>CAXIVR010000001.1:44642798-44957798 GCA_964035755.1 Teleogryllus oceanicus | reverse complement strand
GGGGAGAAGCCGCCGCAACGGGCGACACGAGCTCGGGCAGAGCGCGCCAGCCGGTCTCACCACGCTATCGCTGCGACGCACGCTACAATTGAACGACTCCAGAGAAGCCGCGTGGAACAATCAACGAGGCACCGAACGGACAAGGACAGCACGCGCACAGTGGGGCATTGAGCGGGACCGAGAGCGATGCTAAGGGCCACCCCGAGCCAAGGGCGCAGCGATCTGTGAACGCCCGAGTCGCCGGGCGCCGAACACTCCCGAGCGGAGTTATTAAGATAACAGCACCTCATAAGTAGTAAAGCAGGCCTGATTTTAAGTATTTTCTTTCTGCTAAACCAGCAAATTAAATCAAAATTGTAAATTTAATATGGGTATCACTGAGGCAAGGCCTAATCATGCGCATGCGTCTATCCCCCACCCTCCACCCCGTTTCAGAGCAACCGGACAAGCTGTACATGGAACCCCATGAACAAATGTATCTACACTGGAAGAAATAAAGCCTGGTATCTCTTTGGATTGATTGATTGTTAGTGATTCCGGGCGCGTCAACTAATGCGGCTATTAGTCCCGTAAGTGTAGTGTATGCTTTTCATCGGGAGGTGGCGGTGATCTTCCCCCCCCCAGCGGGGTTTTCCCCAACCAGGTATCTCCCGCTAACGGGGCACCGCCCCAGCCTGGACAAGTTCTAAGTCCCCGACCGGGCTCTCGGCATGTGTGGTAGTGTAGTGCACGTGTAAGGGGTGTGGATAGGACAAGGAAGAGGAAGGAAAGATCGCGCGCGGTCCGTGGCCCATTTGTTAGGGAGCTGCTTCGGCATTCGCCTGGTATTGATCAGAGAAACCATGGAAAACTACCGATCAGAATTCTCCTCCAGATAGCATCAGAATTCGACCTAGCTGGAAAGATAGTGTCGAAAATCTTGTCGCCTTGGGGCTCGAATCAAGGCACTGCATTGACATCAGTTGATGCACTGAGCCACCGCTCTCGGAAGCTCTTTGGAAAGTAGAGCCATTAAGCAAAAACTTAACTTTCTTTGGTCATATTGCAAGATAATTATTTCTACCAAGTCATTGGAGAAGGATATTGTTGGGTATAAATACATTGTTTCACTTAGGTTGGTAGTATCTCCCACTACCATTACTTCTATACTCTTTGGGATCGAGCCAGTAGCGCACCATGCTTTGTGTGTTCTGTGTCCCCAGTGTGAAGCGGTGTTACCTATTGTGGAATTAGTATACATTTGTAATTACCAGCACTCAAGACCCACCCGAATTCTTAACAGATATGTTAGTCATAAAGAATGGAACTAGGAGATGGGAAAGAAGAGGAATGAAATGGCATGAAGAAATTGAAAATAACTAAACTAAACAGGGTCAAAAGTCTAAACTAAACATGGTCACTTCTGACCTGAATGAAATGGCACAAAGCAGGTAAATACGGAGAAAGTTAATACAGAAGAAACTGTTTGAAGCAGTCACCAATGGTTCCAGCAAAAATGGGCCTTCAATAGAGATGTCCTTGTGCTAATTGATTTGGAATGCAATTTCTCTTTAATTACTATTAAATATCTTTAATTGCTGTTCAATTATTTTTACTATTAATTTAATGTAAGTTCTCTATAATTAATAAAATACAAAATAAAAATTTAAACAAGGTATGTAGGTATTTACCTCCTCTTGGCTATTATCAAAACACATCACTGACTTTTCACTAATTCTCTTTGTTGAGAAACTTGCTTTCTGTCCTCACCGAAACAAACAAGCAAACTAGACATGAAGACACAACTCACTTCCTGCAGAGACTTCACAGCAGGGCTGTCTGGTGAAAGATTTAGCCAATGACCTTCAGATCAGATTCACACACATGGTGTGCTTCCACGAGTCCATAACAAATTTCCAGAGAAGAGAAGCATAAGTTAGTATACCAAAAGAATGCTGTGAAATGGGCAAAGTGAATGCAGTTTCATTAAGAGATATTTACTGAAATCATCTGTTGTTACTGAAATAGAAATTAAATAGCAAAATAAGCACATCTGAATGTCTCTATTCAAAGTAATCTATTCACAGAAATCTCAGTGTCTTGTCACAAGATGATACTAAACCATGAGTTATCTCCAATTCTTTTATAATACTGTACAAAATCACTTGAGGTGACCTTTCTTAATATCAATCTTTGAAATGTGCCTGGCTGTAGGTTGCTTACTAAGGTAATGACTGAAAAGAGGGAACATTTACACGTGTCTTCTCGAAAAAGAAATCAGTTCATCAAAAAAATTGCCATTAATGGATATGACTGCTTAATCAAGGAAGTGTGAGCAAGTTTCACAGTAAAGGATATAACAACAAAAAGGAACAATATATTGAAGAATAGATTGAGAACCAACCACTGAGACTACCCCTATGAATCACATAAGGAGGATCAATGTGAATCAATCACAAAGAAGGATTATCTGTGAACTGCACACTACCACTACTAATGATAATATGTATGTGTCCTAAAAATTGTATTTTTGTCAAGCAATATTTTTCATGCTATTGTTACATTTCATATCCCTTAGGTGAAAGCCCTCCCAATGTTTCTGCCCTGAGCCTTCGCCATTTACCTGCATGAGCAACAAGGCCATGAGCAGCAGAGACAGCTGCTGGGGGAGGAGCTGGGCCCCCTTGCCTGCCATCTGGCTGTGGAGCACCAGAGCCTTGGGGGCCGTATGTTGGTTGATGGTAACCAGCAGCTGTTAAGTATCGGTGATGAGGATGATGGACATGATGGTGAGATGCAACAGCAGCAGCAGTAGCTGCCGCAGCACAAGCTGCAGCTGCTGCTGCAGCAGAAGGTGGTGACGCAGCTGCGACCTGAACAGGTCCCTGAACGGCAGGAACATAGTACAATGCTGCTGCGGCTGCTGCTGCTTGTCGTTGGGACTGCTGAGAAAAAGAAATAGCAGTGCAATACTTATGGAATGAACATGCATAATTTTATGCTGTGAGGAAATAAGTCGAAAAGTTCACTAAAAGTAGTAGAGACATTATATGACACTTAACAAGTGCTTTTGAACTCTCTGAAATCGAGAGCCTATTCCTGACAATGTCAGAGTGTTATTTGACAGCTATAAAACATTTTAGTCTGGCCATTCGTCATAATTTCAAAAAGTTGGAAACTGTTGAAAACAGCTTCACAGAATTATGTGGAATATATCTCATCTTTGGAAGTTCAGTTTCCATGCATTTGCAGTGAGGATTCAATCATGAAAAACATATTAAGCATGATACTAGTCAAATATTATGCAACTGTTTCTACTTACTTCTGTTGGTGATCTTTCCCCACAAAATTGTTTATGAAAAATACCAGAATTTTTATTTCTATTTTAGTAGTGTCAGAAAAAAGTATTTTCCAAGATTCAGGAATTTATCAGTACTGATACCAAGAGAAAAATAACTTTACATCTGGTATCTTAAAACAAAAGACATTAATGCACTCATTTTAACTCATCCAGACACGAGTGAAGAGAGTCATAATACAGCATGGATGCAGACTCAAACTACAATTAGGCATTCTACTGGTACTAAATCAAAAATTTAAGAGATCACCATCTTCAGATGAAATATTAACTGGAGGCTAATCAGACTATTTTCCTTCTGGTGATGAAGACATCATAGTTATTGAGTGCCACTACATGAATGATGTAAACTCGGGGTGGTCTCCAACACTACAGACTTTTTCTCATTATTTCTAACTCTTGCAATTTTAAAAAAATCAGAGTTCCACAAAAGTGAGACCTGCACCAGCTTTCCTTGTTCTATTGGTGGAAAAAATTTGAAGAAAAAACTTGGAGTGTTTTTTGAGAAAATATGGATTTATATATATTTATTCATGTGTGGTCACGTATGCTCTCGTCCGCTCCTGCCCTCTCTCTCGCCCTCTCTCTCCCTCCTCTGCGCCCTCCTCTCCCCTCTCCTCGCCCCCCTCTCTCCCTCTCGCGCCCCCTCTCTCTCTCTCTCGCGCCCCCTCTCTCTCTCTCTCTCTCGCGCGCCCCCCTCTCTCTCTCGCGCCCTCTCTCCGCTCCTCTCTCTCTCTCTCTGCGCGCCCTCTCTCTCGCGCCTCTCTCTCTCTCGCGCCTCTCTCTCTCTCTCGCGCTCCCTCTCTCTGCGCCCCCTCTCTCTCTCTCCCCTCTCTCTCGCGCCGCCCTCTTCTCTCTCTCTCGCGCGCCCCTCTCTCTCTCTCGCGCGCCCTCTCTCTCTCTCTCTCTCTCTCTCTCTCGCGCGTCCCCTCTCTCTCTCGCCCCCTCTCTCTCTCTCGCCCCCTCTCTCTCTCGCCCCCTCTCTCTCTCTCGCCCCTCTCTCTCGCGCGCCCACGCCCTCTCTCTCTCTCTCTCTCTCTCTCTCTCTCTCATTTCTTCCTATATCTGCAAGCAGATATTGCACGAAAACTACAAGTTTTTCCTTTAAAAACTTTTACATGAGTATTTTTTAAAGATTTGG
Organism: Teleogryllus oceanicus; assembly: GCA_964035755.1. Lineage (NCBI taxonomy): Eukaryota > Metazoa > Arthropoda > Insecta > Orthoptera > Gryllidae > Teleogryllus > Teleogryllus oceanicus. The sequence goes on along the minus strand of CAXIVR010000001.1, from coordinate 44,953,320 downwards.
AACAGAGATTTGTCTTCAATTATATCTTCAAATTTGTAGTTCCCAAAACTACTCATATTTTAGTAAACACCCCCCACACACATATATTATATATATATATATATATATATATATATATATATATATATATATATATATATATATATATATGTGTGTTCGTTTTCACTATTCGATGGTTATACTTTTGAACAAAGAACTTTTTGGTCAAAAAGAAGCCACATGAAATCGCTAGACTACAAAAAGTTCTTATCAAAATTGGCACGGTCAGGCCAGCAGTCTCAGAAATGGCAGCTGGATCTTTCGTTTTTGTATAACCATTGGAGATTGCGAAAGACTGCTTTGTTTTGAATTTTGTATAATACATAATAAGGTGAGTTTCAGATCTTCTTGTGTTGAGTACCCTCTTGTGTGTTTTAAACAGAATATATATTTTAAAAAATGTGTTGTTTATAGTCTGATGATGGGCAAATTTAGCCTCGAAACATCGCTCTGTACAAATATGAATAAATGCATTACTAACTGCAATAGTTTTTTCAAGAAACTGTCCATTTCAGAAACGGCCAAAATAATTTTCCTTGATTTCATATTTCATAAAATTTTATCAGTTGAGTTCTTTTCTTGTCTGATTAACTATGTAACAAAAAAAAGAGTGAAGCAATAAAATAAAAACAAGAGAAAATGTCACACCTGCTGCTGTTGTTGCTGTTGTGACCAATAAGGAACAGCATAATTTGAGTTGGAAGCATCACCACCACCGCCACTACTGCTGCCGCTACCACTGCTACCACCACTACCAGCACCAGCACCTGTTCCAGTGCCGGCGTTATTTCGGTTTTGAGGAGGTGGAGGTGGTGGAGGTGGAGGTGGCGGTGGTTGCTGCTGTGGGGGTGGAGGCGGAGGTGGTGGAGGTGGTGGTGGTTGCTCTGGACCTGCCAGATTCATCCCCATGAAGAAACCAGACAACTCGTGCAAAGTGGCAGTGGGCTCCGGTGCTAATTGTGGAGGTTGTGCAGCAGTGCGTGGATCTGGCAGGTACACAAGGGGCTGAGGAGTGAAGACCAGCTCAGTCCCAGCCCCGTGCTGAGTTGAAACCAAAGGCTGCACAACAAGAAACACAGATATTAGCGGTAATGAAATGTTAAGAAAAGTGGGCCAATATTTTATTTTTTTCCAAATCTCAAATAATTTAATTTTCCTCCAGATATCTGAATATGAGAAATTTGGGCTTACTTTCATTATTGAAAAAATGAATAATTATTGTTATTTGGTCTAAAGAAAGTAAAGTAATAGAAAATCCATACATACTTTCTACAACCCTGACAAGAACAGAAAAGAAGAAAACAATCAGAACTGAAGGCTTAGCTTAAGAAATGAAAGAATATCAGAAGCAATGGAAAAAGAATTTGAAAAAAAGTGGACAAACTACTACCGTGGATGTCAAACTATAGACCAGAAGGCATGAATAACTCGGGCAGAACCACAAGATGGCATTGGAAGGAACACTTCAGCACAAGATGGAATACTGCTTTATTACCCGAACAGAATATTATGTTCATTGTTGACCTACTAGCAAGTGAAAAAAAAAAACATGTAGTACCACAATGGTGCACATTTTTGCATGCTTTTTTTAGCTTAACACTTATCTTATTTTGAACCTGATGACCAGCAGGCTTTGTTCCCTCACAAATCACTGGCATAATTCAGATTAACAATTGGTTTGCTGCTGATGTTGGGCACAATACCACCTTTCTCACAATAATTGTTTTCTACTTTTTCTCCATGGTTGCAAAATACTTTCCTGTGCAGTGTTTTCTTATATTGCAGTTTCAATGTTTCGTTGGAACTTTCTTACTGACAGATCACCCATTCCATTTCGCTCTCAAATTAATCTCTTTAATCTCCAATCCAGGTACACAGGATTCAACTCTCACATGTAAAGTGGAAGTCACACAATTGTACATATTACCATGCACTGCTAACAACTCACCAATCTCGTGTGCCCATAGTTTGAGAGGTGGAGTTAATCTGCACAAATCTGTCTTAAGCATATTTTCTTTTCAACGGTCTCCCATTCGTTGAAGACACGTTAACATGTTCGCTTTCCTTGAGTATGCTGATGGAATCTTGTTAACTTCCATGCTGCGAACCTTATCAAGGGCTACAGCATGCTCTCTCAGATATCATTATACACAAACACAGTTTTCAAAATTAATGTCATTAATTTGTCCAGGATTATCTCCTATAGTACCTGAGGTACTTCTAACCTGGTGGGCCATTCCATGCAAAAACAAAAGGGGATTTTATAACACAACTCCTCCACATTTGAAAATATTTTGGGATATTGTTGTCCATGATGCTCACATCATCGAGGTACAATATTAAAATTTTCTAACTGATTGTTCGGCAACAGTACACTCTGACAATCTACGACTTCTTGGGAACGTTTATTCTTTATTCCCCTCATATGAACGTTTCTACAAATTCTAAAAAATTGTGAAAATATATAAGATATGTAGTACAATTATTCATTAAATATCAATTTTATATCGTGTTATTCTTGGCATACAGCAATAAAATACTTCTTTAAAACGCAATTACTCGCAAGACAACTTTTTAAAATCATGAAAATCTGCTATAATATTGTATTCAGGATGTTCTAGAAGCTATTTAATTTTCTTGATATTTTTAAAGAAACAATAATTATCATTAAAATCTGTGAAATGTAGGCAATTTATTTATCAAAATCTGCTCCAACTTTTTTCTTTCAATTTTACACTAATATGCAATAAGAGGCGGAAAAATTTTAAAAATAAAAAAAAAAAAAAAAAAAAAAAAATTGAAAACTACAAAATCAGAGATAGTGATTTTAGCTTTCAACAATGGCTGTGGCTCTTTAAAGAAGGGCATCTACAATTTTTCAAGAAAGATATGATTTTGCTTAATTAGTGCGTGAAATGTATGCATCTCCTAAAAAAAACTTGTTCCAAAACCGCTCCAAATGTTTTCATTAAATTTTCTCCTCATAAGGGACCAAAAAAAAAATTGGGCTACTCCCATATTCAGTTATTGTTCGTTTTTTTTCTTCGAAAATTCCAAACAACGTGAACATTTGAAAGCTAGAAAACTGGAGACAGCGATTTTTGCTTTAAATAAAGTCTGTCGTAAAAAAACAATCTTTAAAATCCGGCATGTACAATTCTTGGAATAAACAAGCTGATTTTTTACAACAGTCTTCGTTTACAGCAAGAATTGCTAACTCCAATGGTTTTCAAATGTTCACTTTTTGGCTTTATTGCCTATATTTCCGGCAAAATTACACGAAAATTACTTACATTTACGAAAAGTTAAACTTGAATGCATTTATTTAAGATCCGTCTTTGAGGAACACATTTCATTAAGGAAAAAAAATTCTCTCATCAATATTAGAATTGTAGAAAGACATAACAAAAATTTCGCGCTTTTTCAATTTTCATAAAATCTGTCATTCCGGTCAGCGAGAACAAACTTACAGTAAAACCTGAAACAAATTCAACTGAAGTGACTAGGGAGGGTGTTCTCCTAACGGCACCTATAACTGAGTAGTCCATTAGCCGCCACGAGCAGAGCCGCTGCAACAATGAATGGTTGTGGCGGGTTGCATACTGTCCAATTCAGCACAGGTGAGTATTTTTAAAGATAATTTTTGTTTCTTTAAAGATATCAAGAAAATTTAATAGCTTCTATAACATCCTGAATAATTCAAATTTTCATAAATTAAAAAGTTGTCTTGCGGTAATGCGAAAAAAAAATTTAAGAATAATTGTACTATGTATCTTATATAAAAACAAATTTTTTAATTTATAGAAATGTTCAGATGAGGAGAAAAATTAAAGAATATAAGGATGTTCCCAAGAAGTCTTAGATTGTAAGAGTATTGTTGACGAAAATCAGTTCTGACGAAACCGTGCACAGATTGTTGATTAATTGATTGGTTTTTCGTGTTTCCGGGCGCGTCAACTGCTTAGTCCCGTTAGTGTAGTGCAGTTTTTTCTCGGGAGATGGCGGTGATTTTCCCCCGCTGGATGGCGAGATCCGGCGCCGACCTACCGTCGGCTAGTGGGGTTCCCCCCAACCAGGACTCTCCCACCAGCGGGCACAGCTCTAAGCTCCCGACCGGTCTCCCGGAATATGTTCTAGTGTAGTGCATGTTAGTAAGCGTGTGTAAGGGGAGAGGATAGGACAAGGAAGAGGAAGGACAGATCGCGCGCGGTCCGTGGCCCGTTTGGTAGTGTACTGCTCCGGCATTCGCCTGGTGTTAATCGGAGAAACCACGGAAAACTACCGATCAGAGCAGCCGGCCGCTAGAATTCTCCTCCAGACAGTGACTGAATTCGACCTAGCTGGAAAGCTAGTGTCGAAAATCCTGCTGCCGTCAGGACTCGAACCTAGGACCTCCCAGTCACAAGGCGCTGCAGTTACATCAGTGGATGCACTGAGCTACCGCTCCCGGTACGCATTCGAAGTTTTCGTAGTTTTTAAATAAAGAAATCACACGTTAATAATTTATGAATTAAGAATTGTATTAATTGAAATTGAGTTGAGCTGAGTTACCGCTCCCGTTGCACAGATGGTGAAACTATGTTAATGTCCAGAGACAAAACAGATTTTATATAAACTGATCGAGATTGAGGTCATTGACACAAAAGATGAGGTACAATACTTGTTAAAGTCGTATTTGGCGGCGTATATATACTACTATATAATTAACACATTAAATATCATTGTTAAAATCGATATTTCCGATTTTTTTGATGGTCAGTATAGTCTTTAAATTTTTTAATTTGGCATTAATTAATGCATTAAAATAATGTGCATATATTATATGTGCATTTTTTGCAGCAAGTTGTTGATACTGACATCTGATGAGTATCATTACTACGTAGTGTTATAAATATCTGTATTGGCCGAAAATCTGTTCCCATTCTTGAGTAAAATATTTTTCACAGAAACCTCGGTCGGCCGGGCGATTCATTCATTGGGGTGGAGTGGATCAGTGGTAGGTTCGAAGCCCGGTGTAGGCTGGGATTTTTATCTGGCGGTTTCCATTCAGGGCGGCTCTGATGACTACTCAGCCTCCTTTACAAGTGCGTGCCAGGATCTTTCCTGGGGGTGAAGGCAGCCGCGGCCGGAGAGTTGTGCTGGCCACACAACCTCCTCCTTGTGTGTGAAGGCGACGAATAGGTGGAGCCCTACCTTCAGCTCCCCCGTGGGTGGTGCACACAGTGCAATTGCACAGAGATACCTTTAATTTTATTGATTGAGGGTTCCAAAAACGTTCGTTTCCACCTGTATTCATAATTCAACTTGTAAATGAATTAGGGCAGGAATCTCAGAATTTAAGTAAATATGCACGCAATACACTTATCCTAATAGTATGTCACACTCATTTTTACAGTTTAATCACTATTGTGAGCTGCTACATGACCCCTAACGAGGCTGGATCTGAAGACATGATACGAGAGACAGATGGTAATATTTTAGTAGGTGGTGACGTCTACGCTAGAGTACCGGAATGGGGCATGTCGGCGTCGAGCACTGGTGGAAGATACTTATTGGAGATGGCACCAGACAAGACCTGACAGTCCTGAACAACGGCTTCGTCCCTACTTTCAGACGGCCCGGATACGAGGAAACTATTCCGGATATCACATTCGCAACCGGAGAGCTCGCAGCCAGAATGACGGACTGGCGGATGACCGAGGACTTTACAGGAAGTGACCACCAATACACACTTTGTAGCATAGAGAGGGCGTTCACACAGACAGAAACCCGGAAGAAGAAAACTGGGCTGGAATGTAAACAATTTAGATGAACCCAAACTGATCAAAGAACTGCAAAATGGAGCAGAAAGGATAATGAAGCGCTCCTCAAATATCGGCGCTGAGAGGTTTGTGGGAGAAACGATGCCCGCCCTGCATAAGGGCTGCAACGCATCAATGCTCCACCAGACAAAACACCGGAACGGCAGACGGGCAGTCCATTGGTGGACGGAAGAGACAGCGGGGCTGAGGAAAAACTGTCTCAAGCTTCGACGACGTGCCCAAAGAACGAGACTGAGAACTGAATCCGCACTGCTGTCCGCCCAACACAAGGAGGCCAAGAAGAAATGAGGAGGGCCATCGACCGAAGCAAATCTCCATGCTGGAAGGCCCTCATCGGCTCGGTCGACAGAGATTCATGAGAGCAGAGCTACAAGATACTGACCCGGAAACACAGGAAGCGGACACCGGAGGGAAACCTCGGCGCTGATTCCATGCGTCTCATTGGGGACGCATTGTTTCCCAGACACCCGTTTATGCTACCGGGCAAACACGCCGAAGATAGTACAGATATCCCGCTCTTCGAAGAACGAGCACTCAGAAGAAACCACCAGCCTCCAGAACAGGAATGATCATGCCCCAGGGCATTATGGAATACCAGCAAAAGTCCTGAAAACAGCTGCGCGAGAATGCCTGAATCTTCGAAGAAGTAGCAGTTGGTCCTGATGGACATGGGTAAGGGTGGACCCCACCAACCATCGTCCTACAGGCCCTTCTGCTTGTTCGACACGGCTGGGAAGCTACTTGAAAAGCTGCTACCGCCTGCTGGTGGCGTTCCTCGCTGGCGGAAACCTACCGGAAAGACAATATGGTTTCAGGACTGAGAGATCTACTGCGGACACAGCCAAAGTTGTAGTGGAAGCCGTTGACGACACACGGCATGTAAACCACCATTCCAGCAAAATAGTGGTTAGCAACACTGGACGTGCGGAACGCTTTCAACTCGGCTAAATGGATATCCTGCTGGCTCAGGAGAAAACGTTCAAGGTATCACGATGCATTCTACGAATCCTCAGTGACTACTTGAGGGAGAGGAAACCGCAGGCGGTCTATAACACCGCAGACGGTCCCCGTAACAGAGACGTTACGGCGGCATCAGCGCAAGGATCGATCCTGGGACCAGTCATATAGAACGTCTATGATGACATACTTCAGATGGAAATGCCCGAAGACTCAGCATTGATAGGGTACGCCGACGGCATTGCAGCCGTCATCCAGGCACTCACGATGACAACTCCAGTGGAAGCTTACCTAGGTGATGGGATGAGTTACAAGATGGATGGAGGATCACGGGATTGGCCTTGCTTCGGAAAAGACTAAACTTGCCCTTTTGGCAAGAAAGCAGATCCCAACGCAGATTCCCATGATTGTCGATAGTGCGGTTATCCAAACGAAGCCGCCCGTGAAATATCTTGGCCTCACATTTGACACCAAACTCACCTTCCGCGAACACGAAAGACGGGCAACGTTTAAGGCTTCGCAAATTACTGGAGTACTGAGCAAGCTGATGGCCAACGTCGGAGGACCGAGACCAAGTAAGCGGCGTCTACTTATCTCCGTGGCGCACCAACGTGGTGCTTTTCCAAATTGAAGAAACCCCTGTCCATCTAGCTCTAGTTGAAGAATTGAAATTTTGACTACAAAAAAATGATTTTCTCAAAAACGGGTCCAAATTTTTTTCTTTACATTTTTGGTAGGGTTAGTGCCCAACCAACCCTTCCGATGACATAAACGTCATATTGCTCTATTCTTTTGTTTTTTCAAAAATTACAAAAATGTAATTATTTTTAAATATCTCTCACGCCATTAATATGCACATTTCCATAAATTTGTATTAGTGATGGGTCGATACCTAAATTTCTCGATACACGATACTCGATACCATTCTTTAAAGCCTCAGCAGCAGAAGTGGTTCAATCAGAATTGGAAGGGTATATTTGGTTCTTCATACATGCATGCAAGTACTATTTTAATATTTAAAAACTATTGAGATTAACGTACATTTTTTTAGTTTTTAAATATTTTTATTAAGGAACGCTAATATTCTAACGCCTTCTGGATTCTTTTTTTTTTTTTTATTTTTTTTATTTTTGTATATCACTCCAGCTGTACTGAACAGTCTCTTCGAAAACACTGTAGCTGATGGAATGCACGGGTAACAAACAGCGCATTTTCTTAAATTGGGGAGAGTGACTTTCTTTTTTCAGTAAGATACATTTGTATCAGGAGGAAGCAAAGTCCGCACATTTAATTCATCCTATTGTGCTATGGTTTCGTATACACAGCATGATATTTCATGGTCACTCTTCAGAATATTCCTACAAAAAGACCACATGTCAATGCATTTTCGGGGGTTCAGTAGTTAAGGATGCCTATAAAATATATTAAATAAATTAAAATTTTGAACAAAATATGCTTGTCTAATTTGAAATTTCTAATGTACATACTCAAAATGAGTTATTCGAAATTATATAGTGACATTTATTTTATTTAACTACTGAAATATCAGAGAATTGAAATCGTGATTAAAGGGTTGTTATTTTCTTGCGGGCATTGTGTTTCTAGGTTCAAAATATTAAGTTAATTCCTTGAGTCCATTGTCCTCAATAATACTAATCGGTTGATTATCTTTGCATATCATGTAAGCAAATTTTCTTGTTATTGCTTTTCAACGATTGTCCCCTGGTATAAATTTGTTCTTTGTGGCCAAAATATCAACAAGTGTTGGTTGATTTGTTTTGGAACTCAAGGACCTAGACAGGACTGACCATGGGCCATTAACTTCTACCTTTTCACTTGTATGATCTGCGACGTTTCCAACATCTGGTGCAACATAAATTGGCTTGGCTCTCTTGTGTTTGGTGGAGCTGAATACTACTCGGGGTTTTGATGTAACATGTTTTTTTAAATTACTACTATAGTGTGATTTTCCACCAGGTGAAATTTTTTTTTTTTTTTTTTTTTTACATATTCTACAATTAGCACGATTGTTATATTTCGAGTTCTCTTCAAAATAATTCCACACTTCACTCATTTTGTATATGGAATGCACTAATCTAGCTGTCTTTCGGTCACTTCAAAATGGAAAACTTAACTCTAGAGCTTTGTCAGATGCCTCCATGGTGGAGAGAGGAGGGGAGTAACCCGGGAAGAAACGCAGTCATCGAGCATTGCTTAGCGTGCCTGTAGCTACTAGATTGCTGGGAGTTCACAAAGAAGAGTTTCCCAAAGCTAAATTGGTCGTGAATTGCATGCTATGTCAAGAGATGGTGACAGGTGAGACAGTGTCTTAAAGAGTGAGGCACGGCGCTCGGACGTTGCAGCGTTGGCTAATATCAACGACTGTAAGTGAATCCAAACAGACGGACACTTCCTTGATGCTAACAGAAGAAAAATAGGAGAAAGAGGAGTGTTAAGAAGACAATTATTCTGTAAAATCAGAAGAGATGGGGAATATAATAAATTGAAAGTATCGATTGCTATCGATACCACCCAAGTATCCAGGGGTATTGAGGTATTGAAAGTATCGAGGACCCGTCCCTAATTTGTATACATTATTACAATTGTGAGTGGAAGTGCTTGAAAGGACTTAAAATGAAGTTTTTCAAAAACTCAATACATTCCTGTGGAAAATAGCTTCAAATTTTGCATTTACAGTAATGCTTAATTGCCATTTTCTTAAAAACGGCTTCAAAATTTAAGAAAATTTTTTTGGACGACACTTTACTCTTCTTTAATATTCTTGAAGTAAAATTTTGGTTCTACTATTAAGTTACCGAAAAGTGAAGAAAACGTGAAGAAAAATGTACTTTCGGTGATGATAGATGGCAGCTGGCCAGAGAATGGAAGACCTTAAAGCCAGTCCATATCAAGGAAACTAGAAAAAAATTGCTACAAGGAAGTCTGCGCCATTCTGTAGAACCTCTAGTAAATATTGCAACTAGTGTTATCCAATATGAAAATTAAAATTCTTAATGGAATATAACATAACGAGTCCACAAGAATTCAAGTTTTGCAAGACAATGGATAAGGGTAAAAAGTTTTTAAATAAGAAAAACATGCTTTTAATAGACCTTTCCACACTGCAAGACTACAAGTCTGAATAACAATTTCTCCACAGTAATAAAGCAACTTCATTGTGTAAGTGAAACATGTAACTGACAAAACAGTGGCAAGAAATAGCACAAAAAAGTAATTTTTCCTGATTATGCACCTGCAAAGAAAGCTGTAAAAGATCTTCAGAAAACTGAAATGAAGAACTTCAGAGGACTGCCTTATTCTACCTCAAGCAGCTTGTTGCTAAAAGCAAAATTTTGTCACTTAGGAAGGAAAGGTCCTTCCTGGAGTAGCAAGAGAATTTAAAAAAACATTCTAAATATGTTGATCTTCTAGGATAACAATGGAATTGGACACAAGCACTATAAATTGAAGTGCAATGAGTGTGCAACTTCACAGGAGATTCACATTACATAAAGTTTCATTGTTCTTCATCTTTTACCTTGCATTTGTCAAAACACTTCAGCAATTACAATTTTCACATGTTATGAATAATTATAGTTGTGTTGGAGGCGACGGTGACAATTACTACTAGTAATTATTAGATTATTATAATACCCTTACCTGGCCCTGGTACTGGTGAACTGGAGGTGCCTGGCCTTGAGATAGCTGAGCAAGAGCAGACACTGACTGTGAATCAGCATTCACAGCAACACTTGTCACAGGAGTGGTTTGTGAAGGCTGGGAGGACTGAGAAGGTGCAGGTAGAAGGGGAGGGGGAGGGGATGGAGAACATGTAGGAGGTGGTGCTGGTGATGTAGCAGTAGTAGTTACTTTTGGTGATGTAGAAACAACTGGAATTTGGGACGGCACTGGATGTGATTGAGTCTGAGGTGTTGGAACAGTCACTGAATTATTACTGGAACTGCTACTTTGCTGCTGTGATGGACGATGGCTGTTGAGAACAAATTGTGGCTGCTGGTTGCTGCTGCTGTTGTTGTTGCTGCTGTTGTTGCTGCTGTTGTTGCTGCTGTTGTTGCTGCTGTTCTTGCTGCAGTTCTTGCTGCAGTTGTTGATGTTGATGTGGTTGCTGCTGTTGCTGTTCTAACTGCTGCTGCAATGGTGGTTGCTGTTGTTGAAGAGAGGGTTGTGATAACTGTGGTAACTGCTGTGGTGGTTGTGGCGATTGTGAACAAGGCAAGGAGCTGCCGAGTTCTGTATTGCACCAGTCTGCTGGTGTTGCAGACATTGTCTTGGATTCTGGCACTTCACATTGGTCCATGCTAGGAGGTGGATTGGTGGGATCCCACCGATATACTGAACCATCAGGATTCTTCAGCGGCTGCCCAGTCTGTGGGAAGATAAAAAACACCATTTAGTACAAATACCATCATCGTTTATACAATGCAAGGGTCTTCAACACACAAAAATTCCATTTAAAAGATGACATTTACTGATTTACAAAAAAATATTAAAAAAGAAACAAGCTATATTGTAAAAGCATTCCTGTAACTGAATAATAGAGGTACAAGGGACACCAACTGATTGGCATTAATTCAAACAAGAAATATTAAAGTAGTCAAGGTATTGATATCATTTTAAACCCCCACTGTAAGTACTGTATATCATGATTCTCTCTTACATAGCTCAGCGCACTACAGTGAAGGCATATTGACTGATCACATTCTTTAAATTTTGATAAAAAATGTAATATGAATGTTGCTAAGAATGCACGAAGTTACACAACTAACCTATTGAAGAGCATTTATTTGATGTAACAAGGATATTAATTTAGTTTTATTACACAGTGAAAGCTTTGGTTGTTTTATGCATTATAATGATGTGGAAAACCAAGTATTAAGACACAGCTTCATTTTCAAAAATTGAAAAAGCACAGAGAAATGCATTTTTTAAGACAAAGTAATTCCTGAATAAGCCAAAATTGATGGATATAGAAGTAGCAGCAGCTTTGAAGCATACTTTGGACATCAGTTAATATAAGTGACTAGGGTAGGTAAAGTCTGTTACTGTAGCAAGGAACAGCAGATATGTAATAAACGTGGATCATAGTACTACGGGAAGTTTCTGTAGATAGTATGACAAATTGTGCAGTTTTGATTTCCACTGTTAAAATCATAAATTTCTTTTTTATATGATGCCACATAACCTACCTCACTATAAAAATCAATTAATGCTTCATTACACATTTTAATGTTTGCTAGGCTCTGGCCTTCAACCCTCATTACTTACATAAAACAACCTTGAGCAATACAGAATTTCCCATGCACTTTTCTGCTAAAATACTTCTTGCAAACACAAAACGCCTCACAGTCTCACACTCGTCTTAGTTATTGTATGCCCGTCTTAGTTATTGTATGCCCCTCTGGCAATTGTCAACATAAGCTGGATGAATTCTGAAATGATCCAATCATTGGGCTGTCTGGTTCAATCAGCCACTCCAACCATTTATTTGGCACTTTAAGCTTTAACATATTCACTGCATTAAAGGTACATAAATAATTCTGAGTAGTTAAAAAAAATTGAATTCCTTACTAAACACCAATGAACACTCCGAAAGGGATTAAGTTGTAGTTCATTCAATATGTTAAGTTCAGATGGTATCCATCTAACGATTTATTTATTTTACAGTGATCCTTTCAAATTTGTGTTCCCCAAAAATACGCCCAACCCTAAAATCTGATAGTCTTGTTTGAGCGTTTCTTTTCTTTTGTGTGTTTCATGTTATGTTGTGAATTTTCTTGGTTATAATTGAATACAAAATAATTGTTCAGACATTTCTGATGTTCAATTTCGCAATCAAGAAGTGATTCCTCACATCCTGAATTCATGATTTTTTTTTAAGGTGATAGGATTGGAAAATGTTCAAGGAAAAAGGGTCTCTGTAGCTTTTCAACAACAACAACAACAACAACAACAACAACAACAACAACAACAACAACAACAACACCCTCAGGGAAGTACAGTAATTGATCCCACCTGTAAGGCTGGGATATATATAAAAATATCAGGGTGGCGGTTGCAGTATTTACTTAGACAATTAATGCAGGAGGTTGAAGCTTTTTCAGGATACACATTTTACAGTAATTAATGAATGAGCAATTAATTAACTAGCAATAAGACCTTTTCCACAATCAAGCTTATTGAATATACAAATATATATTTTTCATCAGAATCCATTACAATTGCATTAATTTCTACAACTGTATTAATTATGTAATAAATAATGATAATGATAATAATAATAATAATAATAATAATAACAACAACAACAACAACATCTCTCAAGGGTTCTTATCTGGGGAGTTCGTGGGTGGTGGTGTCCATGGGATCCCAAGCTGTATCAAAGCATTTCTCCCACTTACTTGTGCTTGATACTATGTGCCGTCTACTATCCTATTGTGCCTCCCTTGGCCAACTCTTCTTTCCTTCAACCCTGACGGTATTAGGTTTTAAGGACTAAGGTGCGTCTTTCAAATTTCTTACTCTCTTTACTTTTCAACTCCCTCTACCACAACACCTTCCCAACAACTTTCCTCTTCTTTGAACATAACCGCATACTTTGGGGTTTTGTCATCCAGCGGCAGCAATGGCATAGATCTAGCCATAGACAGGTGTTGCGAAAAAATGTAACTTTACATTGCCTTCAGCAATCTAAATCATTGCTTCAGCAGTGCGTTAAAGCACTTTTGAGTCGGTCTTGTCACTATATCTCTGCACAGGTTGTACGGCATTCACCTTTTCTTCTTGAATAATGCATTTTCAATGTTTTTCTTTGCATCTCACATTGTAAAATGATTAACTTGGTAACATAATGTAAAAGGGAGGAACCCATAGAACTAAATTTAGTGAACTAAACATTCCACCCTTATCTGCCAGAACCCAACCCATAGACACTACCAAAATCCTAAAAATTCTCCATGGCCACTACGACTGCCCTGAACTAAGCTACTTCTACATTGGAACAACCAACCAAAACTTGAGAGGACACAATATGAAACTGAAGAAAGCCAAGTTTAGATATATTAACCACAAGAACATCCTCACTAACCGGGTAGTGGATCTTTGGAACTGCCTCACACAGAAATTAATCTCAACCACCAGTTGAAAAGTTTAAATAACTCTACAACAGACTTGACAACCTATGATTTTATTGTTATATTGTCATTGTGGTGAAATTGTATCACACAAGAAAGATACTATTATGCTAATTATAATTTCTTATAATTAAGGACAGGATTTTTAGATGATGTTTAAAATTTTTTGCCCAAAGAAAGCTTTTCGGAAATTTTTTCTTGCACCTAAACAGAGCTTCTTCCTCTATTTTCCCATCCAAAACAAATCACTTATATTGAATATACACATTACAAGAACACATACTGTTTAAAGTTAAATCAAACAATGTTTGTGCAAGTCATGCACTCTGTTTTGTTACACATTGCTCCAAAATAACCTGCCTCTTTTTTTAACCTCAAGAGAGGTTAAATCAAGGTAACCTCAAGAGAGAATCAAAGGAGACCCATTGTTGTTCACTGCCAGTTATTGCAAGAGAGCTGTCATTTATTTTACTAGATATCTAGCTGATGCCAAAGGTGCTTCAAAACGAACACCAGTAAGTTCTGACGTATTTAGAATGTTACTATTTTAGTCTAACATTTGTACACTTCTGCTAGCAAATCTGTTGGCTACGAGCCACATTTACCACATTGGTAACTCACGGACATCTTTTAAAGAAATTCTATAGCCCATTGCCTTCATGCGCTCCTCCTCTCCTCACCTCACTCCCGAACTCTGGGAATCTGGGCCTTTGCAAAGGGCCGTGCATAAAACTCGTGTCAGAACTGGACACTGTACCAGCAATTTTCATTGGTGGTGATAAGTAAACAGAAAGGTGCCTCGAAAAAGGTTTGTCTATGTACATTCTAGGTCTCGAATTCCGTTATTGAATGTTCTAGTAATGAGCAAAATAAAAAGCCATAAATTGAAATAGCTAAGCAGTGTGAAAAATATGGCATTTCATTGGATAGTTCTGTGCTTAATTGTGACATTTGTGGATGTGAAATAGCTGTGGATGAAAAACCTCGTAACTCACGTGTTCAGCAACATTCCCAACAAGAAAAACATGCAAAGAACAAAGCCCTGATATCATTATTAAATCGTCAGTGCTTCATTGGCAGCCGTTTTAAAAATGCAGAAGAAATCCAGGTTAGGCACAATGAATTTGCTCTTGATCTAACATGGGCATTTATACACTGTGGCATTCCTCTTCACAAACTAAAGCCCATTCAATGATGAAACTTCTTGAAAAACACACAGGAAGAGCAGCAGTTCCAGACTAAGCATTTTAAGGACGAATTATATGAAGCCTGTTTGTGATGCAACCTACCAAAAAATCATTTCTGTTATTGGTGACTCATCAGTGGCATTCATACTTGAATAAACAACCAATCTTCGGTATGTGTTGAACATTCAGGTTACCCCTTTAATGGAATGACATGTTAAATCCATAGGTATGGACTAGAAAAAGCAAATGCCAGTTCTGTCAAGTAGTGCTTTACCGATTTTTGCACCAAAATATGGGCAAAAAGCATTGCTTACAATAAAGTGCTTCTCTTGGTTACTGCACCCTACATGACACTTAATGGTAACAATTTGAAATTGATGTACACTAATTTGAAACTTGACTTGCTTAGCTTTTGGGATGCATATAGTATCAGTATGTAGAGAATATGTCTAATGAATTCGTCAATGATGGAGAAAGTGCTTACTAAATGTCCTGCAGATGTTCTTGTATACAAAGAAAGCACTGTTGAACTCTGTTTGCCATCACTGATTCACTGGGGAGTGTGGATTTTATGTTTGGAAACAGAACTTCTGAGTTCATTCCTTAGAATACCTTTCAGCATCTATCAACCAATTAGAAGAGGGGCAACACTCAACCACTGAACAGTGGCAAATTTTCACAGAAAGAAAGACGAGTTTAGAAGGACTTGCTTTTTGGAAATTGGAACAATGTGTGGCGAAAAATCCAGATTTTATACATTACAAGTGCTGATGATTTGCCATTAGAAGGATTAGCCCAAAGGTGTTAGGATTGCTCCTCCTGGTGTCTGAGGACTTGGAAAGATCTTTATCTGTATATAAAAACTTTTGACAGTTGAGTGTTTAAATTTTGATTTCTTTAACATGGATATATACAATGTAATTCAATATAATTTCTTTTTATGGCCCAGAAAACAATATCATTGATGATGTAAACCCATTTAAAAGATGTAGTTTGTATGCAACTTATTTTCCCTTAACATTTCATGTGGATTTGTCTTGAGTGTTTCTTCAACAATCCCGAATAATCTGATTCCTACATATATTTGTACCTAAATATGCACCAATTAAATTTTTTTTTCACCTGAGTATGTACCCATTTTTAATATTTTTGGCATCCATTTTAGCACATAAATTAGCAAATTAGCAAACCCCCACATGTCCAGCCTCTACTTAAATCTACTTTTACATGTACATATGTTAATTGGGCATTATCAGTTTTGCTGCAGCCCTATGTATCTATAAATAAATATATGTATATTATAATTACTGCAGGTCTGCAGCAGGAAAACTGCCGCTGCCGAACAAAACCGCACAAAATTAAGTTTTTCTAAAAGTAGCGCACACACTATTCAAGAACACTGCAATAAATTAAATATCGCAATAACACCATTCTTCATGAATTTTGGAATAATATAATCTGGTATACACAGAGTGCAATAGATCTTTACATAACAAGAATATAAAAAAAGATGGTGCTCGAAAACACAACATGTGAACAGTAAATATTTAACAAGAGAGGAAGGGGAGGAATCACATGCATTGTCGTCGCATTATGTCAATGGGCAGTGATGCACCGAGTAAAAGAATTCAGTGGGAATGTGCAGTATGAGAATAATAGATATTTGCATTTTTCTGCCAAAATCAAAACTCTTTCATTGTTTTTGGACTTTTCTTGAGTTCCTAGATATTTAATGAAACCACAGACCTCTTGCATGGCTGGAGGCTGCATAGTTTTCTTAAAATTTCTCTATGTATTGGAAATTGGTAAAACTGATTATAAAGTTGTCTTTATTAATGGTAAAGGTCATTAAAACTGTTTCTATCTCTTCTATTAATCTACCGAAGGACATATGAAAAAATTAATGTTCACAGTAAAGTAATAAATAGTTCTGATATTCTCCAATTTCTTATATGCTGGTGAATCTGAAACATTTGCATTAAGCTTTAACATAATAAATTGTCATATTTACTTGAATATAAGTTGACTCTGAATATCACAACCTCAAGTATGAACAAGCCTGAGGATTTTTTAATTTCACTAATTGTCGCATTTAGTCCAAAAAAATTGCAAACTGTCAAGAAAAATATCTTGCTGATGAGAATGTTAAAGCTTATTCCCTGAACTATCACATTTTTCTTGTTCCTTAAAATCTTTCTAAATTATTTATTTATTGGTTTATATGGAAGCTGCAACAAGCTGATACACACACATCCATACAAAATTGTACAACACATCATATGTATTGTACTAACAACTTAATTTGCTTGATAATAATTATCTACACAGGATTTGAAACACGCTTAACTAATTTGCACAACACAATCGACTGGGAGAGCATTCCATTGGTTCACAATGAATTTAGTGATGAAATGTATTGTGGTCCACCTCTCGTTCTCTCCATCACCTTTGCCGAATGTCCACAGTCTGGGATCCATGGCTGGGTTAAAGCATGTCCACGCATGGAACAATAAGTGCCTTATTTATAGACACTGCGAAGTCACAAGTGCAATGCCTCAGTCATGCCAACTTACTACCCGACACAGGCGACCTCCCCCCGAGCATTTCATCATTCCCAAGAGTGCACACGTCGGTTCCACGCACAAAGGTTTTGCAGGCGTACAAAGACTCCCCGTGAGGCGTCCTTTGACCACCGCCTATTTCTTTGTCCCTGGCGATTGTCATATTGAATACCGGAACAGTTACATTAGGGAAGTTGGTGGCACTTCGCCTGTTAATCCCTGAGGCCGCACCATAAAATAATCTGCAGACAGCTTAAAGTGGACACTGCCTCGCTTTTTCCGATATCACCACGTGCCCATGGCCCCACAGAGGCAACCAATTAAAAAACATAGCAATGTAGGTTGCTAAGGGAAAGGATTGCCTGGAGCCAATCGACAGAAAAAAATTGGTGGAAGGTTCCAAAAGCCTGATGATCGAACCAAACACAAGCAAAGCATCACGCTCGTGACAGCATAGAAATCTCCAAATAGGGTGGGGAGTAGAAAGAGCGAGCAACAGAAATTTTGATAGAGCAGGGGGAAACTTAAGAGACTCTCCTGGAGAAAGGTTAGAAAAGAACTTACCAGACTTGCACAAAAAACGTGAGGGCACACACTTGTTATAGAGATTTGAGTTAGTGACATGAGAAAGAAGGACTTGATAAGATTAGACTTAGGCAAGTTGTGGCGGAGTCAAATACCTACTAGCATGTGACTGACCAGTACCTGCCGGCTTAAGCTATCCAACTATCCATCTTCATTCAATCGGAATTAACTCCGTGTGGTGGATCGGTCGGACCGACGCCCTCAAAGTAATTAAAAGGGTGAGAGAGCACAAGGCGGCGAGTGATGTCAGTCGTGTTGATCAGATAGAGTTCGGTTGCCGACGGCTGCTGATTTACCAGACAGTCGACAGGAGACTAGATCCATTCCTGACGAGTATGGGGCCACAACAACTGGTAATTACAAAGTGTATTTTTTTATTTTTTCTCTATTTGTCAATAAACGCGTTCCCGACACTTAAGACAGGTTACAACTTGTAAAATTGCATCTCTGAGTATTATTAAAGTAGTGAGTTGATGTAATGCATCCCTTCGACCCAGAGCACTCACCCCTTCAGTGTGTGTGCCCTGTCATTCATTAATTACCAGTGCACTTTGTATGTGATGGTAAACCTCTTTCTGGGGTGGCTACTCACTGGGTCATTACAGTATAATATAGAAACTTATAGAAGGTTTTATAGGTTTCTGTAAGTCACTTCTTTCTCTTCTCTTTTCTAAGGTTAGCAAATCCAATTTTTTTACATCTTTTGTGATATTGTATACATTTAATAGAAATTGAAATCTTAATAATCATGTTTTTTTTGAACTAGCATTTTCATTTGGTTCTTTTTGGTTCTCATCCCATACTGCATTGCCTGACTTTTTGGGTTTTCCTCAGTTTTGTGCATTGAATTTGGGTTCATCTTTCATCTGACGCCACCTAAGACCAATCATCATCATCTTCCTTTACAGATTAGGCATATTGCCTGCTCCAGCCTCTTTCCATCTCATTTTTGGGGTTTCAACGTTTCTTTTTGCTTTCGGCTTATAATTCAGAGCTTGCATCGTTAGTCCGTCTTTCGTCATCTTTCCAATATGTGTCACCTGTTGCTGTCTGTACTTCTTAATTTTGTCATGAACTGTTTCTTTCCGCCCTAGTTCTCTTATTTTTTTACTTTTTAATTGGTCTCTTAATGTACAACACTTTCCTACTCTCAAAAATCTCATTTCTGGTGATTCAATCCTCCTAAAATCTTATTGCTTAATGTTTTTGAACCCAAGTTTCACATCCATACAGTAAAACTGGGAGGGTCATAATATCATAAACTTTTCATTGAGTTTCCTTCGGGTTTCCTTTTCAATCGTTCTACTTCTAGTTCTATAAACTGCTTGAAATTTATGAATCTTGCTAGTGACCATCTTTCTTCTATATGTAAATTCACACTATTTTCACTAAATTCACAATATTTTGAAGCACGAT
The DNA here is from genome assembly GCA_964035755.1 of Teleogryllus oceanicus. NCBI lineage: Eukaryota > Metazoa > Arthropoda > Insecta > Orthoptera > Gryllidae > Teleogryllus > Teleogryllus oceanicus. Next base: position 44,933,602 of record CAXIVR010000001.1, on the reverse strand, counting down.
CTTTGTCCTTACTGATTCTTTTCTTTTAAAAGCCATTACTTTGGTTTTATTAACTGATACTTTGATACTTCACTCCATAAAAATTTGCACCAGTTGGTAAATAGATCTTGTAAATCATCTTTGTTTTCCTGCAGAATCACCTGGTCATCAGCACATAAAAGAGAATTTAGAAATGTATTTTTGCCCCAGTAAATTCCTGAAGGCACCACATTCTTCCCCCTTTTAATTATACATCCCAGATATACAAGGGGTGTTCAGAAAGAAACGGGAATTTTGTTATTGCGAGTGTGGTAATAGTCTGGTTCGCGAGATTGTTTTCTGTTGTGTTGGTAAACATATCTGGAGGGAATCTGTACACTAGTTCCACTGTTGGATGGTTAGTCTTTCGTCTGTTGCGAAGGAGGTTACATGTGTTTGCCTAGTAGTGGCGATTTTTAATTAGTTGAAAAAATGGATCAGAAAATTTGCATTAAATTTTGCTATAAGAACGGAATAAAATGTAACAAAGTTCTAGAAATGTTGAAAACTGGGCGCCCTAGCACATCAACAACAGCTGAAAATGTGGAAAAAGTGTAAGAAATAATTATGAACGATCGCTGAATTACAGTAACAGAAGTTGCTGAAGATGTGGCATATCAATTGGCTCATGTCATGAAATAATTTTGGATGTTTTGGGTATGAAACGTGTGACAGCAAAATTTGTGCCTAAGGTGTTGAATTTCGAACAAAAACAGCAGCGAATGGAAGTTTCTCAGGAGTCGCTAAATGAAATCAGTAATGATGCAGAAGTACTAAAACGTGTCATAACAGGTGACGAAACATGGGTGTATGGGTAGGGCATGGAAACTAAGGTTCAGTCGTCCCAGTGGAGGCATCCTGGATCGCCAAGACTGAAAAAAGCTCGGCAGGTGCGGTCAAATGTGAAGGTTATGCTTACAGTTTCTTTTCGATTTTAATGGCATAGTGCACTATGAATTCTTGCCAAAAGGTCAGACAATTAATAAGGTGTACTACCTCCAAGTTCAACGCCTTTTGCGGGAAGCAATCCGGAAAGAAAAAGAAAACCGAATTTGTGGCAAAACAATTCATGGCTTTTGCATCACGATAATGCACCTGCACACACGTCATTGCTTGTTCGTGAATTTTTGGCAAGAAACAACACTGTTATTTGGCCCCGTGCGACTATTTCCTTTTCCCAAAAATAAAAAGAAACTTAAAGGGCCGTCGTTTTGCAAGGATAGATGAGATTAAAAGCGCATCGCTGAAAGAGTTAAATGCTATCCCACAGATTGCGTTCCAGAGGTGTTTCGGCGATTAGAAGAAGCGCTGGCATAAGTGTATATTATCTACTGATGATTACTTTGAAGGTGACAACATTACTGTTGAATAAATTACAGTGTTTCTAAAAAATTAAAATTCCCGTTTCTTTTTGAACACACCTTGTATATTAAAGAGCGTTGGCAAGAGACTTTTTCCCTGCCTTACTCCTTTATTTATAATCCTCTTCCGGGAAACAAATTCATTGTATTTCACAGTATTATCACACATGCTTTTCACCACTTGCACTAGATGACTCGGGTACCCTTCTTCATTTATAATGCTCCATAATTTACATCGATTGACATTACCAAAAACCTTCTCAATATCCACACAGGCTAAATATGTTTCTCTATTAAATTCCACTTGTTTCTGAATTATTTGTTTTAATGTAAATATATCATCGACTGTTGAGCGACCTTTTTTAATCCCCTGTTGTTTCTGAGGTAGAGTGCAGTCTGCAATTGGAGCTATTCTGTTATTCACAATTTTTGCATATAGTTTGAGACATGAGTTAAGTAGGCAAATACTTCTATAGTTGCGACATTTACTTCCACCTTCTTTTTTAAAACATGGAGTAATTAACGAATCTAACCATTTATCTGGTATTGTACATCTTTGTAAGCATTCATTCATTAGGTGGAGCAGTCGAAATTTCAGTATCATACCTCCATATTTCTTTAATTCTACGTTAACCCCATCAGAATCACAGGCTTTCCTATTTTTGGGGATTTTAATGTGTTATCAAACTCTTTCATATCTAACTTATCTACATTTCTTTTTGTTCCTTTTCCTTCATCTGGCATATAAATATCTTCAATTCCACTCTATGATTTTAGAAAGTAGTCCAACCACTGTTTCCCAGAAATTATATGCTATCTTGCCATATCTGTTTCTTCTAAATTCATAGTTTTTAACACTTTATAGGCGATTCTTTGCCTTCCAAGTACATCATGTTCTAATATCTTCACATATCTATCCCAAGATTCTTGATGGGCTTGTTTCACTAATGATTTAGCTTTATTCCTTTTTTGGTCGTAGATTTGTTTATTCTGCTCGTTCTTGTTTTGTAGATAATTTAGGTATGCTACCTTTTTTTTTCCTGCACTGCTTCTGCAATTGTATCATTCCATATTTTCAAAGTTTTCCTTTTTCACCTAATTTTTCAACTGCCTCATGTCTCATATGCTGCCCTTCCTATTGATTCTTTAATGTTTCTCCATTCTTAATTCAGATCTTCTGATGTGGCAATGTTGCTCAAGAACTGATTCAACCAACTCTCATATAAATTCCTTACACTATTGTCTTCTAGTAGACACACTTTATACCCTACATCTTGTTTATTTTTTTGATGCAGTTAGTTTCTTCCATGATATGAATAAATGTCATATCCTCTAAAAACGTGGGTATCCTTCACGTCTGAACTTAACTTTTTATTAACTATTACATAATCTCTAACACATAATCACTAAGAGTTGTCCCCGGGCACTCAAAATATATTTAAGAATGTTCTTTTTTCTAAAAATGTATTGGTGATTCTTAGTTCATTGAATGTTACAATTTCACTGAGTTCTTTTCCGTTTTCATTCATTACCTATTCTCCATAGAGTCCTATTACATTGGGAATATGCACATTTCCCACTCTTGCATTTACATCTCCAGCTATAATTAGTGAATTATTTGGATTGCATTTCTTTTACAGAGGTAAAAGAAATGCAATCTCTGTCAGCAGCTTGTCTTACAATTTTCTTCTTTACCTTCCTCAGGGGTATTAACTCCTATAACTGTAAGATTACTCATTGTAAAGTCTACTCTTCTTCTAGCATTCTTTCATTGATGTGTGTGTAGCTTGTAATACACTAGTTCCATTTCTTATCCACATATATTGCTACCCCAGCTTTTGCTCTTTCTCACTGTTCCACTCCAGTTCTGTTCCAGATCTAACAGAACTAAGTGAAACAAGTCTACAGTCATTGATCTCTCTTGTTCTCTTTGCTGTAATAACAGAAACAAAAAAAGAAAACAATGTTGGTTTTTCTTTCTTCTAATATCTTTAATAGTTCTATTTCTTTATTTTGTATGTCATGAACATTTCATGTTACTACATTCAGAACATCCGTTATTCCTGTATTTAACCTTTTTTGTTTGCTGTGGATGTCATCAAATCAATCTAGATTCTTTCCTTGAGGCTTGTCAGTAGCAGAATACATCCCCTGGTCACATTATTTATTTATTTAGTCAAAAACTGTATGTGACGTATGGGGGAGAAAATCATTACAGGTGCAGCACACACAGAGTTCGGTACAGAGGCTGCCTCCTTTCTGCCTCCGAACTTGCAGAATTTATTTAGGGTTCCCCCCCCCCCCAGACAGCTTGGCTTCACCGTGTCTGAAGAGTCCTGCCTACCCCAGTTTGAGGGGAGGAAATCTTAAGGATGGGGAGCCTCCGAGTTACTCGATTCACCCATTGGTCCGAGGGTAGGGAAGGAATAATGGGCACTGAGAGATGATATACTGATATATCAAAATACACTGATATATCAAAAGGTGAGGACAGCGGTCAACTGCTCCCTTATAGGCAGGAGAAACCGGACTAACTGATGCATCCCCACCCTCCGGTAAGGATGAGCAGGGCAATAGGGTGACTACATCCCCGCGCTGATCTTCAGAACAATTCCTTCCTAAGCTGATTTTCTTTTTATTGAGCTCTTATTCGTGGCCTCTCATTCTTACAGTTCTTATTTAACAGAATACACTTTAAATTTGTATCGAGTTGTGAACAGCCAACTTTTAGATCTCCGTTAAGTGGGTAGCGTGATAGAATGAGCAGTTTTCAAGTTTGCGACATTTTTGTCAAGAAAACTTTTTTCTCTATTCTGTATCTTAGGTTAGATGCAGATGCCATAATTCATCAATGCAATTTTTTATTTTACATTTCTGGCAAAACTCAGATAGTGTACTTGCGATTGAGAGTCATTTTAACCTCATCAATCACCATATAACTATCTTGGCAATGATTTATGTTTTCCATGATGTGTTTCACTACAATGCCATTTGTTTAAGATTTTCTCTTCACCCACCCATTCAAAAATATAGATTTGGATTGCCTAGCAGTGGATACTAAGAATATGTTGACAAATATAACACGATATTATGTGCATCTGTGATATTTATGATATTAACTGTCTTTGCAACATACGACAGTATTCTAGTTTCTTGACATGGAAAGGCAGCATAAAAACATAAATCCTCACCAACTATGCATAATGTGTGAATATAAGGCGACCACATGTTTTTCAAATGATATATTGAGGGAGAAATCTCATTTATTTAGGAAAATAAAAAAATCTTTCTAAGGACATGAAGTAGAGCATCTAAGAGCTTTCTAAGGACATGAAGGAATTGTCTGCGTATATTTGGCCTAGAAGAGAAGGATGGCGAAAACACCGACGATATGGTCATTGATGTGGCGAAAAAGATAAGTGTAGACTTGTCACTTAATGATATAGATAGAAGCCATAGAGTCCGTCGCAAACTCGCTGGGAAAAATAGACCAATTATCGTAAAGTTTGTTACAGGAAACGGCGACAGGTCTTCCAGTCGAAGAGGCTTTTGAAAGACCAGAAAATCACCATTCGCGAGGACCTCACGCACCAGCGTCTGGCCGTGCTGCACGCTGTGATATCGCGGTTCCAGCTGCGGAATGTCTGGACCGAAGACGGTCAAATAGTAATTAACGCAGGTAACAGACGTTTCCGCGTCCAAACAATGTCTGAGCTTAAGTCTATTCAATAGCTTCGGCGCTCCTTTTTCCTTTCTCTGGAAAGCGTTCTTCCTTGCATTCTCCTACTATCTCTCTCTCTCTCTCACTTCCTCTCTCTCCCTCTCACTCGCTTTTACTTGTACCCTTTCTTTATTCTTTACACCTTTCACTAAACCACCTCTTGCACCCTTCTGAGTAATAGGCAGTCGGCGGCCGTCTAGGATATTCCCATTGAACCGCAATGCTAAGTATTCTCCCCACCCCACAGCCGTCTCGACCAGCATTTGTCCACCCCCCTCCCCTGTCAGCCCCGGCTGCTGTAGGCAGCACGCCGAGTATTTCTAGAAACTGCTTTTACGTCGCGCACTTAAATGCACAATCTCTTCTTTGTTATCATTGCGAGATCCAGGAAATTGTAACAAAATATAAATTTCACGCACTCCTCATTAGCGAAACATGGCTCAAAAAATCATTAAATTCTCAAACCGTTAAAGTCTCCGGATACCGGCTTTGGAGATCTGATAGAAAATCCACCATTGCTGCACATGGCGGGGGTGTCGGTATCTATTTACGCGATGACATAAACTGCAAAGTTATTTTCTCTTCAGTAAATCATAAAGACCACTTCATCAAATACTTAATTGCTGAAGTTATTCTCGCAGGTAAAAAATGTCTCTTGGCGGTAGTATATTCTCCTCCCAAATCAGGCAACATTGACGAACTAGACGACTTACTCGCTTCCTGTGTCACTAAATCTGACGACATTATTATAATGGGTGACTTTAATTGTAATCTATTGAAAAATTCTGCCTCGTCTGACAACTTTGCTCGGTTTTTTCGTAATATGAATCTAACGATTCTTCCCCGAAAGGCAACTCCCATCACAAAAGATACTGAAACATGGATAGATCATATCATAGTGTCAAATCCTGCAAGATCGCGTTCTCATGGACAATTTTCCGTCCCGGAAATATTTAAACATATCTTATCTACGTATCATAATTTAAAGTGTCCCAAGTACACCCCAAAAATAATAAAATATCGAGATTAGAAGAACTTCGATGCAAATTCCTTCGTTTCTGATAGATTTTCGGTCCTCTGAAATATTGTACTAAACGAAACCTCGTTCAATAACAAAGTAGCAGTATTTACGGAAATGTTTAATGAACTTGTAAATAGACATATTCCACTAAAGACGTCACGCGTGACACGGCCCGCGGCTCCATGGATATCCGGTGAAATTCACCAATTTATGCACGATAGGGGCACTGCGTACAAAGTTTTTCGGAAAACAAGGAACTATAACGACCATGTTACGTATAAAAAACAGAAATCATGTAACCCAAATGTTGAGAAATGCCAAGATTAAATATTATCTCTCTATTTTTCAAAATAACCGTGATTCTAAATTGCTCTGGAAAAATTTGCACACTATAGGTGTTGGAAATATTCGAAATTCAATAGAAATAAATGTGTCATTTGATTTGCTAAATCATGCTTTTGTTACGCTTGCACAACCAATAAATCCACTCCTAAAATCTCAAACTTTATCTTTGCTGCGAAGCACAGAGATTGATATTAAAGACACTTTGTACTTTGCGTCAGTAACACCCACGGACGTCACTAAAATCATTTTGAGTCTTAAATCAAATGCATCTGGCTCCGACAGAATCAATGCAAAGTTGCTGAAGCTTGGAGCTGAAGTAGCACTCCCTACAATAGTGGACGTAATTCATTTCTCACTAATGAGTGGTGAATTTCCCTCTGCGTGGAAGACAGCACTTGTCCATCCACTTCCTAAAAGCGCCAATCCTACGATGCCAGTTGATTACCGCCCAATTAGTATCTCACCAACAATATTAAAAGTTCTTGAAAAGATACCCAGGAAGCAGATCGAACATCACCTTTATAATGTCAGTATTTTAAATACAAATCAGTCGGGTTTTAGACCCGGTAAAAGCACAGGAACTGCGCTTCTTAGTGTTATTGAAGACGCCAGAAATGCAATGGACAGCGGTAAAATCACAATTCTCTTCCTTCTCGATTTTAGCAAGGCATTCGACTCAGTCGACCACGATATTTTGTTAGCAAAGTAAAAAAACACTGGATGTGCCTCATCCACACTCAAATGGTTCCTCCAGCTATCTATCAGAGCGGCAACAAAAAGTTGTGTACGGTGACAATGTGTCGGGTATCTTGCCACTAGCACGCGGCGTTGCACAGGGCTCAGTGTTAGGACCTCTTGTTTTCCTAATTTATGTTAATGATATAGACAAATCAATAAAAATTGTCGTCATCACATGTACGCTGATGATCTCCAATTGTATATTAGCGGACCCTCCTCTCGCGTTTCTGAACTTGCTAAAAAATCAACAAAGACTTTCACAGTCTCTCCTCTTGGTTATCATTATAGGGGCTACGGCTTAACCCCAATAAATCTCAGTGTCTTCAAATCGGCTCTAGAAACTCCTTAAAAAGTTATCACTCTCCGCTCTCCCTGATATTTGCATAAATGGAACTCCCCTACAGTGGTGTGAAAGCGTGAGAAATTTAGGTGTATATGTGGAATAATACTCTTAACTGGAATGTGCAAATTGATAAAATCTGTCAAAAAGTATTTGCGTCCCTGCATGTTCTAAAACGCATGCGTAAATTTTTACCTATAAAAACTCGTCAGACCCTTGTAACATCCCTTCTTATGCCTCATTTTGATTACTGCGATTTCCTACTGACATAAATCTAAAACAGCAATGTAAGATACAAGTAGCTCAAAATGCATGTATTCGTTTTATTTTCGACCTTCAAAAATACGATCATATTTCAACCGTTTATGCCCACTCTAAAATTCTTACCATTAATAAAAGGCGGTTACTTCACTGCCTTCTCCTCCTTTACAAGATTTTAAACAGCACACCATCCAGCACATACCATCCTATCACAACGATTTCAGTTTATGAAGCTACATCGTGCCCGAGCGTCATGCCTTATTTGTATTCCCCATCACAATACCACTGCGTTTAGCAAATCATTCACTGTCACTGCCATCCGTGCTTGGAACAATCTCCCCTCTACTATAAAAAATTGCAGTACATTTCACAAGTTTAAAAAAGAAGTCACTAACTGGATCCATGGAAAAAATACTTAACAATAGTCCTACTGCTCGCTTGCCAAAAATTAGATCTGGGCGGATGCCGCACTACGTCAGCACTGTGAAGTATCTCATATTTATTCCTATTCCAAAGTTCTACCCCATTTCCTAAATAAATACTTTCAAGTCATCCTTAACGCCTTCTCATATCTCATTTTCTCTCTTTCTTTTCTCCCTCTCCTTCCCCTCCCCCCTCCCCCTCTCCTTCCCCTCCCCCTCTCCTTCCCCCTTTCATCTACACCATCACATCTACACTATAATACTAACCTGTGGGTTGATAAGCACAGATCCAGGTGGTACAGCAGCCATACTAGTAACAGCCCACATCACTGTTGGAGGTTGCTGTGCTGGCTGAGGATCGGGGAGACTGCCAACACCACCAGTAGGGGTGGCTGTGGGTGAAGGGGTGGCAGACAAGGTCGCATCTGATCTTTGTGATTGGGACTTGTATCCTGATGAAGTACTTGGACTTAAGCGTGAAGAGATAGAACTGCTACCAGAATCTAGAACATAAGCATTCAGTACCAAATTAATGATGCTGAAGTGATATTAAATTAATTGTACGGAAATAGATACACTATTACTGTAATTTCTAGAAGTTTCCTTTGGATTATTTTGTCATGTTAAGATATCATTAGAATTACACAATTTGACATTTTATGTTATACCAAGTCAAAAATAAATCTGCAAAGGAATGGTAATTACAACACTGAATTAAAATCTTATTAAAAATTATTATAACTGAACAAAAATACTTGAAATAAAAAATAATGTTCACATATCCAAAATTGATTCAACATAATTGAGATAACAAGGATAACAATGACGAGAACAACAACGGTAAGGATGATGTCTTATCTAGTCTCCAACAGTGTACATCATACATGTGTGTGTATGTGTGCGCGCGTGCGTGTCTATATATAGGGGATATTTCCACGTGAAATTGGCCAAAAAAAGCACGATCTGTTCCGATTATACTAAATTTTTTTGACTTGTTCAATGTGATGTAAAAAAAGTAGAAGAATCATATTTACTGCTCGACCTTGACCTTGTTTTTATTTACACTCAAAATTAGTGAAATGTCTGAGCATTTTGGACGAACTTCAGAAAAAGTGGAATTCTCCGTAAAAATCCGTTCTAATACTTAAAAAAATTTTCTCCTAGTATTTACAGTCGAAATTCTTTTTTTTTTTTTTTCTTCAAATAATCCATTTTTTCAATAGTGTACGTATTTTCCACAAAGTGCAAGAATCTACATTTTGAGATCAACATTTTCTGATTAGTTGATGTAACAATATTGCTAATCATAAATTCTGTAATGTTACTTTAAAAAATAAACAAATTTAGATTAAATTCAAAATCAATGTTAATCTAGCCTCTGGGATGTCTCATGGGCAGCGTACTAGCTACCTGTGTGTGGTCTCGGGTTTAATTCCCGGTCGAGGCAAACAAGAGTTGTAGATTTCTTTTAGAATCATCCGAGTTTCTGTAGCTGTGTGAAGAAGAAAAGCTCAAGCAAGCGAATCTTGGTAGTTACGGTGAAGAGAATACATCATGTTCACCTCATGCCGCTCTTACTCCCAAGCATGGGAATTTAACTTGGTCCAGGCATGGGGGACAAATGTAGCTGGCCGGCGAAGTGGGACTAACAAACCAATAACGCCAAATAAATACAATGTTAATCTACACTCACTCAAAAAAATATTCGGACACCTACGATTTTACCATATTTTCTTTTATTTAGAAGAGAATATTAAACTTGTCGTAATTTTGGTGATAAATAATGAAAGACGTGCATTTAATAGGTTAAAAAAATATGCAAGTGTAATTTTCACATTAAAAATTATTAAACTACAATTAATTTGAAGAAATCTTACTTCTTCGGAACGTCAAAAAAATAGTCGGACACATAATATAAACCAATTAATAACACTAAATAAAACAAAAAATAGATACATCAATAACTTGTAGGGAGTCCTTTCATTATCAAAACTTCATTCAACCTCTTTGGCATGCTGTCTACGAGTTTTCTGGTGTACTCTGCAGAAATTTTATGCCATTCTTCCCGTAGTATCACTTGGCGTAATTGTTCTTTGTTGGCAATGGGCTCCTTTCTCACTTCACTGTCCAACTTTTGCCAAAGATTTTCAATGGGAGTCATGTCTGGGGATTGTGGGGCAGGGGGAAGAACTTTAGGACAGTTGTATAAGAGCCACAGTTGAACCAATTGGGACATGTGTTTTGGATCATTGTCCTGATAAAAGCTAAAATTGTGACCTATACCTAGCTTCTCAGCACTTTTCTTAAGGCTGTTCTTGAGCACTTGAAGATATTTGTATTTGTCCATTATATCTTCAATGAACACAAGCTCACCCACACCGCTCGCCGCCATACAGCCCCACACCATTACGTTCCCACCGCCGTGTTTTACTGTTGGCTGCAGATTTCTCTCTTGCGACTGTGTGTTTGCCTTTCTCCACACCAATGTTCTTCCGTCAGGTCCAAACACATTGAATTTACTTTCGTCCGAAAAAATAACTCTATTCCACCATTCAATGTCCTTGTTTACATGTTCCTCAGAGAACTCCCGCCTCTTCCTCTTGTTTATCTTATTTATGAGAGGCTTTCTTCTAGCCACGCGACCATAAAATTCTGCTTTTCGTAGAATCACTCTAATAGTTTCTGGATGTACTTCCTTCCCCAGTTCTTTTCTCATCTCTGCAGCAATCTTTGGTGCACTTAATTTCGGATTCTTTTTAACTTTCCTGACGACAAAGATCTCTTCTCGACGGGAAAGTTTATGGGGACGTCCACTTTGGCGGTGAGACTCAATCCTATCTTCTTTTTTAAATCGCTTGATTATATCATACACTATTCTTTTCTTCGTATTTAGAATTTTTGCAATTTCACGGCAGGCATTTAAAAGATCATAAACATGAAATTAAGTAATACGTAGGGGCGGATTTCTATGTCAATTCATATTTTTATATGCAAATGCATACTTTAGCTATTTAATTTCCATTAAAAGTTTTGTTTAATTTAACAAATGCCTGTAAAATCCCAACGCGTTTGCTTTACGTAATTCGTCGTTTTCTAGGTTTGGTCACCCTTTCTTCCCGACCGTGCGAACTTGTCAACATCGCGGAACACTGGGGGGCCTCCGAATGCGCACTCAAGGTCGTTCTCGTATTCGGAAATCTAACGACCCTTGTTTACACGGAACTAGTTCTAGTTCTAACCACATTACAAAAGCTCGCATCTTTGCTTGTCTTTCAGTGCTTTGCTTGTGTTTCAGTGTCAATCCCGCCCGTAGTGATAATAAAGCACCTTACATGCGACCTTGACAAGCCTGCATTATGCCATTCAGAATCCCAGGTTAATTTTGTTTACGTCTGTCATGTACTCCAACATTCAAGAATGCAAGTTCCCGTTAAACACATAGGTACGGTTAGCTAAGTTTTGATCTTCATTACCGATAATATAGATCTATTAGTTTCATTTACTTTTGTATTAATTCTCGTATACCTAACGTGTTTATATGATTTCTAAGGATAACATGAAATGTATGCTTTGATCACAATGTCAAATTTCAGAAAGTTAAGTGCGACGGAAATGTATAGATAATTAAATTTAAATTTACAAACATTAACAAATTTAAATTAAGATAACATTTACAGAATTTACGATTGTTACATCAACTAATAATCAATATTTGACCTAGAAATGTAATTCTTACACTTTGTGAAAGATGTGAACACTATTTAAAAATGGATTAGTAGAAAAATCTAATTTAAACACACGTAACTTTTGAAAGTTGTGAAAACTTTCCCGTTTCACACGCGAAGTCTAGTTTTTTACAGAGAAAATTTAGTTTGTATAATATTTTGGGTCAACAAACTCAAAAATAGATTACTTTTTTGGGGAATTTATGTTTGAAAAAAACCCTGCATTTTTAAATTGGGAGTCCGAAGCCTTCGGGATTTATAATCTGCCTTGTGCAGTGTCATTCAGCAAGTTGCTGCAACTTCTACTAAGCTACTACTGCTAGTAATAATAAAATTCGGGAGTAAAACCATTGATATAAAATGCAAAAAACTTTTTCTTTGAACTATGTACTATTAGGAGAAACATTTTTCTTATATTAGAATGGACTTTCACGTGAGATTTCATTTTTTTTTCTGAAGATCGTCCAAAACGCCCTGAAATTGTACTAATTTTGGGTATAAATAGCAAGATCAAAGGTCAGATATGTGCACTATATATGATGCATCTAACCTTTTTTACATCACATTAAACAAATCAAAAAATGTTTATACCAATCGGAAGGAGTATTTTTTTTCGGCCAATTCCACGTCTAATTACCCGAATACATATATACCCATATACATACACACACAAAAAAAGCTTTTTAAATAAAGAAATCACACGTTAATAATTTATGAATTAAGAAGTAAGAATTACCAAAAGACTTCATAAAAATTATAACAACGATCATAATTCAAAATTATTAATTTTGGAGTTCCATCAGAGTGACAGACCAAGAACAGCTATATATAATCACACTGCGTAGCACACACGCACTGACTCAGTTCGGGAATCCATTTCATTCGCAGCTGCCTTTCACACGGGTGGGGGCTGCACTGTTGTGAAGCGATGAAATTATTGCCCAGTACTAGGATGGGTTTCAGTGCAACAAATTGCAAACGCTATAAAACACTTTCTTTCAATTTTCCCACGTCCAGTGTTACAGACCTCGTGCCCACTCGAAGTGTTTCTTTGCCATTACAGGTGCAATTTTTGCTTCTTTTTTTTTCGGAGTGTCGTGATTTTATGTGGTCTCCTTAGAGAATTCTCCTAACACTTCCTGGTGGAACACGTACTCAAAACTAAACCATCTTCATACTTAATTCTTTAGTAGTAGCTTTTCTTTTCTGAAGAGTTATTACTAGGGAACGGATTTCATTGTAATAAAAAAAATCAAAATATGTACATATATATGTATTTATTTTTTCAAAAATATGCAGGAAATAATTAAAAATATGTAAAATAAAAATTGAAGTTAGAGTTTAAAATTGTTAGATACAACATGCATTTTCAAGTTTTCAAAGAAAAATGTCGTTGATCAGCTCTCAAAATAGATTTGTAGCGGCTGAAGGAACGTTCCACATCTACAGAAGAAATTGGAGCGTATTTGAACGCTGTTATGTTCGTTGGAGTGTATTTAGTTCCAGTGTTGAGGTGTCTTTTCCTCCGCTGAGAAAGTTGGCAATGATTTTCATGACTTTCCAGCCTGGATTTTTCTCCAAAGAACCTTGTAATTTCTTTTTCATTTTTTCTGTGCTTTCACCTGTTGTCTTTTTAATTTTGCTAACTTCAATACTAGCAGCTAATGGCATTTTTCTGAGACTCAAGCTTTGCGATAGCATTTACTATATATATATATATATATATATATATATATATATATATATATATATATATATATATAAATTGCATTTGCAGAAATGAAAGCCAAATTGTATTTCAGACTAGAATCATAAATCAAAGATTTTGCTTTTTGTGGTGCCGCAGGTGACTCGGAGTCCAGCTTCAAAAGAATATATTTTATTTGCTCAAATTTTTCACAATAAAATTTAGCTGCTTTTAATCACGTGCTCCATCTTGCAATTACCGGCTGTGGAGGCAAATTCAGTTCAGGATGACTGTCTTTAAACATTTTAACTCTGGTTGGTGCTTTCAAAAATACTTTAACAGTCGATATCAAAGTATCGGCATCAGGAAATTTATGTCGAACAGTTTCTGCCACTCAAAGAGCTCTATGTAACTCGATGTACTACGCACGTAAAATGAATCATCTTTTGGTAGAACACTTTTAATGCATTCCCCGCTTTCACCTTGTAAGGAGCAGCATCAGTTAAAAACACGTTTTTATGCATGATACCACTAGGCCATAGCACTCATAGTGTCATTGAAAAATCTGGCAATTTTAGCGTGGTTGCATTTTTCTAAAACTTCACAATTTAATAGAAATGGTGTCGAAGGAGAATCAGGGCACATCTTTTCTACAATAATATTTGCAAAATATCTTCCTTCGACGTGTAGTTTCATCAATTGAAATCCAGACCTTACTAGTTTTTTTTATTTCGTCTCAAAGTTTAGTCAGAGTTTCCAAATAAATAGTTTTCATGTAATTTTTTCTGAGTGTGCTTTCATCCGGAATTTGTTTGTCAGTGTATTTTTCTAAGAAGCTCTTAAACTCAGGGTAGCTGACTTTGTAAATGGAAATATCGGCTCTAACCAATGCACGACACAAATCGTAAAAAAGACTGACTTACTTGATTAAACATCAGGTGAAGATGTCAGGAATGTTTGCCGAAGCTTCAATTTTCTGTGTTTTATCTGTTTTGCTGTAGCGATGTGCTGCGTGACTTCAAACCGTTGGGAGGTTGAAACCTTTTTCTCACAGCATGCGCAGTAAAATATACTCGAGTCAATTCTGAAGGTTTCATTAGGAAACTCGCAGATGTATCTAGCCACTAACTCTTTGGATGTCGCTTCGATTTTTTGGATTGTCTCGTACCAGTCCACACCACTCAATAAAATTGTTATATGAAACGTAAAATACTTGAAAGTATAGTCTGTAGTTTTACGAAGAGCCGATTGTACGTGACTAGTTATAGTGGTGAGCTAACACTGATAGGTTCCGATTTTCGCATTTCTGAAGCAGAGAGGTATCTAGGTGGGGCGGAGGAAGCGCGATAAGACTGACTTTCTAAACAATATTTGTCCGATTAATATTGTGTTGCGCGTGGGTTCAATGTAACACGAGAAAGCATGTGATTGGTTACACTTTTGCTTCTTGACCATTCGCTCATCCTATGCGGTTTCTGAGAAGCAAGGGCAGAGGGTCAGTCGGAGCGAAGGTCGGGAGGACATAAACGTGCAGTGTTTCATTGCTCGTTTATCAGAAAAACAGATTCCCGGAATATTTTTTGGAAATTCTTATTTGATTTTTTTTACAAGTAATATTCGAATGTAACGAGATATCTTAAAAAATAGTGGTAAAAGGTAAAATGTGAAAATATGTACTTATACTAAAATATGTAAAATAAAAATGGTGTCCATTCAGAATATCTAGAAAACTCTAGAAAACAAATTCAAAGCAGGTACCTTGTTTCTATCAAAACATGTATTTACATGAAAATCCGTTCCCTAGTTATTAGTGTTCTGATGCCTTGAGTGAGGTTTGGCTTTCGCCTACATTTTCCTTCCCTTTTTTGTTGATATGCTTCGTTTGCTCTCATTGAAAACTGACTCTACTGGCGGATTTTGTTAAATGTATTTATTGCGAGTCTCATAGCACTCTCTGAATAGATACCTCCTTCCAGAAAAGTTTTCACAACTGCAACTTCATGAGGGGGAAAATCCTCCTTCCCATTTCGTATTAACGTATTGAAACAACACGCCGGCCCTGAGAACGACGTATTGAATACACGACGCTCCAAGGCTCGGAAATTGAACTGTTAGGCACGGGGACCCGCCGGGGTTCCGCGACACATTACAAGAATGTAAACCGCGGCGGCGTAATGAAAGAGGGGTTTCGGCACACCAAAGTCCAGAATTAGTCGCCGAAGAAAAGTCACCTCATTTTTACTTTCTCGCTACGGAGTAAAGAGAAAGTTATGTAATGCTGTGCGAAAAAACGGCGAATTTTCGGCAAAAAAAAAACAACAACAAAACTTATTGCCGGGTCCTGGTAACGAAAAACTGGATAAATCCAGTTGCTAAATTTAGAGGAAAAAAATCCTCTAACATGTGACCACTCGCGTTCCAATTTTGAGCGGGTGAAGGGTTAAGAAAATCCGTGTTCATCTGATGATCACATTGAAACAACTAGAAGAGAGGCTCCAGATGTCACGACAATTTTGTCAAATTGCTTCATTTAATAATCGCAACACAAAGTGTATCAAGTGCACAAAACATATCGAGCACAAGAATTTTTAAAAACATACTCGTACGTCTACTTCCATATATTCGAGTGTATTTGTTTAAAGGCTTTGTTTTGTTTGTGTTAAATTGTGTTAAAATTGTTTAATTTGTGTCTTTGTCATCTTTGTGTAGCACTTCACAGAAATTGTAATATACTAACGTTCTGATAAATTTAATAGTATTTTGTAATTGCTCAGTGTTTTAGATATTACTCGTCTGTCATTGAACTAAAAATGATTTATTTATAGAACATTGTTAATAAGAATTTTTTTTAACTAGTGGTGCTAAAACAGCACGTTCCTTGTCGCCATTAGTAATGGTTATATAATACTATTTATACCGCAATCCCTCCGAATTAACCTCTCAGGCATTTTTTGTACAACTCATTTTAAATCGTAGAACACTTGCTTCGAAAATTAAATAGTTACGAGAAATAGAATTTTTATTCTAAACTTTAAATGAAAATATATTTCTGGCATTAAATGCATTGTATAAGGTACGCAGAGTGTATTCACGAACATATATGATGAGTTTTTTTACCCTTACAATATTCTGCGTAAGCTATATGCGAGAAAGTAAAATAATTGCAAAACGAACTATAGCGTTGGCAAACAAATGCAAATAGATAAAAATATTATAGTAATTATTAAACACTATGGTATTGTAATATTCCACAAATATACAAAAGTATTAGTTTATTACCGCGAACGAAAGGCAGCCGTCATTACCTCCTCCCGTTATCAGAGGGGCGTTACCACAACCATCAATTAAGGGACGCAATTTAAAATGAAATAACATAAATATAATAAATAATAAAAAAAGAGATAATATTAAAATTCTTACTTTCGTGGCAATCAACTACGTAATTTGGGAGCGAGCGACTGAAGGCTAGCAATCTTTACTTCGTATTTACTTCAAATAGGTTTTAAATAATTTTCTAACAGATAAATTTGAAAACGTACAAGAAAAACTCCAATGAAAGAAACGAACACCGAAATACGAAATAATCTACACATTCTAACAATAGAAGCATTCAACCGCCTCAAAACACTTGTAAAATTACGATCACTAAGCCCTGGATTTTGAGAGAGGGCGATTAAGTTGACCCCCAATTACTCTAAAAAATACTAATTTTCGAAAAAATAAACATGACCTTTTTGAAAATCTGTTTTTGATGAACACATTGCATTAAGAACAAAGTTGTATCTTCATACTTGTAATTATATGAAGACGCTGAAACAAACTTTTGATTTTTTTCAATTTTCGATAAATCAGGGTTTTCAACCATCATGAGACCTGCGTCGTTCTTTTAAAACGACCTTCAGACTATTCAGCAACACAATTTAATCAAAATCGATTACGCCATTTTTTTCTTGAAAATGTTGAAAGAACTTAGCAAGAAAAAAGTTATAAGAATTTCTCCAATGTGTCTATGGACCGGTTTTGCAAATGCGAATTTCACTTATCTATTGATTGTCAGAATGCGGTTGTTCGTGCCCTAAGAATCCAGGGAGTACTACAAGTGGAAGTAAAATACCAGACACTACTGCTGAATTCAAAGGAGAAAGGAATTGTATTTATTTGTTTGTCGACAATATTAAATGCTTTCAATGTAAAGAGGCAAGACACATGACAGTAGGCAATGGAAGGAAAGAGACTATCTTGGATGTTTTCTATTGATGTATAGCCCAGATGAAATTTCATAATACTGGCGAAAAGGTGGCGAGCTTGAAAGGAAAATTAAATATTGTCAAATCTTAAGAATGTACTTTTATTTATAAACAATACATTATAAGCGTTGATCCTGAGTAGACACAATATTGTTGAATGTCGAGGTTCAAATCCTGGCGCACGTTCCTTTCTATTTCCAGGTTTCTTGGTAAGTACAGAGCACAATACCCTGAATTCAAGGGTTTGAGAGTCATTTTCATTTTTAAAAACTTTTTAATTTTCAAGAACAATTTTTTTCGTATATGGGGCTTTGTTGATTTAAAAGTTGTTCACTGATTGAATGATTGAAGTTGATGCGACGTTTCAACTCCTATGGTCATTGATGCCTATGCCATAATTTAATTAGAGGTGCTACTGTTTGGCACAGACTTTCTCGTAGCAATTTTTTCTAGACATCTTGGCGTTGACTGTCTTTAAGGTCCTCCTCCGGCCGCTGCCATCTCGTCACCGAAAGTACATTTTCTCAACTTTTCGGTATCTTAATAGTAGAAGTGAAATATGACTTCGAGAATTGTAAAGAAAAGTAAAACCTCGACCAAAATAGAAATTGTCATCGAAAATTTGGGAACTGTTTTTAAGAAAATGGCGATTAAACAAGTAAATGCGAAATTCGAAGCTTTTCTACAGGAATCTATAGAGTTTTCGAAAAAACTTCATTTAAAGTCCTTGGAAACATATCCACTCGCAAATGTAATAATGTCTACAAATCGACGGAAATGTGCATATTAACGGCGTGAGAGATATTTCACAAAAATTACATTTGTGTGATTTTTGAAAAAACAAAAACAAACAAAATAATACAGCAAAATGAACTTACGTTATATTAGACAGTGCAATTACCACTATCCATTGGAAATTTTTGAAGAAAAAATGTGGAGCCATTTTTAAGAAAATGGCGTTTGAGCGTTTCTAAAATGACGGGATTTTGAGCTAATTTTTACAGAAAACTGTTTTTTTCGAGAAACTTTATTTTACATTATTTAATGCACATGTACTCATAAATATAACAATGTGAAGAAATCGCCTCTAATGTAAATATTACCGCCGTGAGACAAGTCAAAAAAATTAGTTTAGTTAGGCGTTTATGTCATCATATAGGGTGCATTTGGTACTACTCCTACCAAAAATGTAAAGAAAAAATTTGGAGCTGTTTTTGAGAAAAGCTTGTTTTGTAATTTTTCAAAATTTCAAAGTTTGCACGCGCTATTGCACGAAAACTATTAAAATTTTCGAAATAATACACATGTCTTTAATGAAAGAACTACTTATGTATGACAAATTTCATTCGAAAAAAATCTCTATCTTCAATTTTGTAGTTGTAGAAAAACGCCCAAAAAATTCAAACTTTTAAAATTTTCGAAAATTCGGAGTTAACCGTGAATATAGGACGTATGACACCTTTATAAGTGTACTTTATTCCTACAAGAAATTTAAAGAAAAAGGTTTTTAAGAAAACTTTGAAAATGTTTGGGGGACTTCATGTAAAGTACCCCCAAATTTTAAAGAACGTTTTTCAAAATTTTAAACTTCACTTGAGCCAGATGGACAGGGGTTTCTTCAATTTGAAAAATATCGTACGTGTGGTTTAGGCCCTAGTAGTGTTCACAGACGTTTGAAAAGAACAACTTTTTCGTTATCAGAGGATCCCAAAATGTGTATTTCCGTTGAAATCTCGAAATTGATTTTCCGCAGCATTACATAACTTTCCCTATACTACGAATATTACACCCAGAGAGATATTACACCATTTCTCGTATACGTATGTATACGAGAAAGTAAAAATGTATAATTATACAAAAACAAACGGAAACAAAACTCGTAGCTGCAACTATCCCGATGAATAAAACGGTATAAATAATTTACAGTGAAGGCCGCAACGCCGCGTTAAAAATTATCTGCACCTGAAGCGCAGGAATCGTAAAAAATAATACAGAACATAAAACTGACTGTATAGAGGCCATGAAATTTTTTTACAATGGAGGCAGGTTTACTTCGTAGGATGAAACCATGTGAAAAGTGGCAATGGCTGATGCAGAGACGCGTTACAATTATTTCCTCACCCAAAATAGCACGGGATGAGGAAGTCCTGGGCTATGTACAATCTTTAATCGTCCTTAATTTGAAAGTAGTGAAGTTATTCACGATATGGGTGAAATGCTGGTAGAATAGATGTAATATTAATTTATTATGTACCCATTACAAACAGGTAGAAGAACGTTGTTATATTACTAGTTCGGAATTATCGGCAAGCGGCGACATTGGAAAAACTAGTGGTAGTGGACATGGGAAAAACAGCACGTACTTTCTCGCCCGTATTTTTAGGCCAAATTTCGCGAAAAGTACTCAAATGTTCGAAACATTGTACACTAACTTATTTCAAAATCTACCTTTATGGTTCCTTAAAGTAAAAACATCTCTATCTTCATAATTATAGTTCTAGTTGTAGGAAGACGGAAAAAAAAAAAAAGAAAGAACTTTGGCAATTTTCGAAAAATCAACGAACACGAGACTTGCATCATTCTCTTAAAGGTCCTTTTCAGCCGAAGCTGTTTTCTTGTGACGTCTCGGGTTTTAGACTTCTGTGCGAGAAAACGGTGGTCAGCAGTTCCATTTACCAATACCTCCAAGTTTCTCTCGTCGCGAATGTCTGAATGTGTGATGACGCAATCATTCGTGCCGTAAAATCTAATGTCATTTGTGCAGTAAAATGTCATATTATGAAATGCAATAGAAAGCAACAGAAAGTGTCCATTATAATGCTGGTATACAAAAACATTTAAAGATAGATTGTTCCATCTCCAATGAAAAATTTAAATTTGCAGAACTTAAATTTAGAAAGAAAATTGGAAGCAAAAATATTACGTAAAAAACGGATCATGGATTTCTTCTACAGATGTTCATTCAAACACTTTACCACTTCTTTTGAACAAGCTACACGCATTTTTTACTGCATTCAAGGTAGAGGGCATTCTTACAGTTGATGCATTTGCAGGCTGTTTTCCTCTTTTTAGCTAATAGACAAGTTGAGCAGATTTCTTTGTTTCCAAGCGATTGCTAAGCCCTTCATCTCCGGCTTCTCTTTCTGCTTCCTGTTGTCCCTGGGGTAGATTTTCTCCTAAAGCGTTCTTGACAGATTCTTTGAAATCTCGCTGAATAGTTCGCAGAGTCTCTTTTGAAGATTGATTGGTGTAGGTCGTACCCCAGGTCCTACGCCGGAAGTGGGATGGTTGGTTACTTCCTGTTAATGCTGCTTGTTTTCTACAGAAGGGTGTCATTGTTCTAATCCTCCCTCTAGAAACGAGTTTACAATAGAAACCTACGCCATGTGGTTTACAACCTTTGGGTTTTGAATCACAAAGTCCAAGACCTCGTCAGAATTATTTACAACACTGCTGTCACTATCTGGTGTTGTAAAATCTTTGTTGTAAAGCAATGTACAAATGTAGTCACCAATGTTTGGATTCTTGGGGTTGAATTGTGTAGAGATGGTGGACTGGGTCACTTTAGGACAGAAGAAACAGAATGGTTAAAAAGCAAAATGCACTAACATGCAACACTCACCATGTTGGATACTCAGATCAACATGAAATGTTACCAACTTGTTCAGCACCTTTGAAAACCCATAAATGTAAATTGTTAAGTGCTATGAGGCATTGCAAGTAGTGTTTTGGCTACAATTAGTATTCAGACCTTTCTGCCTGTGGATGCACGGAAATTGCTACCCGCCGTTGGTCCTGTATCAATTTTAATTTGTAGAAGGTTCAGTAACGTGACGTCACTCGAATCAGCGTCAAGCGCGCTGTCTGTATGAAGCTTTGGTAATACGCGTGGAGGAATATAATAATTCCGTATTCCTGCGCGCTACGAGCATCGCACTTTGGAATGGTTATGCAAAAAATTCTTTGCAAAGATACTTATTTTTATTATTTTACTGTCTGATCACGTAATACTCTTATAATTCCTGTAATCGATAGTACAGTTAGTCAATGGACATACAATGTTCATGAGATGCTTTATTTTTTACTTCAAAATTATATCATATTAAAAGTGGACCAAATCTTTGTCATGTAGAATCTAATCTGACAAAATCTTTAAAATAAATTAAGTTATTTAAAGATAAATGATTAGAAATTAGGCGATGATAAAACTGTATTAATCAATTTAAAGTTTCTTTAAGATTATACGCACCAGAACATTAAAATGGATGCAGTCTATGAATTAGTGAATCAAACCGTCGCACGTTTTTAAGAATATTCATAGATCAAAACCTTACTTATAACAAACATGTTCACATACTTTGTAAAAAAATAAAAATTCCAATTCCACTAAATCAAAACTGGACAAAAAAAATCTAATAAAATAAAATGCAATTTATTTCTCTTGAGATACTTTTCCAGACACCTGAAAAATGCATTTTTCAATCTATTACAGCATAATCTTTTCACAACTTCAATATGTTGAAATATGGTGACATACCACAGAAAAACATATGGATAGATTAATGGTTCCACAAAAGATATATTAGAGGCATTTTCAAACTGAATCAGAGAAGTCCTATAAAGATTTCTTTAACAAACATGAATTACTAACCGTCGTAGCACTCTTACAAATTCTTGATTACTATTATTGAGGAATAAAGAGAATCAATATCTTGAGAGTAATAAAGAGATACGTAACTACGGGGCGGATTCCTACGCCGTTAATTTTAACTGTGCTCTGAAGGAACTGATATGTGAAATTTCATTACATTTAGTTAGAATTGGATTCTATGTACATTACTATGTTAGTGCATATTTGCCTGATTATTGGTACAATTATAGGCGCTTATTTTGCATATTTCGTTAAAATAGAGACTAGGTAGTGGATTCGTATGACAAGTCATTTTTATATGCAAGTGCAATATTGGCTGTATAATTGTAAGTTTCCATTAATCCCAACGCGTTTGCTTTACGTAATTCGTCGTTTTCTAGGTTTGGTCACCCATCTTCCCGACCGTGGAACTTGTGAACATTGCGGAACACTACGGGGCTTCCGAATGCGCACTCAAGGTCATTCTCGTATTCGGAAATCTGACGACACTTGCTTACACGGAACAAGTTTTAGTTCTAACCGCTTTACGAAAGCTTGCACCTTTGCTTCAGTCTTTCAGTTCTTTTAATATGAATAAGACGAAAGTCTCAGTTCGTGAAAAGTTACAGTTTTGTTCGTAAGTTTGGTGAAAGCATATTCAGCACCGATGGAGTTATATTAGTCTGTAAATTGAATGAAGTGGAAGTTACTGCCAAAAATCTCTTCTCTGTGCTTCAACACTGCGAAACATGAGAATTGTGTAACTAGACATTCTGCACACGAAAATAGGCAACGTCTGCTATTCGAAATCAGTTCACAATTTTCGCAAGCTTTCTGCACGATTATGCTTGTATCTAATATTTCTTTCAGGAAACTCAAAAACCCGTTTCAGACGGATTCTTGAAAAATAAACTAAGCATCCTATTCTCAACGAATCTACTCTCAGGATGGAATATATGACCCCATATCATGAAGAAATGTTGAATAAAATTTATTTAACGTCAAAAAACAGTTAAAACTGTATGACCTGTTAGGGGGAGAAGTGAATTCTGTGCACGTTTTCAAAATTCTGTGATCCCTACATTTTCATATACTATTTGAATTTTGAATTAAAAAAACCGATGTAATAAGATCTATTTTCAAGGACGAATCAGCAATAAATTTGGAACTCTTACCATTACGTCCTCCGTCAAGGAATAATATTTCTGGCCGCGACAACATGGAAACGATAATTTGAATAACTATATTTCCCACTGAATTCCAGAAGTCGTGCACAGATAATGAAGTTACATGCCAAACAAGGGGCCATCTAAGCATTTGCTTAATGGATCAGGGAAACAGGACGAAAAATCTGATCGAGATGGGAGTCATTGACCCAGAAGCTATGATACAATACTTGTTACATATTGTTTAGAATTATAGTGTCCAAATGGTAAATAATACATTAAATATCACTGTTAAAATTAATGTTACTTTTCTTGTGATGTTCAGTATAGTCTCTAATTGTGTAGAAACAGTTATGCAGCAGAAACGATTTCACTTGGGATTTAAACTTTTCTATCGAATTTAATCGTTTAATGGCATCTGGCAAAGTGTAGTAAAATAATGTACGTGTATTGTATGTGAATTTTTTGTAATGAGCTGTTGATACCGTCACCTGATGAATGATTTCTACGTTGAGTGTTATAGTAGTAGACATCGGTGTTTTTTGAAAATCTATTCCAGCCCTTGAGCAAGTAATTTTTGACAAAGCTACCGATTCGTAAATCAATAGACAAGGTAATGGAAAATTTCCTAGATTAATAAACAGAGGCTTACAAGAATCACGTGGGTGGTATTTGGTTATTATTCGTACGATTCTTTTTTGGAATCTAAAAGTCTGGGAGCTATAAGATGAATTTCCCCAGAATATTATGCCATATCTCAGGCGGGAATGAACATTCGCGAAATATACACAACGAGCAGTATGAAGGCTGACAATCTGAAAGGACTCGAATTTGAAAGAACGTAGCACAATGAACTTAATTTTGTGATCAATTCATTGAATGGACGTTCCATTTAAGGTTTGACTGAATTGAGAGACCTAAAAAATTTGTTTCCTTACCATCAGTCAATGGTACACGGTTCATTTTCAAATAAGCCGTAACGTGGGGGGGGGGAGAAGATATGAGCTTCAATAGACGAGACTACAGATGTGGTTGTGTAGCAAATGTGATTGTTGGCACCCTGAAAGAAGATCGGGCAGGAAGCAAGTTTCTCTTGACACGTGAAGTGCTAGAGAAGACAAATCATTCCATGGCAGATCTCTTCGACAATGCAGGGAATGTTGTGACTGAATAGGGCGAAGAGAGAAAACATTTTTCTATTTGTAACTAATGCGGCTCCGTATATGGTGAAGGCAGCCAAAGGAATTCAAATGCTGTGTCCAAAAATGATACACGTAACATGTCTTGCATATGCCTTGCTCAAGTATCTGAAGAAGTTAGAAGTAGCTTCCCTGAAGTAGATAAATATATATCCAACGAAAAGAAAATGTTTGTCGAAGCTCCAATTCGCATTCAGAAATTTTAAGCGAAAGCACCTTCATTACCCCTACTTCTCCAACCACTTCTCACGCGTTGGGGGACTTAGCTTGTTGCCAAGTCCCCCAATAACTTAGATGTTGAAGAGAAGGTAGTAATATTTTTCGGTCCTGCAGAATCGTTCTCCATAAAGATTTATTTTCAACCCCTACATTAAAAGTGGACCTGACTTGCGTAAAGTCCTACTTTGATTCCTTATCTGGAGCAATTACGCAACTGGAAGTTTCAGGTGTACAACTAAGCTGAGGTAAAGTGCATTGAACAGGAATTAAAACATATCAAAGGAATTATAGCTTTTCGAGTGAATAGAAAAATTAAAATATGTACTGGAAAACTATTGCGGACTTTTGTACCTGTGTGAAATACGTGATATTCTTTGTGGAAACACTACACCTGCAGATTTTCCGGAACATTCTCAAAGTGATTTAACTCTATTCAAGTACGCCCCTTTTACATTAATGATGTCGAAAGTAGTTTCTCTCGCTACAAGACTATACTCAATGACAATAGGAGAGGCCTATATATCAGCCTAAGAGTTGATTTTTCGGTTCTGGGTTTCGACGGACAACGTTTTTGAACTTTTTGACCGTTAATTGTAGCCTACAACAATTGTAATAAAAGCGTTTCTGTATGAGAAAAAGGCAATAAATAATGCAATTCTTTAAGTCATATTTTGAATGTTATAGATCATATTTTTAAGTGTTTTTTTTAATTTCATAAATGCATACATATTTCATCAGGGGCGCTGAAGACACTGGCAAACTCCCACCCACACCTCTTGCTGAATATGTACAATGCGTGCCTAAGGGAGGACAAGTTCTGTTCAAGATGGAAGAAAGCATGGCTTGTACTAATCAGCAAGGGCAAAGGACGGGAACACTCCCCTACATCCTACAGACCACTGTGCATGCTCGACACAACGGGCAAACTCCTCGAGAAGCTCCTGAAACCCCGCATCCAGTCTGCAATCGACAAGGCAGGAGGCCTATCGACACGCAGGTCTATCGACACGAGGCCTCAGACACGCAGTATGGCTTCTCAAAAGGCAAATCAACTTTGGACGCCATAAGGAAAATAACAGACGCAGCAGTCAAAACGGAAGAGGGCAACTCCTGGTCCAGACCGCTGTGCATGGTCGTCACTCTGGATGTCCGCAAAGCATTGAACTCTGTGCGCTGGGACGATATCATGGAGGCCCTGGAGAACATTGACGTACCGACGTACTTACTACGCATCCTGAGCAGCTACCTGACAGACTTCTGATCTACGACACAGAGGACGGACAGAAAAGCAAGCGATTGACGGCAAGAGCGGCGCAAGGATCCATCCTAGGACCGGACTTCTGGAATGCAAACTATGACGCCATCCTCAAAATGACAATGCCCGACGGCATCTTTCTTGTAGGATACGCGGACGACCTTGCAGCAATCATCACTGCACGCACGCTAGAGGGGTTACAAATAAAACTGAACCAGACGATGAGACGAACACAGACATGGATGACAGACCACAAACTAGAACACGCCATAAACAAAACTGAGATAACCCTTTTGACAAAACGCCGACTAGGCCCCGTGGTGAGTATGGAAATACAAGGGCACCGTATCCATGCGGCAATAGTTATTTACGATATTAGTGTCGTAATACATCTGATTACAATACGAGATTGGAAAATTGCCAAACGAGGCCGTTAGGCCGGTTTGGTAACCAATTGTAATAGATGTTACACACGAATATCTAAAATTTTATTTAGTATTCACATTTTTCCCCTTTAAGTGGCGACACTGTTCTTAACAAGGAGAACAATTGAAACGCGCATGGTGTACACATTTCGACAACATGAGCGAATGCAGTTCAGACTCAGAAATAGAAATAGCAGCAAATGCTGCTTTAGATTCTTTGTTACTATACAAATCAAAGAAGAAATATGAGCGTGAGTACTCAATTTTTAAGGATTGGTGTAAAAACAAAAACTTCATTGCATATCAGAAAAAGTTTTAATGGCTTACTTTTCCGGCAAGTCAGAAAAATAGAAAAGCACAAATTGTTAAAAACCGAGTAGTCTGGACTCACTTCTCTATGCTGAAGAGTACTTTATTAGTTAAGGATAATATTGATATAAGTAAGTTTACCCACTTGTTAGCATTTTTAAAATGGAAAAGTGAAGGATATAAAACAAAAAAGTCAAAGATATTTTCAAAAGAAGACATACATAAATTTGTAATAGAAGCTGACGATGATAATTATTTGTTGATGAAGGTGACAATTGATATATTTGGCGCTGCCGTAGAGATGAGTTAGAGAATCTTAAAATAAGTAATATAGCGGATAGACAAACATGTATTTTAATTAATATATCAAACAGACTTTAATTGCGAGAGAATTTGTAATTAGTGAGGGGAATATTAAAGAATTTAACTGTTTAGAAACATTTCGTAAATATTTTCGCCTTCGGCCTGAAAGTGTCAAGCATGATCGTTTCTTTGAATTTCACAAAAATGGAAAATGTACTTGGCAACCTGTTGGAATAAATACTTTTGGAAGCATTCCGAAGCTAATAGCAAAGTATCTTGGTTTGCAGAACCCTGAAAGATTTACAGGACATTGTTTTCGGCGATCGTCCGCTTCATTACGAGCAAATGCAGGTGCTGATATGAATATGCTGAAGAGGCACGGTGAATGGAAGTCGTCTTCTGCTGCAGAAGGGTATGTGGAATCGTCAGTAGAAAACAAGAAACAAATAGCTATGAAAATTATGGGGGAAAATAGTATTTCAAATACTAATATGAATTGTCAGGCTGCAACATCATCAGGAATTACAATTTCGAATTGCAAGAAGTTTGTTGTTAATGTATATAATTAAAACATATTATTGTTATTATTTGAAAAATTGTTAACAGTTATTTTCATAATAAATTATTTGAATAATTATTGTTATTCTCAATAGTAGACCATGGAATAGTGCTCGTCTCAGAACAACCCTACTCGTTTGCCATTACCGCACTAGTGTGGTAATGAAGTTCATTACCACACTAGAGCGGTAAAGTACTTCATTACGAAACTGATAATAGCATAATGTTTCACATTACCTAACCAAAGTGGATAAAAAATGTTAAATACATCGGGCTGACACTGGACCGCAAACCCACCTACTGGGAACACACAAAAAACGCATCACAAAAGGCCGCAAAGATTGTAACAGCCCTGGAGAGACTTATGGCCAACACAAAGGGCCGAAAGCCCAATAAGCGTCGAACCCTGCTCTCCATAGCACAATCCATCATGCTATACGGCGCAGAGATCTGGGCCAACGCGCTGAGGTGCGAGAGGTACTCCAAACAACTGACATCCGTGCAGAGAAGAGGAGCCCTGAGGATAACAAGTGCGTATAGAACAGTTTCGGATGCAGCTAGATGTGTGGTCGCGGGAGTAATCCCAATCAATCTACTGGCACAAGAACGAAAGGATCTATACGACAAGAAACCTCTGACAAACCTGACAGACGCCCGAAGAAAGGCAAGGAAACGCACTTTTCGACAGTGGCAGAGAAGATGGGAGAACGAAGACAAAGCAAGACTCATTCGCAAAGTTGAGCCCTGAAAACACGGCGAGACAGATTTTCATCTCACCCAATTTCTCACGGGACATGGACAATTCCGAGCCTACCTACACCGGATGGCTAAAGTGGACAGACCAGACTGCACGTACTGCGGCCACGCTAAGGACGACGCCCAGCACACATTCTTCGAATGCGACAGATGGCACGTACTAAAGCACGATGTACAAACAAAGCTAGGAGACATCAATCCAGACAACGTGGTGGACAAGATGGATTCACAGCCGTGAAAATTGGATCACGATAACAGACTACATGCACGAATCATGAGACAAGAAAAATGACGAGAAAACTATACACAACACGAATAACCGCGAACAAACTAGACCCACCAAACAAAACCGACGACACAAGACAAAATACGCTTGACTAACTACAAAAGACAAAAGAGAAACCTATAGGCCAAGAACACGGCCCCACTCTGATGAAATGCTGAAGAAGCGATACCGGAGTGGACAAGGCAAAGAAGAAACGGGGTGTGTGTTTTTTAGTGGGTGCGAGCCTCACACTCCTAGGGAAATGGTCACTCGGCTCCCTAGGTGTCTGGTAGAGATTTTTCACACCATCCCCAGGCCAAAAAAACTATTATTATTTTTATACATCGGATGTTCAAGCACTAAAAAATTGTATTTGAGGCGCCTGAAAAGGCAGTGAAAATGTCAAGAATAAGGAGAAAAAAGCAGTCATAAGATACATACACAATAAAATGAAAAATTGTTTTTTTGGTCTTATTTTGTAAACTTATACGCCCAAAACAAGTACGTACATTTTAGATTTTTTACAAGCTAGATTTATGTATTTACAACTTTTCTACATTTTATTGTCAATAGTTTGCATTGCAACGTATTACCAGTAACTTTTCAATTATCATTTTAAATTTGCGATGATTGGGAGAGAAAATGAGTTTGAATGAGGAGAAAATCAATCAACATCTACTGACGAGACTGAAGTAGAATTTAGAAGTTCAACATTAGCAATATTGAAACCTTCTGGAAACTACATTTATTTCCACTGAAAATTTCTGTCCCCTCAGTGTATTGTCAATTGACCATAGTCTAAGAACATGGCTGGCATTTATGAAGTAAAGATATGGAGAAAAATCAGTTGGTATACTTTTGAGAATTCCCTCATATTTTAAAATACAAAGACGTGAATTGATGGTTTCTTAATGAATGGTCACGTTTGACCATGGCCGATTTTCTAATACCTTAAAATTGTATTTTCTAATACCTAAAAATATACAAGAGACAAAAAGTCCAATAATTCTAAAAAAAAAGTATTTAGGCAAAAAAGGCATTTATGCTAAAAAAACAACATTATCATTATAAAACTTCACGTCATAATTTGCCATGATTCGTGCACATATATTATCGGCCTTTAAATAAGTTCGTTAGAATACAATATCCATTTTCCTAAATATCCGATGTCTAACTATTATTATTATTATTATTATTATTATTATTATTATTATTATGACGACTTATGCACTTCTCCCACGCGGGGGGGAAACATTCACCTGTCACAGATGTCATTATGGCTAGGCTCACTCGTACGGCTCAGAGCAAGTAACGAGCAAGATCTTCATTTATTTCCAGGACCTCTAACCCTACATATCAGACACATCAGTGACAGTTTTTCTGACAATGTGACAGGTGTCTAGAATGACTACTTTTTGTACTGTTCCAAGTATATGCTTTATATTCAATTCTTGCAAATGTTTGATGAGGGATTTTGGTATTATTCCGGTTGTAGAAATTGTCAGGAACGGATATGAGCCTTTTTATTTTCCAAATCTTCTTTGTCTCATCTGCTAGCTCTTGGTATTTTCTGACTTGGTTCGTGTATGCGGAGTGGAGATTGTGTGACAGTGGTACCGTAATATCGATGATGGTGACTTCCTTCTTGGTTTTATTTAGCACTATAATGTCTGGTCTATTTGCAGTGATGGTCTTATCTGTTCTAATCTCCCTATCCCAATACATCTTCATGGATTCATTTTCCAAGACGGTGGGAGGTTGGTACTGATAGTATGGTACGTTTTCCACACTAAGATGTTCTTTAACAACCAGAGATTGGTGAACGATTTTTGCAAAGTTGTTATGTCGTCGCAGGTATTCCATTCCAGCAATAATTTTACATGCCCCAGTTATGTGCTCAATTGTTTCCGTCTCCGCTGAGCATAACCTACATTTATCGTTCAGTGTTTCTTTCCATATATATTTTCTGTAGTTTCGTGTGCTAATGACTCTGTCCTGAATGGCCATCATGAATCCAGCGGTTTCTCCATACAAGTTACCTGCAGTTAACCAAAGATGCGAAAATGTGCTGTCAACATTTGTATCCTCAAGCTGATGGGGATACGAACCGTGTAAAGATTTCTGCTTCCATGACAGTATTTTTTCTTCCATAGATTGCCAGGTATTTTCCAGATCTTGGTTTTGGTTTTCAGTTTTAATGTGTTATTACGTCTGCGGAGCACAATATCTCATACATGTGTTTATCCTGCTTAGAATGGAAGTATTCCCTTAGGTCTTGAATTTGCTTGCAGTGTAATTGAAGGACACTCGTGATACCCATTCCTCCCTTGCATGGAGGTAGCGTTACCCTTTCAATTGCTGACTTGGGATGTCTCATTCTGTGCTTGGTTATCTTGACTCTGATTTGTCTTTCAATATTTTCCAAATCTGTCTTGGACCATTTCACCACTCCAAAAGTGTAACCCAGAACAGGGATAGCGAATGTATTGATTGCTTTGCCTTTATTCCGCCTATGCGTTTTAAGAACTGTTTCTACCCTTCTCATTACTTCGGTAGAAGTTCTCTCTTTAATAAAGAGTGTCATTGATACCTCGCAATTGTTGGAATCCCAGGTACTTGTACAGCTCTTCGGCTGTCAGGTCTTCGATAACACCTTTCCCTGTGTCAAAGCCACTAGTTTGGGTTATTTTCCCTTTTGTAAGGTGTAGTGATTTGCACTTACTAAGACCAAATGACATATGTGTGTCGTTACTGAACTTTTGTTGTTATATCCAGCATTTTGTGCAATTGTGTGGGAGAGTTGGCATACATTTTCATATCATCTATGTAGAGTAAATGGCTTATTGTATGGGAACCTTTAGATGATTTAATTTTGAAACCGTACTTCGTTTCATTAAGAGCTCGACTTAATGGATTGAGGGCCATACAGAACCAGAGTGGACTGAATGAGTCACCTTGAAAGATACCCCGTTTAATTTGTATTGTCCTTGATGTCAGCTTTACCTCGGGGGTTGCCAGTTGCAGTACCATATTTGCCTCGGGGGTTGCCAGTGTTGTACCATATTTGAGAGTATCCTTCTCCACAACCAAAGCAGTGGCGTGAGGCAATTGAGAGAAGACGTATGCTCTCAACGATGCAGTTTTGCTCTCTCAAATTTTTCTCCTCGCCTTCCCCATGCATCTTCCATACTCGATAAGCTATGCTCACAAAGTTAATGTTCCAGTCGTGCCAGTCCTATTTTACCAGCCCCCAACCGCTTTACAGCACATCACATTCCACCATGAGACAAAAGGGTGCCACGCTTTTGCGGATGATTTCGGAATTGCGATGCACGCAATAAGTTAGAATCGTATATATACAACTGTTGAACATAATCAACAAATTACATAATACTTCTGGAATTTTGATACAGATTACACGGGTCTGTGTGCTCTCTCTCTCTCCCTCACGCTCCGCCCTCTATCCCTCACGCCCCGCCCTCTATCCCTCACGCCCCGCCCTCTCTCGCTCTCACTCTCACACGCTTCGCTCTCTCTCTCTCACTCTCACACGCTTCGCTCTCTCTCTCTACACACCGCTTCTCTCTTCACACACCGCTTCTTCTCTCACACACACGCTTGCTCTCTCTCACACCGCTTCGCTCTCTCTCACACACACGCTTCGCTCTCTCACACTACGCTTCGCTCTCTTCACACACACACGCTTCTGCTTCTTCATACACAACGCTTCGCTCTCTCTCATCACACGCTTCGCTCTCTCTCACACACGCTTGCTCTTCATCACACACACGCTTCGCTCTCTCTCATCACAACACGCTTCGCTTTCTCTCTCTTCTCACAACGACCGCTTCTCTCTCTCAACACACACTTCGCTCTTCTCTCATACCACACGCTTCGTCTCTCTCTCAACACACGCTTCGCTCTCTCTCTCATACACACGCTTCGCTTCTCTCAACACACACGCTTGCTCTTCTCCATACACACACGTTCGCTCTTCTACACGCTTGCTTCTTCTACACACACGCTTCGCTCTCTCTCACACACACGCTTCGCTCTCTCTCACACACACACGCTTCGCTCTCTCTCACACACACACACGCTTCGCTCTCTCTCACACACACACGCTTCGCTCTCTCACACACACACACACACGCTTCGCTCTCTCACACACACGCACACGCTTCGCTCTCTCTCTCCCTCACGCTTCGCTCTCTCTCTTCCTCACGCTCCGCTTTCTCTCTCCCTCACGCTCCGCTCTCTCACACACACGCTCCGCTCTCTCTCTCCCTCACGCTCCGCTCTCTCTCTCCCTCACGCTTCCGCTCTCTCTTCAGGCCTCGCTTCTCTCTCTCACGCTCGCGCTCCCATCGCTCTCGCGCCGATCGTCTGCCCCTCTCTCCGATAACTCTGGCGCCCTCTCTCCTGATAACTCTGGCGCCCTCTCTCCTGATAACTCTGGCGCCCCTCTCTCCTGATCCTCTGCGCCCTCTCTCCGATCTGTCTGCGCCCTCTCTCCCTGATCGTCTGCGCCCCTCTCTCCGATCTGCTCTGCGCCCCTCTCTCTGATCTGTCTGCGCCCTCTCTCCTGATCTGCTGCGCCCTCTTCTCCTGATCTGTCTGCGCCTCTCTCCTGATCTGCTCTGGCGCCCTCTCTCTCGATCTGCTCTGCGCCTCTCTCAGCTCGCCCCTCTCCTGATCTGCTCTGGCGCCCTCTCTCTCCTGATCTCTGGCCCTCTCTCTCTCTCCTGATAATCCTGGCGCCTCTCTCTCCTGATAACTCTGGCGCCTCTCTCTCCTGATAACTCTGCGCCCTCTCTCTCCGATAACCTGGCGCCCTCTCTCTCTGATAACTCTGCGCCCTCTCTCCTGATAACTTCTGCGCCTCTCTCTCCGATAACTCTGGCGCCCTCTCTCTCTGATAACTCTGCGCCCCTCTCTCCGATAACCTGGCGCCCCTCTCTCTCCCGATAACTCTGCGCCTCTCTCTCCGATACTGGCGCCCTCTCTCTGATCTCTGCGCCCTCTCTCCGATCTGCTGGCGCCCTCTCTCCTGATCTGTCTGGCGCCCCTCTCCCTGTCTTCATGTGCGCCCTCTCCTCGATCTGTCTGGCGCCCTCTCTCTCGATCTGTCTGGCGCCCTCTCTCCGATCTCTGGCGCCCTCTCTCCCGATAACTCTGGCGCCTCTCTCTCCCGATAACTCTGGCGCCCCCTCTCTCCGATAACTCTGGCGCCCCTCTCTCCTGATAACCCTGGCGCCCTCTCTCTCGATAACCTGGCGCCCTCTCTCCTGATAACTCTGGCGCCCTCTCTCCCGATAACCTGGCGCCCCTCTCTCCCGATACCTGGCGCCCCTCTCTCCCGATAACTCTGGCGCCCTCTCTCTCCCGATAACTCTGGCGCCTCTCCCATCCTGCTCTCCCGATCTCTCTGGCGCCCCCTCTCTCCCGATCTCTCTGGCGCCCCCCCTCTCCCGATCTCTCTGGCGCCCCCTCTCTCCCGATCTCTCTGGCGCCCCCTCTCTCCCGATCTCTCTGGCGCCCCCTCTCTCCCGATCTCTCTGGCGCCCCCTCTCTCCCGATCTCTCGCGCCCTCTCTCGCGCTCCTTCTCGATCTCTCCCTCGCGCGCGCTGTCACTCTCAGTGACATTTCTTTGAAAACCCTTCTGAACAGCTATAAGATTGAGGATAAAAGTACATGGGTGTTTAAAAAACGCATTTTCAGAGTCAAATTACAGTAAACCCTAAACATGAATTCCAAGGGACCGAAATAATGGGGTGTTTGTGTTATAAAAAATTGTTATCCGAGTATTATAAATGTCCATATTACCATAATATATTTCCAGTATCAAAGTTTTTTCGTATTACGGCGAAATTCGTGTTAAGGGAATTCATTTTCACGAGGGTTTACTGTACATCCTATCACCTCGTACTGGAAGGTTTCAATAGTTTGGAGTTTTAGGATTTACAATTCATTTAACACAACTCGTTACGAAGGTTGCTTCAATAACACAGCCTTTATGAAGTTTTTCTTTTATTTTATAGCTCTTCAAATTTGCTACTTGGTTTGAGGTTTCTTGGATGACTTTCATCTCTAAATGGAAGAATGGCTTCTCAAATATTGAAATGAAATTCTATTTATGTTTGTTTCCATAAAGTTTTTGAGCAGCGCTAACAATATGCAAATTGAAAGTAAAAAAACACATGTCACATATTTACTGAAGCTGGATAACACACGCAAGTCTGATGAAATGATTAGTATTTTCTCAAATCTAACAAGATTATTTCAAGTTTCGATCAACAATTCAAGCATGCCCAATGATTGGAACCTCGCTACCATTGTTCCGACTATCAAGAGTGGTGATAGAACTGTATAGCCAATTATAAACCAGTAAGTCTCACGTCAGTTGTATGTACATTAATGGAGCACTTGATAAATAGCTATATTGGACAAGAATGGGAAAGAAAAATGGCTATTTCAGGGACAGCACGGCTTTAGGAATGGTTTCTCTTGCGAGAGTCAGATAGTATCATTGTTTCAGAATATAGCAGATGAAGTTGATGATAGTGGGAGGGCGAATGCTGTACTAATAGATTTTGCGAAGGCATTTCATGTTGTTCCACACGATAAACTGGTTCATAAATTAATGCAATTGGGTATTGACACCAGAGTTGTGGCGTGGATTAATGAGAGAGATAGGAAACAAAGCCTGAGTTGGATGACAATTTTCGACTCAAGCAAAGGTAACTTCAGGGATCCCACAAGGAAGCGCAATTGGACCTCTCTTGTTTCTCACGTTTGTGAATGACCTGCCAGACAATTTATATTCAAAGGTATGGCTATTTGCAGATGACTGTATAATATATCGAGTTATTCAGTGAAAAGTAGACAAGGATATTTTGCAGGATGATCTAGATAGATTACATTTATGGGTGGAAAGAAATGGCATGACAAGAAATAGTTCGAAAAGCAAAAACATCACTTTCGGTAGGAGCCGAAAATATAATGAAACTCGACACTGTTTAGGCAACAAAAATATTCCGAGAGAGAAAGAGAAAGAGAAAGAGAGAGAGAAAGAGAGAGAGAGAGAGAGAGAAAGAGAGAGAGAGAGGAGAGAGAGAGAAAGGAGAGAGAGAGAGAAGGAAGAGAGAGAGAAAGAGAGAGAGAGAAAGGAAGAGAGAAAAGAGAGAGAGAGAGAGAGAGAGAGAGAGAGAGAGAGAGAGAGAGAGAGAGAGAGTGTGTCTTGTTTTGTAAGTAACTGGGGATAATTTTTTATAGCAAATCGAGTTGGGAAAAATCAGGTAAACCGTGTCGTAGGGAAAGCCTGGAGGTCCTCGCATTTTACTATGCGAATACTAAATAAAGAGTACTGCGAAAACAAATCAGCTTATTTATCTCTAGTTCATCCATTAATGGAATACGGGGCTGTTTGTTGGGACCCTTATAGAAATTCCCAAAAGGAATATTTGAATCGAGTACAGACAAGAGCATATAAATTTACTTTCCGAAGCAATAGAAAGAATGTAGAATGGGAGTCTCTAGAAATTAGGAAAGTTAAGGCGAGACTCTGTGTCCTGCACAAAGCGTATGCTGGTTATCCAGCTTGGAAAGATACCTACATCCAAGTGGGTAGATCTTTAGACTTTAGTAGGGAGGATCACAAGCACAAAATTCAGTTTAGGCTACAGAGAACAGATGCTGGAAAATTTTCCTTTACAAATAGAACAATAACGGACAGGAATAAATTACCTGCACAGCCTTGGAACCCTTTCCTCTAAGTGTTCAAAGATTTAAATATAAATTAACTGATGGTATTTGTAAACTTTATTAATTTAGAAAGTTAGGCTTATTATAACAGTTATTACTTGATTATTATTGTAATTATTCTATTATTATTATTATTATTATTATTATTGTTAATTACTATTAAATGCATTCCTTCATTAAATATATAATTATATTCAAAGTAGTATTGTATTGAAGTATGGTGTCGTGTTGTGCAGTGTAGTGCAGTATAGAAGTAGAAAGAGAAGTGAATTTCAAATGTTGTCAAGTGAAGTGAAGTGTAATTAAAATGTTGTGTAGTCTTGTATTTAATAGTTTAAAATAACTGTGCAGATCAGCCATAAACTAAGAAGTATGGCTTTCAAATGAATGGTTGTTCAATGAATGAATAAACAACCCATTTTTGTGATTGTGTATGACTTTCAAATTAATTGTTGTTCAATGAATGAATTAACAATCCATTTTTGGGATTTAACTGCATCCTTCACAAAAGAATTGTTATTGCAGTAACAGAAAAAAATCTACAAAATAAAAAGTTACACATCTTCCTTTTTGTTACAGAACAATGCTGGAATGAAATACATTCTTGATTAAATCCCAAAATATTCATCCCCATTTTCTGACAAACCAATCTTGAAAATAATGAAACACATAATAAGATTAATATTTGGTTCAATACCAGGGTTATAGTTTTGCAAAGTTTTAACTCCAGTTGTTGACTCGTGTTCATAATATTTGTTTCCTGCAAAATCTGTAAGAAGAATCTGAACATTCCAAGTTTTTATGATGAACTGTGATCTGGTAACAGAAAACAAATTTTGCTACTTCACTTTGTGCTTTTATCTGGTACTTGTTTCTGTAATCTGTTAGTCAAAAACAACTATCCTCAGAATAATCTAATGGTTTATGTCATGTTGCAGAAAAGGTGTATTCATTTATCAATTTGAATTAGCCTTGAGTTAGAACTTTCTCAGTTGGGCGGCAGATACAAGGTTCTGGTTCAGGTCTGATAATATTCATTGTAGGGGGACTGTAGAAAATATGAAATACATTTCTACACAAAAGGGATAAGAAAATAATTTACCTCAAATTCTAGAAACAAACAACAGAAGTGATGGAGATAAATTTCAATAGGATATTTGAATTCAGCATGAAAAGTTTTGTTACGAATTCAATCATCTTTGAGTCGCAAATTGGGGTAACTACAGGTCAATACCTAATATTATTTAACACTTAATGCAAGAGGAACCTTATATGCATATTGTGCAAATTCATAACAATATTTTTATTGTTGTTACTTATTTTTAATTAAAATACATAAGTAAACTAATACTTTATTGTTTTCTTATGTATTATGTTATTAAGTACTTTAATTCTTTACTTATGTTAATTATTGGAACAGGACACACATCACTGTTCCAATAATTCCTTGACCCCGGCAAATAAGCTGATAAGTCAATAAAAATTAATTGTACAGGAGAGAAAAAACTTTAAACTAATGCTGTAAATCAGAGATTAACAATATTCAGACAAAACCTACACACACATACTTTAGTTTTAATATCACCTTCGTTTGAATATCATTAATCCTTGATTTACTTCAGTTGAAAGTTGTTTTCTGCTGCCCCGTGAAATTAAACGTTTATGACTTATCAGCTTAATCACCATGAATAGAATTGAGTAAAAGAATTAAGTCCATTACTTAAGTCAGCACATGTTGCAATTAGCTTTATGTAAGATCTCCTTACGTTTAGTAAAAGCAATGATCTACAACTTATGAACATTCAAAACTGAGTGTACATAATATGCAAACATTATTGGACAGTCTGCTTGTACCCTATTGGATTAAAAATGTAGCAAGATTAAATTGACAATAATGCATCCAGAAACTGCACATTTCCATGCCTTCCAAACAAAGAAATTGTCTTTCAACATTAAAGATTTGAATATAATGCAGAAATGTACAAGCATACCTCATTGCCAGAAGTACATGCAAAATTCCATTATCCATGTTTTAAATTTAAATGACTTCAAAAATCACACATGCCTGAAGAACAGAAACAACCTTTTCATCAAGGAGAAGTAATAAATAGTGCCACTGGTTTTCCATTAGACCATGGTATTTATAGTGTCCATTGAAGTAATGACAGCATTGCCAATGCTTATCACCTTTAAGGCAACTGAAGAAGCAAGACACCTATGGTGAAAAATGGAAATGTCAGGATGGGAAATTTAGGGTTACAATGGAAGCCACAAGAGTTTGACAGAAGAAATAAATTAGTCCTGGGAGTTCATGCATTATAGCACCAGACACAATGTACCATCATACATGTGTACCAACCAACCTTGCTTGGTGAGCAACATGCGTGGCCCAGCTCCCATTCCCGCATCTGTGGCAGCAGCTTGTGTCCCTGCACCAGGATACCCGCCGAAGCTGTAGGATTTGGACACTTGCAGACGCAGGCTATTGGCTTTGAGCGTATCACGGCCCTCAAATGACTCCACCTTAAGCAGCCTCTGAGGCTGACCCCCGCTGGCACGGAGGGCAGAGGACGGTCTCAACAAGTTGTCAGTGGCAGCAGAGGAGGAGCCTTCTGGAGAGTCCCATGGAGCACCATGATGTGGCCACTCACTACCATCCACATCTTCCTCCCCTTCATCATCCACAGTCACTGAATCTGCACCAGGCTCACCCGAGCCACTAATGCCATCACAGTCTTCAGAGTTGGTGCCTTCCTGCAAAGTTTAAAGGAAGAAGGTCAATGGTTAAAAGCTACCAAACTTAACAATCACTGTATAACCTTATGGAAAGTTAAACAAACTCTTGATACAAGAAGAAGTAAAACACAGTAAAAGAAATCATACTATTTCAATGATCAGGAAAGGTTAATCCATTTTAAGGGGTCCAGAAACAAATCATTGGTCATCTCACAAACTCAGAAAAAAATCATACTATAATATAGGAAATCCTTAATGATTTGGTTGTTTTAATACATTTTAATATTTTGTATAGTCTCCTATTCACAATCACAAAGTGGCCATTTCTGAATTGTTCAGCCACACATCATTTTTCACATTTGCAGGAACTGATGGTTTTCTAAATTATTCAGCAAAGGGTTGTTCTAGGATTTTGAAACAAAATGCAATGGATTCAGTATACTCTGGCCTACAAATCCAAGTTTTATTTACCTATTATTAAAGTTAATTTCACGAAATACCTTAATTTCTTCCATTCATATCGTAATGCATCCTTTATTTAGCTTTTTGTGCATATACAAAGCACATTTATCTCATGTCATATCATTTATTCATTAAAAAACTTGTTTCATACAGAACATTGAGTATCTTCCTCTTCCCATCACCAGGTATCTGTATAAAATCCAATCCATTTAGTTCATCTGTTCAACATTGAAAACGTCAGATTCAATCCCATTTTCAATAT
The DNA here is from genome assembly GCA_964035755.1 of Teleogryllus oceanicus. NCBI lineage: Eukaryota > Metazoa > Arthropoda > Insecta > Orthoptera > Gryllidae > Teleogryllus > Teleogryllus oceanicus. The sequence continues at coordinate 44,893,406 of CAXIVR010000001.1, read as the reverse complement.
GACTTTACGTAATACTAAAACCTAAAATATTACACGTCCTATTCTTTTTACAAATACAGGACCATCTAAAAAAACTAAATATAGGATGGATTACAATATTTTACTTACCTACCTAACATATTATTTGGGTAAAATTTGCAACCAAAATTATCAAATGCAAATGAACAAGGTTCCATTTTCAAAAAGTAATTACTTAAAGAAGGAATAGACTCACAGCATTAATTTTTTGTGGGTTTGTACACATAACTGTATTAACTTTATTAAAATATCAGTGCTACGTAGCTTACCACTTAACACACTGAAGCCCAAGCCCAACCTATACTTGTGCTTTGCTTAAAGCCTGAGCACAGTTCGGGTGCATATTTCTTCGTCTCTCTGCGCATGTACCTGAGTATACACTGGTTCTGGGTACTGAGAATATGTCTCCATTGATGTGGATGTATTGTTCTAGCATCTGTTGGCCAATTTGAGACTATTTAGCAAAATGCGAGCTGGTAATGTCACGATCATGTAATGGTAATGTCTTGTTTTCTGAAGTAGTTTGCAGTGGTAGGAGGAGTGTTGTACTGAGGCACACGAGTTGTTTTGAGTTTAGAAAATCACAGTTGAGATCAGCACACCACAAAACATCGACTTTTTGACAAATCATTTGGAAAAAAGCTTGGGATGAAATATGTAAAAGTTCCGATTCTGAAGAATATATATTGTTGCACATTTTTTATGCAGTATTTTTGTAATATATTCAAGTACGTCAATAAAATACAAAAAATTGCAGTTTTACTTATTTTTAATTTGTTTTCAATTAATAAAAAAAACACACTTTCTAAAAATAGAAGGGTTTATGCATTTGTTTCACCACAATAACTACTGATGTCCCTTAAAACACCCCTAAATACTCTGAGTTCTGGGACCCAACTGGTTACCAAGTGCCCAGGACAGTGTTACATCCCATTAGAAACTGGAATTTTAAATATTTACCAAATTGTGAATTTCATAAGTCTGGTGAGAGACCAGATAAAAATCTGGAAATTGCACACATGAAAGATCACTATTGCACCAAACTTCAGTACAAATTTCAGCATTGAGATTCAACAGAAAATAGGTGAAAAGTAATTGTAAAATGTACACAAAAAAAAGTTTTATTTCCAGATTGAGGATAAATGGGACAAGAAGTTAACACATTATTTTCAAGCTATTTTAAACTAATAAACTTACAATAAAAATTCCAAAAAAGGTTTTTTCAGCACTTAAACTGGCCAATATAAAAATTGTAGATAAAAGATTACTAATAAATATATAAATACATTAATTCAACAAGTTTGATCTGTTGGTTTAAACCTTCCTGACTAACATTATTGAACATTTTTTTCCATAATACAGAGGTTAGCACTGTATTCCTCAGATAACTATTTATCTTGAAACCAGTTGTTTTGCACTAGCTTCAACTGTAACTGCTTATAACTACTGACGTAATGTAGGTATATCCAAGCCTGCTTTCTCCCCCAAAATACCAAACTTCTATCCTCTTTCATACAAAATATACCATGAAGTATATTTTATACATTTTTTGACATGAGTATTTCACTAATTAATTCTAGGGCAACATTTCTCGTCCTGTATCATGCACCCTCGGTAGTGTAGAGCGGTCGTTCACCATCTTTACTACAACAAAAACCTGATTAAGTATTATCGTTGACAATTACTGGAGAATTGCTCAATGAATTTTGCTTATTGAGTTGACACAGGTTATTCGTTTCAAAAAAGAAGGAATAATATGAAAATGGTGTTATGAAATCTTTATAACACCATTTTCATAAAATTCCCAGAAATTTGTTCCTTCAATTATATTTTTAAACAAATTTTTGGTTTACATTTTTTCATAAGAAATTAATATTATAAAAAAGGAAATGGTATTTTTGTCTTTACACATTAATGAAAATAAATGCTGCTTTTTATCAATTGCATATTAATGGTAACATAAAACGTAAAAAAATTTTTTTTTTTAAAAATTTAAATATTTATTTTTATATTATTGTAGGCACCTTCACTTCATTAAGAATAATTTTTATTTTTTAATGACTTATCTGTTCATTACTTTTATAAACAATTGCTATATTAGTCGTTTAGATTCTGATGTCAGAAACTCGTTCTTTACACTCTATATATAAAAATGAATGTATATCCAAGATTGATAAACTCTGACACTGATTGATCTCTATGAAAGTTGGCATATCATAGTGTTTCTTCATGGGGAAGGTTTTTATGCTGTTCACTTTGTTGTAATTCACCACTAGATGGCACTTCAATTAAATGCAATTCCTAATCCACCGGGGCTTCTTGCTGGGCATGGCCGTGTGACATGGGGTGGGGTCAAGCAGGACAGAACAAGAGTTGTGTGAAATGTAAATGGGCTGAAACTGAAGCTAAACTAGATGACAGCAAGGGGGTGTTTGCAACCCAAGAACCCTAGATCGCAGCAGTGCTGATGAAATTGGAAGACAGTCATGCGGTACATATGTATATGTATATGTATATATATATATATATGTATATTATATGTATATATATATATATATGTATATATATGTATATATATATATATATATATATATATATATATATATATATATATATATATATAGACACACACACATATAGACATAGATAGATATGCATGTATACCATACATACAAGCATTTTTTTGCATAATTCGTTGCTGCTTTTTTTTTTCTAACCCAGTTAAATTTGAATCTCAAAGATGCAAATAATGCTGAAGTTTCGCACCATAGTAGACACTTCTCAGATTTTTATCTGGTCCCCATGCAGAGATTCGCAGTTGAAAATTTGGAAAAATTCCAAAATACAAATTTAATTTTAAAATAGTAACCCACACTGATCTTTTACAGCAAGTCAATTCCTTCTTAGAGAAATTACACTCTAACAATCCAACTTTGTTCACTTGAATTTGATAGTTGCAAATATTACCTCAATAAAATCATATTAGGCATGTACATAAAACATATTATTAGGCCAGACTACACTGAATCCAATACTCTTAGTTTCTAAATTACGAAACAATTCGCTGCCGAGTAATTTTAGGAAATTGTAAATGTATGCAAACATGGCAAATGGCATGCTGCATAAAACAAAAATTTAAAATGTTGCTGAATAACCAAAACTTTAGGGAATTTATATACAAAATATGAATATTTTCTGTGATGGTCAAGCAACCACTGTTGGACCACTTACACTGAATCGATTTGGGAAATAAAAAGTTTTATTCAATTCATTAGCATTTTCGCATAATACAGGATGTCATGTAATAGTCTGCATGTCATAGGCTACATGAAACTTTGAATACCTTTTACCTATCAATTTGGTTATTTTATTACACTTAAAAAGTCATAACATACACAAGGTGTTGACAAATCTGACGTTTGTAAATCTCATTTTTTGTGGCCTGCAATACAAATTTCCAATAAATATAAAAAAGTGACTCCAAGGATGATATAAGTAATTGTATCAATATCAAATGAATCCAAGTGTCACAAATTTAAAAAAAAACAACAAAAAACAACAACAACATTTCTAAAGCTATAAATCCTTGTTACACTGGTGTATAACTAGCAAATAATTTTGATTTGTTTTCAAATATCAAACAACAACTTGATGGACTGAACCCAAAATTTAGTGAATATCATAGGCTTTTAATATTTTTTTAAAATCTGTCAACATCCTGTATACCAAGACTGTTCACAACATTCAAATTCATAAAAGATTAATTTCAGAGAAAATTTAAGCTTCCTACATAAAATTTTCATTCCAAATCTAAAAATCTATGAAACTGGACAAAACTTTACCAAACAATCAATGCCTCTCATTTTTAATAAAACCCACAGCTGAAAAGTCTTGAACAGCATTTTATGACATTTAACACCCTTCTATCATTGCATTTCTTTTATTGTAGTCTGCATGCATAACTTGTCTCCCAAAGACATGCAGACAATAATTAAATGTGTTCAATAATCCTTCCAAAGAATCATTTGAAGTTATTGGTTAAGCAACATTTTACATTCAATAGAAATAAATGAAAGAAATTTCAAAATAAAATTAAAATACAAAACATATTTTTTAAGACAATACAACTAAGAAATAATTTCAGTATTTCAACATTTTTTATCCTACACAAACAAATAAAATTACGTGGTCTTCATCTTCTTATTGTGTTGTGTGATACTGTTCATGAAACGCAGGCAAAAGATTAAGACATTGAAAAATACGAAGGGCACTCCGAAAGTGTGTGAAATGGCTAGGGAGCAAATGCTTTTCCATTACACAGGCATTGATGGCATTATTAATGCATTCTGTGTCATGATTGGCAATAGGACTACCAGACAATACTTAACGAGATTAGTCAGATTACCCAGTGAGCCTTGTGCATGATAATGGTATTATAATTAGGCAAAGAAGCATTATATGGCCTGTCTCTTTTATGGGTGATTCTTCAAGATGTGGGCAATTAGTTTGGATTTAAATTGGGAACTCTATTGGACTAGTCTTTGCAAAACAATAAATTTTAAGACATCCACTCACTGCCATGAATGAATAAAAACTTGTGCATCAGAAAAGAGAAGTAATACTAGTACATTGATACCTTTCATGTCCAATTTGGGGGAGAGAGAATACTTCACCAACAAATGAAATATTCAGAATGCAATAAATGCAAAAGTTTCAAGGATGATATTCAAAGCAAATCTGATATTTTCTCTGGAGACAAAACACACATCAATCAGGCCCCAAAAACATCCGAGACTTTTCCAATAAAATTTTCCATTGATAGGTTACAAATAGAAATGAAAAGATGTGTTGCATTGGGAAGGAAATTATTGATTCATTCTTTGCTGCCAATGTTGCTATAGTAAAAAATATTTGGAAACACAATACTGATTGCACAATGTTACTCAATCATTTGTATTCAACACCTTCCCAGAACATTTATTTACATGAAGTCAAACAAGATTTGCGAAACCCGCATTGGTATAGTGTAACACATTACACAAAAAATCAAAGACTTGTTGGTCATATTCTCAGGCATCTGCTCCACACTTTTCATCTATATCTCTTTGACTTTGTCCCAAGGGTGAAAGAAAATATGAAGTCACTGGGTAAGCTCTTCAAGGCATACTGTAACAGTCCCTCTAGTCTTTAAAAACAGGGTATATGCACATTGGAAGCAGTTCAAAAGGATGGCCTGCTGCATAGAAAGGGGGCTTCTAAGAAATGTTAATATATTAAAAACAATTTATCCTTTGTACCTATGATTCCGAGAACCTTTGGGAGTGCCCAACGTACATTGAGTAGGAAACAGACATTCGAAAAAAGAAAACTAAGAAGCATGGAGCTCTTTTGCCATGAATAAACATGCATAGCTGCAAAAAAAGACAAAAGCCGGAGCAGCCTTCTCCTAAAGGTCTTCTAATAAAACCCACCCACACACATACACAAAACGAACAAACAAAAATTCATAAAAATCTTGCAATGTACAGCAACAAATACTCTCACCATAACACCACTTATTAATAAAACAAATATCACCAAACACACTCCAAAATATTTTAATATTTTCCAGATAATGAGTACCACAAAGGCTATTGGAAATGATTTGTTGTTAGTATCAACTTCTTTTAATGAAAAAAAAATCCAAAGTTAACTCTAGTATCAAGAAATACATCAAAGCATTCTAATTCTCCCCATATTTAAGGTACACACAATACATCAATTATTCTCAACCAACTCGTTGATCAGAGGAAGACATTGACCTAGAAAGATGTAATTAAAAGACTACTAGCAGTAACTACAATGAACAAGCAATTAACTTTCAAAATGAAAGTCCGAAAAAACAAACAAACAAACAAGAAAACTTTATTTAAACCATTTTACTCTTCCTAATACACCATTCTAATGTGGTGATAACATTCACATTTTCATTCTTATTGGATCTGTTGGAGAGCAAAACCAATGTGGCTTTATTAACATACTAGAGGTAACCCATCAAAAATGACAGGATGAAATCAAACTAGCTTATTAATAATTTATTATAATGAATAGTAGAACACAATTCAATTTCTTTAATACTAAATAAAAGTTTGTTTTTTTTTATATATATTTCAAACTCTAGTTCATCCTAACTAGTTTTGACCACATTTTTTGTTGTTTTTCTCTGTTTTTAGAGCATTTTCAAAACGTTTTAAGAGCATTTTATCGATTACCTTTGGTGATGTTTTAGGTCACCAAACTCTGCTCTCTAATTCTCAGTAATTTGCTCTAATCGCAATCTTCTAGGAGTCAATTTTAGGGAACCCAGAGCAGGAGAAATTTTGTGCCTTTTGCGATTGTTGCCACATTCCAAGAAAGAACCAAATTTAGTTCCGCCTTGGCATTTGTCCTTGTCATTTATATACACTGTGCTCTTGGAATCCAATAGAATTGAAAATTACGTTCACTGTGCTTGCACAAATGTGTGTGCAACCTATTCATAAGGACATCTTCCAATCATCTGCTTTGGGAGAAGGGTCTTAACTCTCCAGAGTTGTCCTCCCGTCTGCTGCATTTTTATTATATTTTATATTCTTTCCTCATTTGTTTTTAGAAAACAATTTTGTGCTATGAAACCTGCTCTTCATAATAAATCATACTTATAGTTTTATATTACTAATTGATAGTAGATTTAGTTGAACCTGACAGTGCCTTTCAATATAACTCCCACAGATTTTCCTTAATCACCAATGTTGCACCTAGCAGCTGAAGGTATTTCATTCTTCTGCTTCTGCAAATCTCGAGATCTAAAGCGTTCGATTACCTGGGCTTGTGCACAGAGCAGATATCCTACACAAACATACAAGAGCAATCATCAGTCCTCCAAACTGCAAAACCGAATTGTGCACTGCAAAAACTACCGGACTTTACCACTAGATGTTTCAGCAGTAGCACCAGCAGCAGCACACTTTATAGTAACCCGGTTGATTTTTTATTGATTATGGAGACATTTTACCTGAAAAACCTCTTTTGGCAGCTGGGGGGAGGGAGGGGGGAGAGTGTTTATATCTTGCTTCAAATGCTCAAACTTTATGATACAATTTCAGGGACACAGGAAATTATGTTACAGATCAACAACCATTTTGATACCTTAAATATTAGAATTCAATTTTTGGTAACAGCTGTTAAAAATATCAAGGCATTGACCTAAACGACTGAACATTGATCAAGTAAAGAGAATGGGAAAGAAAAAGGGGCAAAAGAAGACAGAGGGAAAGAACAGAAAGTGAGGGAAGCGAGAGCAGAAAGGGGGAGAGATGGGAGGTGAGCAAGCGAAGTGGAAGATGAAAATAAAACAACAGCTATTTCCAGCTGAATTACTTGTGTACCATTCAAATCATTTCTGAATAGCCCTGAATATAATTTTTGTCATGCACTTACAAAAATTAAAAATATTTGAAGAATGAATATTCATATATAGTACATTAAAAAAATTAAAAAATCATTCTAATTATGACAAGTCTCTTGAGTTGTCACACACCTTTATTAAACAAAACAAAAAATTAACTTAGCATACACTTTATCTTATCATGCACAGAAAATGTAGGTGAATACAGGTCATTCAAATTATGCAATCTGTGCAAAACAAAACAAAGAAGCTTTTAATAATACTATTAATATTTTAGTTATAGAGATGTAATTTCACAAGACAAATTTAACCCGATTACGTCAGTGGTAAAGATAATTATATTACATAAAACAAAACTGTTGCTATAAATCTAAAGTAATGAATAAACAATCATTATCAATGCAAAAAAAAAAAGGTAATGGCAACCTACCATATCATACACACAGGTATCCCTATAATTTTGCTCATTTCACAACTACCTACAGTTAATCAATAGTAACAGTCATCTGGTTAATAGAAAATGCCAATATGGTTAAATTTCATCCATTTCACTAAGACAAGCTCTCATACAATGGGCAATAGTGCAAGCAGCACAGACATAAATTGCAGCTGTATCTTCTTGCCTCAGAATTAGCTATACTTATCAGGTAGATGGCTTTGAAAGCTCAGGTCACAATTCAGAGCGTAGGCTTCCGCAGCCGGAGTCATGGTTAACTTGGCTATCGGGCGCCGTCAGGGCACAGGTGCCACGTTTGATCGCCATTCTGCGACCTTCCTCAGGGCGAGTACTACGCCCTGAGGAAGGTGCAGAATGCGACAAACGTTGGCACCTGTGCCTGACGGCCTCCGATAGCCAAGTTAACCAGGTCACAATTCATTTACAGTCTGCTGTTTTCACAAAAGCAGATGCAAGGAGGCCACTCATTTCCTGGAACAAATTTCCCTGACTCTTTCCGGCTGACCAGTGCATTTTTTAACCCCCCCCCCCCACTAATAAGATTTGTAATTTCACAATATTTAAAGAAAATAGTTGAAGTTATGCTAACTTGTCAGTTCTCTGATATCAGTGACAAAGTACAAATAAACAAAATCTTCTCAACAAATAAAAATTAAGCAACAAATAATACTATACTTTTCTTTTAAGGAATATCACCTTGTTATATAACCATTTCAAAAGGTTTCCTAACTTCACCGATTTTTCTAAACTTCGCTGAATTTTTGCTTACTTTTCCAGAGCAAAGAAATTCTCTGATTTTTCTTGGTTTTCCAGGAAGTGGCCACTGTGAGATGTACTTTTTAATTCCTTCACTTTTCATCTTGCCTAAAGTACTGAATAATGCTGGAAACATTCCAGAGAGAACTTGGCCAATAATAAGGATTGTAATAGGAAACGAACAAGAATTTACACCAAAAATTCTAAAAAAGGAACAAACTTTGAATCCTCAATGCAAATCCTGTACTGACAAAAGATATCAGTCTACAAGTGAAACTCTCAAAGTCCAAAAACATGTTTTGAAATTAATCAATTTGAGGATTTTGTTAAATGTCTACTCACTATTTTGCTAGATACGGGAATTAAACCTGTTCTTGCTGACACACACTTCAATAAGTAATAGTACATTTAAGAAAGAAAAGAAGAAAGAAAGAAAAAAAAGTCAGTTCTACCATGGATTTTTCCTGTATACTTCCATTGTTCTGCAAGAGTTAAAAAAGAAAGGAATCGATACTTTAGTACATCCAAACTCCAGGACTGTCACTACACAGTTTACCTAATGAAAATGCTGTAGATGTGATTTAGCAGAGTAAGTAACTCAAAAACACCAAAAATGCACTTAAGTGATTTTCACTTGCATTTTGACGATATAAGTGTAGGATTTTCCACATATATTTGTACCCCTCCTCCCGCCTTATTGAAACTTACCCAAATTACCATCATTTAGAAAAAAAATATTTTCAGCTAACCCACGAGCATGAAATATTTAACCAAACTGAATGTTGGACAGTATTAATAAGTACACGTTTCACAATGTTCCCAGCATAAACAGTTGTGACAGTTGGATGTCATCTTAAAATTACAACAGGCATATGAACACAAATTCAAAATACATTTCTTGTTACTTTCTAAGAAGGTCCAGTCAGTGAATCCTTCAGTTTCATTTTAAATTGACATATTAAATATATCCACATCATCTCAAACAAACTTCAGAAGCATTTTGAAAAGATTATGGCAACATCCATTAACTATCTGATATGATAACGTGTTATTTCCTTGAAGCTTAGGAATTATTCAACTATGGAAGAATGACTAAGTTTATTCAAAGAGGTATATATGTAGTAATTAAAATATATGTTAATATTTCTGGTGTTTCTTCTAAAAGGACACAATATTTTCATTAGTATGTATGTGTGTGTGTGTATTATATATATATATATATATATATATATATATATATATATATATATTTATTTATTTATTTATTTATTTAACAGTATCTAATATTCCTAACTTTTACTCATGCATCTTCAATTTTAAAAAACAACCAACCAAAACAACCTCTGAACTACAAAGATACAGGTCTTCAAAACTGTAATATATGCAAATTATGACAAAATTTACAGTAAAAAACAACACAATATTTTTACATCGATAATCAGCTGCAATTCCTAAACTAATGCTTTTTTGTATGTCTTCTATTCCTTTAAACAAAAGTTATTTGAACAATTTTTAAAAAAGTTTGTAATATGCCTTGTGATCATAACAAGTATGTATTTCCCTTAACTCAAATGGCAGAACCACATCACGATTTCGAGCATGAGAGTCATTAATTTATTCTATTTCCAATCTCTCTTCACATATAATTGCAAATCCAAAATTATCTGCGTATTATTATAGTATTAGTCAGAGTGTTTATGATGAGGGCAAATATAGTTTGTCTCTTTAGTAATCTTGGGAAAGGTATAATACAATTGGATGTAACAGAAGGAAGCAAACCAAATTGCTAATAAGGAAATATGGTATGGATAAAAAGGATTAGTTCACAAGATGCACAACAATCCAATCCAAAAGCCAAGCCAAGCCAAGCCAAGCCAAGCCAAGCTCCCTACAAAATGCAAGCAAAGCATATTTTAAAATTCTTGCTACCAAAAAACAACAACAAAAAAACAATGTCATACAACATGTAGGTTCTTATAATGAACTATATGTAATCTGTCAAAAATCATGGGACAAAATCAAACTTCCATATTAATAAGTCATTCTAATGAAGACTAGAACCCAATTTAATTTCTTTGAAACTAAATTCAAGTTCATTTTCATTTCAAAATTTCCTTTATTACCAGTATCAGGTTCTCAAACTGCACTCCTTTATGGGGCAGCAAAGCAAATTTAGGGAGCCCCTCAAGGAGCTACCAGGTAAAATTTTTCCAGGTATTTGTGACTGTTTTTATGTCCCTAAAGGAATCCAAATTAGTTCCTCTAATATTTTTAATAATAATTTCCTCACACTGCATTTTGAGAATGTAACTGTGAGAGTATATTGAAGATTATGTCCACTTTTTCTCAGAGGAATTCACATTTTGTGGAGAGTAAACTATCTATTGCATATCAGTTACATGGTTCTGCATGTTTCTGGGTCTTCATGTAGCATATCTACATCTTTATGTTTCTTCGTGAATATATTTCATATCTGCAATATTTTATTTGTCAAAAATGTTTTACTGAAATTGGCATGTATGGTAATTGTATTTAGTTTATAAGGCTCGCAAAGCAAGAATTAGGTAATATTATTGTATATTTTGCTCTGAGCTGTCCAACAAAATCAATTTAGGAAAGCCTACTTGGTGTTGGTGTATTTTGCAAATTCAATTTCCTGACTAACTCAGATCTGCAAATCCAAATTGCGTGCTGTGAGAACTATTGATTTGTACTGCCAGATGTTGCTCCAACAGCATAATATTTCATAGTGACTTGGTCACTATTGCTAATGGAGGCATCCTAAAAGAAAAATTCTTTTTGAGCAGCATATCATTAATGCAGAAGTAATACATTGGAAAAATAATAAAAGTAAACTAACTAACTAAATAAATAAATAATTGTAAAAACGGGTTTCAATCTTGCTTGAATTAGACTTTCGATACAATTATGCGGATGCAGGAAATTATCTTATTAAAAAGAAAACTACCTTTTAATTTAAAAATTATAACCAAATATGAATACTTCACTAAAATTCAGACATTGGGTCAATGTGCTTGTAGTGCCTTTCTTTTCTTCTTAAGGTAGATGTCTCTCACTAATTGGTACACAACTTTTACCATTCCACATTGTCTACAAAAGAAATTATGAATTTCATCCTTTAATTAATTTTCACTAAGTGTATTTTGAATCTTTCATGCAGTAATATTATGAATTGCCCCCTTTCAAAATGCTTCAGTGCACCTCCAATGAAATATTAATTCTTTATGGAATAGAAACCTTACCACACATCATTTGTAAGATTAACTCTAGTTTCGATCCAAATGTTCATTGAACAACATAGTGAACTCGGTGAACACCCAAAAACAGTTCTTACCGATTTTACCACAAATTATGCAATAAATGTTTTAGATTATTTCATTCCATGTATTCTTAATTTAGTCGCTTTAATATCAATTAAAAGCACATTTTGAAAAAGTAGTTCAATAATTTACTGTTTATATCCAATTGTGTATACCGTACCGTTCTGCTTAGGAGTGTACATGAAAGTGAGAGAGCATGAAAGTGGAAAATCCAGAAAGTGCCAAGTTTGACAAATAATAATCTTGTTATCTGTAATCACATCTCTCCCTCCCCTTCTTTCATCTTCTTAGTCATGTTCAGTTAGTTTGTCATCTTCATGTTCTTTTGAAAACTGTCTTCCGAAGATAGCAATAGTTTTATTCAAGAGTTCATTATTTTTATCATTATGAAGCAAGGACCCACATCTCGTCTCTTGCATAAAACGGTCCAGGTCATCCTCCAAATCAATAGCAGACATACCCAAAGTATATTCATAAATTGTCAGATTTAGGCATGTTGTTGGGGGGCATGTAAAATTAAACGTTTACTAGTCTACCATTGAACAAAGAATTATTCAAAAATATTCATTAGTTGATTATCTCTTCCACAAAAATTAAATAAACAAGAAAGAGAAGAAAAAGAAACAAGAAAAAACAAACAACAACTAATCTGTCAAGCCCAGGATGGAAACTTCCATGGAAGTGAATAACTAGTGGTAAACTCTTGTACCAGTCTTCCTAACGTTATTGCACTGCAATATGATCTCCATAAACAAAAAAAGTGTAATTCGACAAGTAACTATCTGAAGCAAATACAAAAATCACAAAGAAATCTGGAATATCTTTAAATGTATTTAAAACAAATATTGTAATTTCTTTTAGGAAATTTCAAATTGAAAACTCAATTTTGGAAATAAAGTTACAGTTATACCATCAGAGTTCAAACATTTGTTTAGCTAAAGAGCCTTTCAAAAGCCCTTTTTAAACACAGTGAGGTTACTCATAATCCCCCAATCACTTCTTTTTCACCTTATATGATTCAGTTTCCAAAACTTATGAACATTGGGAACTTGGGATGCTAACGTGCAAGAAACACACTGATGCAACTTCCATTCATTGTACTGAAGTGAAAAAATACATAAAACATGCTAGACATACAATTCTTATGAAACAAAAATCTACTCATTAAAACAAAGGAGAAAGGGATTCAGTACTATTCATAAATTAAAACAAATGTGTTGACTGTTTGCTTTATATAAAATGAGACTATACTGAAACATAAATTCAACATGCATTTATAGTTTACCTTTGCACCAGGAAGGAACATATTACATTTTTCTTCTAACTATTCTCAGACTTCCACTCGCAGAGCAACATGCTGAAACTATGAAATTTGAAATTTTCAGCTCAAATTTCAGAGTTCAGTACATAAATGCTACTTCTTAACTTCTATTTCAGTGTTCTCACAAATATCATCTATTAAGTTAGTTAATATACAATTATGTTTAAACATTAACAACACTACAACATTACTGCACATTATTGGAGGATAAAATGAGATAAGGAGAGTTAAAGTAGCAACAGAAAAACATTACTAGACGTCACAAATTAAAGCTATTCAAAACACTACCAAAGTAAACTCCGATACACAATAGCAACAACAATACCACTGGTTTACTACTAATGCAGTTTCAAAGCTATCTTTTGAAACTGAAACACAACATTCACTGACATCTAAACAAATCAAAAATTCAGACACTAATTTGCATACAAATTACTCCTCTGAACTCTTGATTGTCAGGAAAGGATCAACAAAGGGAACAACAGTGGATGAACAGAGACAGACAACAATACCCACGTGGCAAACAGAAGCAGCAGGCCCGCTGCCGCTGGTGATGGTTGTGGTAGAGGTGGAGGGAGGACTGACTGTTGCACCTCCACTAGATGACCGGTGTTGGTGATTGTTAGGTGGATGATTATAGTGGTGATGGTGATGGAAGATTCGTTGGCGTGCCCTTTCGTACTCTTCTTCTCGTTCTTCAAAGCTCTTCGAGCGCCGTGGGGGCTCGCAACCAAGCTGCCGCTCAGGGGACTGCACAACAACATGGACGTGTCGACTAACGTGCCAGTTGTCAGTAACGCTTGCCACTATCACTTATTAAAATGTGCTGGCAGGCCATCCTTTAAAGATACCAGGAATTTTGCCAGACCTGCAGGCACTTCTTTTAATACTTTTTTAAAATATACAGACAATGTATTTTCTGCTCTACCTCAACCAGAAGAGGGAGTGACTGGATGTGAATCAGTTAGTTAGCAGCTCCTAGCTTCCAAAAGATAAGTGTTAGGTGAATGTTCATATTGTACAGAACAGTTTAGAAGAAACAGGGAAGAGTAAGTCCCAAATTCATCAAGTAGTGACAAAAGATAACAAAGGAAATCATACTGAGCTGGTCAGCTTGCTTCTGAAAGCAAAAAAGAAAGTTATACATATCATTACCACGACATGGAACAAAAAAAGAACCAATTACTTCAATATATCATACTACTTACAATGATCATTGACTTTATGTTCAATTTGCGAAATAGAAATCAAACTTCGTTCTATTACTAGGCCAGCAGTATATAAATCATTCAAGATGGTGAAAAACAAATAATCACCCTTGTATTATGTGCCTAGTGTATATATCTAAAGAGAATAATGATCATGGACTAGTCCTTGCAGAAAAAGAAGTAAAATGTTCATGTGCACCCCCAAATAAACTTGAATCTCTATAATAAGAGCGCCTAAATATTCTGCCGGCATAGCCAGATCGTACCATCAACAACCAGCATCCTCATTTGAGGACACACATCTAGTTGATTCAAATTTGCTTTTTATCCACTTTGTGAATTTTATATGCTCAATAGACATAGGCCTTCTGAACAAAAAATACAAGTAAGTTTAGGATTTCCTGATGCTACATGTCATTTAAGCCAAGACTGCTAAGATATGATACTGTTAAAGCATTATACGCTCCTGACCAGGGTGGTTCATGACTTGCAATGGTTCGAATCTTCTTCTCAAACCATGCTGAGTTGCTATATGCCAAGGGAGAGACCAGTGTAAAGCAAATCAGTGTCTGCACAGACTAACATGGCATAAGGCCAAATAGTTTCACTATTTGTTACTGAAAAATAGTTTGTACATGCAGTGGTTGGCCCTTTGGAGCACTCTAGTCATTTAGCAGCATGACAATGATTTAGAGAAAAAAGTTGCAAACAGATGTTACCAGATAGCTCCAACAATGATTCTGTACACATGGACACTCTGACAAAGAGTAAGTGCGATGTGAGCAAAATTGATTCTGGTGTAAATGGGTTTAGATAAACAACATTTACATGACGGTACAGAAAGAGAGAGATTGGCTAACAGATGAAATGTTGACTGATGAAGCTTCTATCATCCCTTTATCCAGCATTTTGAAAGGAATACACAAAAGATACTTTTGTATGAATTGCATATAATTTTATTTATAAAACATTTATATTATGTAAAATGGTTTTAATTTCAGTCAGTAACAGTTTTCCATTTCAAATAAACAATTCTGTGCTCCATTGTAAATGAATGGTGTACCATTCACTGATGTTAAGGCAACAAAATGTTTAGGTCTCTCAATTCAGACAAACCTCATATGGCAAAGTCTACTGTACTGCAAAGTTACTGTAGTATATGTATCGCAAAGTAATGCTTTCCTATCAATAAACAATGAAAGTAAGTACTAGTTTCCATGCACAAGTGCTGAAAAATATTTTTTGTGGTATGAAAATTCCTTTTTAGCAGTGTTTTTTTTAACTACTATAAAATTGTCTCGGTAGTATAGATACCTTTTGCAGCTCTCACATGCAACCAATCTTTATAAATGAAGTCTCTAAAGAAAGAAAATTTCATGTAGATGTGACAAATAGCACTTTGGCTTTAAAAATATGAAGGATTTGTTTAAAAACATGCATCTAAATATTAGTGTCAAATGCAACCCACCAAACTGCCATATTTTTGAATCTATATTGTTAAATAACTCGTAAACGAAGCCTTTTAGGGTCTTAAAAACTAGAATTAGAACTTAGAAACTAGAAGGCCTCAAAGCAATGCCCCTCACACTATAGTCTACAGGATGAGATCATCCTGAACATTCTGCTACATTTTTGCTGGTTTGACGCTTCTCGATTCTACCCCACCTGTTCTGATCCCGTAGAATCTGCAACCTGACGTGAAATGCAACTAATTACTTGATATTCTACATGAATGAACTACACGGGTGTACCTCTCTGCTCAGTAATAACGTTAAATAAGAATAGTTTATATTGACAAGGGTGTATTGTATGGTTATCAATTACAAGGAGATGGAACAAGTAACAAGAGGATAAGAGGGTCTTGAAGAAAAAGATTTATTAACATAGGCATAATACGGAAATGGAATAATAGGGAAGAGGGTGGGGTTTAAATACGTGAGTTCTTGCATAGGTGTGCTAGTTTTACTTTACAAGTACAAGCAATTGTCTCAAAAACCAAGTAAAGAAATCACTGGTAAATGTTCTTTAGAAATCCTTCCTTTAACACAGTATACCAGAATTTCTCTTCAAATTAGCGTTTTTGAATCTTTCCTTCATGTTACTAGGTTATCTATTCTGATACACAAGTACATTATCAAAATTTTAAGGAAGACAAACAGACCCTGACTATTAATCATTCTCTCTGCCATTCACTCAATTAAATGCATTTTCTTTTTTTTACTCCTCTCTTTGAACGTGCAAGCTCACATGCCCACATTCCCACTCACACCTGCACCCTCCGACACCCAGTCAACATCATCCCCACACCAAAAGTACTTCAGTGATTGAAAAATATTACTAGATGAGGTATGCCACATCAGCTTCAGGTTCTTTAGCATACATTTAAAAGCAACAAATTTCTATAAAATTAAGACAAAATAATTATGACCCCTTCTCCCCCCAAATTCTTTGGTATGTGACACCCAAACAATGTCGAATTTCATATTAAAGGCTGACAGGGTTAGGAAAACTACTGTAATTTCAAGAGCATTCCTAATCATTGCTCAAAATCTTTCCTTATTACTACTTTCTGTATCATCACACATATACGAAATGGGCAAGAAGTTGAAAACTAGCATGTTGATCTATAAATTCAGTGAAGTTTCTCTGCATTCAAAACAACTTACATGCAAAAAATTGCAAGTTTTCAAAATTTATTGAAAATATCTATGCAAAGTATCACGTTTACAACTGTATACCTTTATTTACTATAAACCTTCCCCACAATAACATGGAAAATTGTGGGACATTTTCAGTTTTCACAAAACTTATTTTCTACAAACTCATTTTGAAACAAATGATCCATCAGTTTCTGATCCTAGTTCCTAAGTGCCCTTCTGACCAGTTCCGAGTGCTCAGAATTAGTCTAAATATCTAATCTAACATGAAAATTTTATAGCAAACTTTCTCAAAGTGAATTGTCTTTATATCTCTCAACTTTGTTATCTTCTGCACTTACATTTTGGCAAAACTTTATTACAGCATCGAAAGACAAAAGGTAGAAAATGCGAGATGCTCACTTTTCTTTCCCCCACAACTTCAAATAAATGGTGCTTCTATTGGTAAACAATAGGATTTGATACCCAACCAATTCAACCCTCACAAACAAATACCTATGGAGGAAATACTCAAATAGTCACCAAGCGAGACTAAATAATCATGCATTTCTACAATTAGAAGGAGAGACGAAGAACAAGGATGAAGTTCATTAAACATGCCCAGAAACAATAACTGGGTGCTGGTCCAATGAAATAGCCTCTACATGTATTTATCAAGTATTATATAGAAAATCTTGATGTTGAATTACAAGAGCAAGATTATTGTACTATGGCTCTTCTCAGAATCTCACTATTCACCGAGCTGGATTATAATAATGACAGCTTTGCTGATAATCATGAAAAACAAACATTAAAAATAAATTCATCTTATTAAAAGGGAACAATGTCATTTAACTGGATTGAATGCTTGGTTAAAATGTAACAAGAACAGAGAAAAATGAATGCTTTGTAGAAACACACAGAATATCAACCATAAAATATTGAACCATTCAACTGTGCTTTAAGCTCCAATAAAAAGGGTTAAAAAAACAAACTATTTTTTAAGAAAAAGAAGTCGTTTAAATTCACTACACTGCATGATGAAAGTTAAAAGAAAACCAGTGTTTGTGTATCAACTCCTGCAGAGGAGTGAAATGCCTAAGACAGGAGTGAAAAAACTTAAAAATGAGAATCTAAGATTGTACACACCATTCACATCAAACAAACGTGACAGTAATGAGCTCCTTTGTTTCACTGACACCACAAGATGCAAAGAGATTTAATGAAAGTGTACCACAAGTGAAAAAGCTAGGTTTAGAGGCACTAATTAAGAATTATTTAGAGAGGACATTCACTGATTCTTTATTGAAAGCTACACATTGCCTTCAGCAAGAAAATTACCATAAAGGGAGGAATAAGCTAGGCAAAAAGGCCCTGGGGAAACTACATTTTTCTGCTGAAAATTGTATTTGAAATGTAAAGAAAACAAATTTTTGGCTAGATTGTAATGAATTTGCCAGGAATGATTCACACAAATGGAAAAACACATTTTCTTAAGGTTCTTAAATCAGTTTATTTTTTTAACACCATTGTGTCTATGAATATTGACTTAATTGGTTCGTGCGATGACAGACGGACAGACAGAGACGGGGATGGACGGACGGACGTACGTACGTACGGAGAGAGAGAGAGAGGAGAGGGACGGACGAAGACAGAGGGACGAGAGAGGACGAAGAGAGGACGAGAGAGGACGGAAGAGGCGACGGACGGACGAAAAAAAAAAAAAAAAAAAAAAAAAAAAAAAAAAAAAAAAAAAAAAAAAAAAAAAAAAAAAAAAAAAAAAAAAAAAAAAAAAAAAAAAAAAAAAAAAAGACAGGCGAACAGAGCGTGCGTCGAACGGACGGACAGGAAGACGGGCGGACGAGAGGGCGGACGGACAGAGAGGCGGACGACAGAGAGCGGGCGGACAGAGGCGGGCGGACGGAGCAGAGGGCGGGACGGACAGGACGAACAGAGGCCGGACGGAGCAGAGGGCGGACGGACAGAAGGCCGAGACGGACAGAGACGGACGGACAGACGAGGACGGACGGACAGACGGACGAACAGACGACGGACAGACGACAGCAGACGACGACGGAGACAGACGGACAGACGACAGACGAACGGCAGACGACGACAGACGACGGACAGACGGACGAGACAGACGACGGAGCAGACGAACGGAGCAGACGAGACGAACAGACGAACGGACAGACGACGGACAGACGACAGCAGACAGACGGACGGACAGACGAGACGCAGACGACAGACGGAGACGGCAGACGAGACAGACGACGGACAGACGACGGACAGACGACGACAGGCAACGACGGAGCAGACGACGACAGACGGACGCAGACAGACGAGCAGACGAACGGGCAGACAGACGACGACGACAGACGAACGACAGACAACGCAGACGGAGCAGACGACGACAGACAGACGACGCAGACGGAGCAGACAGACGACGGACAGACGCAGACGACGACAGACGAACGACAGGACGAGCAGACAACGAC
The DNA here is from genome assembly GCA_964035755.1 of Teleogryllus oceanicus. Lineage (NCBI taxonomy): Eukaryota > Metazoa > Arthropoda > Insecta > Orthoptera > Gryllidae > Teleogryllus > Teleogryllus oceanicus. The sequence continues at coordinate 44,873,745 of CAXIVR010000001.1, read as the reverse complement.
GGACGACGAGCAGACGGACGGACAGACGGACGGACAGACGGACGGACAGACGACGGACAGACGGACGGACGACGGACGGACAGACGAGACGAGACAGACAGACGGACGAGACGGCGGGGCCGGCGGACGGACAGACGGACGGACAGACGGACGGACGAGACGGACGGACAGACGGACAGACGGACGGACAGACAGACGGACGGAGGGACAGACGGTCGGACACAAAATGTTATACATTAATATATACATTAAGGTTCAATTATTCAGTGTGTATCATTTTTGACCAGACAAGTTATTTTCCAATTTTGATTAGGTAATATAACTAGGGTTATAATTCTGTTAATGTGTACTATGAAGTTATGCTCTCAGAATGACTAAAGAAAGAATAACAAAAAAAAAACATTCACATTCCCACTGGAAAACTGTCAAACTCCAAAATGCTGTTTTTTTTCTTCAGAAAGACTGATTTACAACCAGATTTCCAAATCAAGTTTATGGAATATGACAATCTGTAATTTTTTTTGAAAGAGTATTAATTTTTACTTTGGTATCCGAGGAAAAAAGGCTTTCGAATTTTTCGTAATTTAGGGTTCTCCACAGTGTGATGTTTGTGATGTAAGTATGGATAACATTGCATTCTCAATCATTATGCAATGATTTTGGGTATTTTTCATCTTCAAAATTACCTGAGAAAATATCTCTGTGTTAATGATCGATGGGCAAAGAAATGTCATAGTTGTAATTGTATGGACCTACTTGATAATTTTCAGAAACATGTCCCTAGCCAAGTGAACAAAATACTTTCCTCTTGAAATAAAACAAATTAATATCAATAGATTGAATTGTTGTGCAATACAAAATGCCAAAACCTGCATACACATGCCGGTTAAAATTTGACAATTCGACATGTACAATCAAATTTTGGCTTGGTATTTTTATTGCCTTTTGTAACCGTGAACAATAAACAATTTTTCTAAATTTTATTTAGTCATTAGTCCTTTTGTCAAAAACGAATGTTTTTGAACATTCTTCTACATCACGATATAATTGGAGCATTTTTTAAGTTGAAATCTGAGCCAAAGGGCGAGCTCAAATTCTGTATTTTCTGCTCTTGGACCACAATTATTTTTTAAACATTTTGGAGAAGTTTCAAATCAATATTTGAATTTATTCCTTTATATAATTTTTCCTTGGCAGTCACACTCACATGACCAAACTCTAATTTTAAACACACTGTAATGTCTTAAACAATTTTTAATAGCTTCACTAGAGATAATCCTGCTGTTTCCAATTTCTGAATTGTTATAGGCAATTTCACAAAATTTAATTAAATATACCTCTAATTTTTTACATACACGGTGCTTTTGCATGCAAACAGACACAGAGTCTGCACTTAATTATTTTCCCCTCTCCAATGTCAGTTACCAGTGATACTGAGATATGGCTTTCTGTATCTTCATTATTCTTTGTTACTTAATTATTTGGCATTATTTTGCAATTGTTGCACACAGATTGTATACTTGCTTTGGAAATTGTAGCATATGTTCTGAAGGATTACATTTTGTAGTAAAAGAAAACTGCTAGGAATTAACAAGCTATTAATCATTTATAATATTTTAATAATATAATAATTAGAAGTAATTAAAGTACCCAACAAGGTAGATAGAAGTTAAATATGCAGTATTAATTGAAAAAAGTCCAATCATTCATTGAGCACGAAAAATACTACCAAAACATGCATGGAAAAGGTATACATTTTTAAAGAGAGTAGTAGAAAACCATGTAGTCGTACCACTATCAAAATAAATAGATTGCAATCTCCTGTAATTCACTTATATTGTGATGCACTATGTCGTTCACAGAAAGAACACGGAGTTCTATCACTTTCACAAGAAACGTATAACACTTTTGTGGATCTGAAAATGAAGTTAACTCATTTTCTCCAAAAAGTGAAGTTATACCACTATTAAAATAACGCCTCCACATATTCACGACGGCTGATATTAAATTTCTGTGAGAGGAAATCCAATAGGCTACTCAGGAATTCAATGGCCAACATTCATTGCATGGCATAAATATGATTGAAGCGAGTACCATTAAAATTACATTACAATCGAATAAATCAGGGATAATGCTTTAAAAATTAAAGAAAAAAAAGTCCTATTAAAATGGGTCATTTCCATTTGTCAAATCTAGGGAACGGATTTCCATGTAATTACATGTTTTTAACAGAAACTAGATACCCGCATTCAATTATATTTTCTAGACTTAACAAGACATTCTGAATGAATTATAACTATTTTTATTTTACATATTTTGGTATAATTACATATTTTCCCTTTTATGAAAAAGATTTCATACATATTTTGCTACATTTTAATATATTTACAAGTCAAAACGGAACATTTCAGATGCGCGTTTGCAATATTTGTTATGGAATTATCTTTCTTAAAAATCAAATGTAATGCTTTTATTACCACCATATCTCCGCCATAAATTGTCAAACTTACCCTTTCCCCTCTTACCGCTTACTGCGTACTTGCAAGTCAAGATTGAGCGGACGTTTATGAACAAAAGTAATTTCAACCACGTGCTTGCTCGTGTTTCAAACAGCGAATTCGTTACTCGATCGACAAGTAACAAATACTTTTTACAGAAAATTGTCTTACTGCGTTGTTCAATTTGGAGAGTGGGATGTATACCCTTTAACTCCCTCCCTTGGGATACATCTCTCACAACACGGCACTACAATTTACTTGTACACCGGCTCCCCGTAAACATTGTAATATATACTATGAACGTATTATAGATTTCGAATAAAGTTCTTATATGTGGTGAAGCCTCATGTACAATTACTTCAGTAGAGATAGAACTACAGACTAAATTCTTTACACTATGATAGAACGTACTTACAGTCACTCTAAATCCTTAAGAAATGATCGGCGACGTTCTATGGTCGGAAAATGCTTGTAGAGAACAATTTTAAACACAATGATGAATTTTTATTTTACATCTTTTCTAGTTTTTTACATGTTTTGGAAAAAATAAGTTCATATATATGTACACATTTTACATTTTTTATTACAATAAATTCCGTTCCCTAGTCATAACATAAAATTGAGGGGTATTCTAAAGGGCATTGTTCTAAGTGAAAAGGGAAAATATAACATTTCACTAAAATCCGCCCCCCTAGTAAATACACACTTCTTGTCTTTCTTCGTTGCGTTCTCAAATTTGTAATGTAGGCGAATCGCCACCAACATAATAATATCCAATTCTTTTGTTACATATTTTTACATATTTAGAACTATATTACATATTTTGCAATTTTCACAAAATATTTTTTTTATTATATCAATTTTCTTACCTTTCTAATGAAAAGCAGCATTTTTTCATACATTATTACTGCAATCTATCTATTCCAGGACCCCTAGGAGAAGACGTGATGTTCTCACAGTTCAGCGCGCCAGCATCAGGTATCTCAGTAGCGGGAAGTGCGCGTCAGCGACGGAGATCATTTTCATCTTTAGGTGTGAAACTATCACTGACACCGCATTTCGTGACCTTTAACCTGAATTTCTGAGAAACTTTGGCAATCGCCAACGTGTAACACTTCCATGCGACAGCTGCAAACTGCAGTGATTGCCGATCGTTGATATTGCCAGTTTGTACGTTGTCTTCTATTGCGCCTAGTCAGGCTGCAAAACTTCGGCCCTGAGAATTAATAGATGAAGCTTTTACTACTGACGGGAATGTATGGTGCAAAAGGTGTATCAACATGTGCTCCCCAAATGATTTCTAAAACGTTTGTATTGTTTTTAAAATCTGTTTAGGAAATTTAAGAATGTACTTTCGTATGATGTAAATGTGTTTTATAATTAATATATTTTAATATTTCTCTTATATACGATTTTACATATTTATTACATATTCTTAAATTCTTTACATATTTATGTACACATTTTCCGGTCTCATTATTACTCACTTATCCCCACACGGGATTTACAAGATCTATTAATACTCTTTCGAGAGAATCTTTTGAAAACGCAAGGTTCTTTATGCCAGCAGATTCTTAATTACTTCCTTACAGACATGATAGTTGAAAATCAACAGAACGTTATCACTAAGAAAACATCACTGTCGATAAACCTCGTCTTGCCTCCGGCGCGCAGCAAAACAAATCGTGATCCCCACACTGTAGAGCTCATCAGACGAGTTGACAATACAACCAAAAGGTATCCTTTACGTTTCCAAATTTTCGATATACTATAAGACCAACGCTTATCCAACTTTCATGTAAGTACACAACGTTCCTCTCCTCCTTTCTAAATTGTCACATTTTTCGTAGTTATGAATGTCGTCCTAATATTATATTATTTCTTTCTGTCAGTTGAGCCTCATTTCCTCACTTCTCAAATTCAAAACCCTTGACTTTCAATAAGCAATGAAATATTTGAATGCATGGAATTTGCGTCGTATCACGTGGCATAAAAAACAAAATCGCCCTACTTCTATACTTCATTCCAGTTGACTTTTTCTCAGGTTTGTCTTTTTCAGGTATGAGGTCTCTTATTTTTCTTTTAAATTCTAAAGAAAGGACGTCAGCTGATACCTGTAGCAAAACTAGCACTACCACCTGCAATGCAATGCAATGCAATGCAATTGCATTAAAGATTGTCTTGGCTCTACGAAGTTCACACAGAACAAAAGATTGACTGAGTTTTGGAGGTTTTCCTTTACTTTTAAAATTGTTTTTCTTTCAACACTTCATTATTTCCTCCTTTTTCCTGTCATTCTCTTTGATCTCTTAATATTAACACACAACACAATTGACCAACTAAAATTTCTCTAGTTGCAGTGCGCAAACTCTAGTTAGCCCAAATAACTAGTTACCTAGCCCGCAACCTTGACATGCCTGCATTACAATAACATCAAGTTACAATAACATCCCAAAATCCCACCTTGGACCATTGCTTCATTTACTATTTGTAAATGACATTTAAGTCCAGCTTATAACATTTTACTTTTTGCTGATTACTTGAAATTATATCTTCATATAAAATTGATTGACGATTGTAAAACCTTGCAGCAAAATCTTGATCTCCTGTCAGTATGGTGTCATTCAATAAATAACACACAAAACGTAGAAAAATATAAAATCATGAGATATCGCCCAAGGAGCCCAATTTTCTGTGATTATTGTTCGATGGACATAGATTAGAATCTGTATCTAAATTTGAAGATCTGAGAAGAATTTGATCCTAAATTAAAATTTGATCATGATGTTAAATCTATTTCTGTAGAAGCTAATAGAATGATAGGATTTATAAGAATAATGACCACGGACTTCAAGTACACAAACCTTGAAAACATTATATTTAGCATTAGCTCAACCATCTCTTGTAAATGCAAGCTGTCTGGTCATCTTTCTATCAAATCAACATTAAAAAACTAGAAACAATACAGCAAAAATTGTTCAATTATATGGCATGAAAAATTGGATTATCGATGCAATCGATGACTGTAAACAAATAGCGACAGCCTTAAATATTATTTCACTCTCATCTCAATGAAACTTATATAACCTTAAGTTTTTCTTTGACCTTTTAAACAATGATCAATTGTGAAGCATTATGAGGATTAACATTCAAGTTCTGTCTAGAGACTTGAGAAGATCTATCAAATGATCCACAGTGTTATCTAAGCAACTTCCACTTTACATCGTATGGATAGAATAGCAATCAACGCTAGTAAAGAATTATTACCAGAGGCATCTCCTCACAAAATCCTTATTTTAAATTCGAATGTTGAAGGAATGAGGGAAAGATAGTCGCAAAATAACCACAACGAGGATATTGTATTTTCTATTGCAACGATTGAAATAATACATTTTATAGCATTTAAAAAGACACACTCAACGCTTTTCCCAATCTGCAGTTCTTGTTTTAAAAAATAAATTCTGAAATATCAGGTTAGGACACAATCACCCATCACTCAATTACTTTTTTCTTTTCTTCCTACAAAAGCAATTATTTACAACTACTGTTCCACTTTTGTACTATTCTTATAAAAAATAACACTAATTTTAGGAGTATCGCTAGAGGCTGTTACGTGCAACGGAGAATATAACAATCACAAACGCTTGCTTTCCAGCAAGCCGTTAAAAAGAGATCCAACGCCTTGGTACGCTTTGTCCTTGATTGGGGGAACATCACACGCATGCGTTGTCTCCTCCCGATCCAACCTGAAGACGTTGGAGGCATTTGCCAATGGTGTGAGCTGCGCTTGCGCATTGCCTGCATTGCATGGACACACTGGTGCCAATCTATGACGCCGATTGCATGGATGACTAAATAAATTAAAAATATCTAAATAAACTCAAAGGAAAAAATGTTTTTTTTTTAGATTTCCTTACACATTGACACATGACTTGCACACCCAAAGAAAACACCACTGATTATTACTCTAAATTTCTGAGAGATTGTGCTGCTGGACTTTCAGAAACTTGTCTCTCATTTTCAGTAAATCACTGGAAACTGGCACTTTTCCAACAGCATAAAAAATTTCATACATTAGCCCAATTCACAAATTAGGATCCAAATCTTCAGTAACCAATTACAGACCAGTATGCATCCAATCATCAATATTTAAATTGAAAAACTTATTTTCCCTCTAGTAACATTCTCATTTAAAAATATTATTTCGACAAAACAACACGAGTTTATCAAAGGTAGATCTATTACTACAAATCTCTATTTATATGTTAACTATGTTATTAATCAAATGAACCAAGGCACAGATGTACATGCAGTATACATGGACTTCAGTAAAGCCTTCAACAAGGTCGATTACGGTATGTTAAGAGACAAATTGAATCAATATGGAGTACGGGGCAAAGCACTGGACTGGCGTCACTCATACACAACAGGAAGATACCTTCGAGTCCTGGTAAATGGTCACATCTCAATTGAATATAGAGTAATCTCAGGCGATTCACAAGTTTTACATCTTAGGTCGATCTTGTTCAACATCTTCATCAATGACATTGGTAATAAATTTAAATCAATTTGTTGTATGCGGATGATTTAAAAATATTTAGAAAAATAACTGATGATGACGACGTTCTTATTCTCCAGCAAGATATTGAGGAGCTTAGCAGATGGTGCCTGAGGAATAAATTAAAACTGAATGTTGGTAAGTGTGTCCTCCTCTTGTTCTCCCGAACAACAACCTGCAGTATATTACCTTAATGAGCATCACCTTGAGGAAGTTGCATCTGTAAAGGACTTTTGTGTTATTATTGACAAACTTACGTTCTCAAATCATGTGGACAGTTTAACATCTAAAGGATTTAGGATCCTTTGATTTATACCCACATCTGGAAATAAGTTGCATACGCCAATTCATCCATATTCTTCCTTAGTCTGTCCAATAATTGAATACTGCTCAACGATATGATCACCATACACAGACACTCATGTGAAAAAAATTGAAAATATTCAGAAAAAGTTTAGTACATATGTCAGGTACTATGTGAGTATCACAGGTCACATCAACCAAAACCACCATCACTTTGAGATTGTCTTTCGAGCCACAGGGAAATTATAGATCTTACATATTTTACAAGATCATTAATTGCACAAACTGATTGTCCAGAAATTTTAGAACAATTTGAATTTATCTACCCAAAACTTGTAAATCATGGTCCAAAAACAGAATAGCAAACCTGATAAATGAATATTTTTCCGATATAGATTTCTTTGAAGGATCTATATTATCATTTAAAGTTTTCTAAGCAGTGATATAGTATACTTACATAATTTTTGTCACTAATTTGTTACTATTTTGTACAAAGCCGATTGGTGTAAATGTGTAATGGCATCTTTTGTTTCTATATCATCACTATTGTCGAGCTTAAGAAGTATTATGTTTTCGAAGTAGTGATATAATGTAATTTAATTGTATACATTGATAATTTTTATTACTTATTTATTACTATTTTGCATTGGCGTAATGTATTCTAAGCAGTGATTTTTGATTGTATACTTTGATAATTTGTGTTATTTGTTACTATTTTGAACAAAGCAGTGGGGTAAGTCTGTAACGTCACCACATGGCTGCCAGGTCTGACCATCTTTAGAAAGTTTAGCAGAGGGGAAGGGCATCCGGTCGGCTAGTACAAAAACTGTTAGTAGCTTCTGTCAACTGAAAAGGAAGCCATTAACACTCCGGGACGCAAGTTGGCCGGGCAGAGGGTCCTGACCCCCCGCCGGCGGTCAGGGGAGGCTGGCTGGCCATGTGGTCCCAGAGCCACCCGCACATGCAGAGAAGCTAGGGGACATTACCACCAGAAGCTAGCCGGCCGGAAGGAGGTTCGTTAAGAGATCGCCTCGCGTGCGGACGCAACTGCGGCCCGTTGGCGGTAGTGCATTCCTTGGACACTGCTAGTGCGTAGCACTGCGAGTGTCAGTAGCACTGCGGATAAAGCGTCTGGTGGGGATCACTGCCGGAGATGGGAGCAGGGTGCGTGGAGTCGCGGGGGTAGATTGCGCGGACCCCAGAGCTGTACATACTGTATAATATTCTGTAAATAAATATTGTAACTAGAGCTCGTGTCTGTGTAGTCATTTCGCTACACGACGCCACAGGCGGGTTATTTAAATGGTGGCAGCGGCCCAGCGAACCCAGGCAAGGGAAGCTGTGTTAAAATTAGTTAACAAATTTTAATAGTGCAGCGGCATAAGTACCCAGGCTGGGGAGGAAGTAGGCGATTACGATAGACTCGTATATCGGTACTTGGATGAACTTTCGAGGGCTCACCGATGTAGTGCATGCGGGTTATTTAAATCGTAAAGGCTTGAAGGGCGAACTGGATCGTCGGACCGAAGAAAGAAGCCATCCGGACAGGAAGGAAGGCGGCGTCAAAGCCAACGCGCCGATACAAGAACATCGAGGGCACCTTACGTAAGTGTAGCCTTCAGCATTCATAGCGATCAGAATCAGGCATAATGGCATTTTTAGCAAAGTACCGGAAAGACTGTCTGGTGCAGGTCGCGAGAGAATTAGAGTCTAAGTAATGAGAATACAGTGGTCAGTCTCAAACAGATAATTCTAGATAGTGTTCATTACGAGGAAGAATTTGTTGAAGAATTAGCGAATAATTGTCAAGATATTATCGAGGGAGTGAGGGAACGAGAAGAAAGGGAAAGAGAAAGGGAGAGGGAAGGAGCGAGAAGAAGGGAAAGAGAAGGAGAGGGAAGGAGCGAGAAGAAGGGAAAGAGAAGGGAGGGAAGGGGCGAGAAGCAAGGGAGTTTGAACTGGAGAAGGCTAACTGGGCTAACGAGGCAGACGACGACTAATTCGGAAGCATGTACGGAGGCAAATTCTAAAGCGCACATTAAGTTATATCATGTAATGGATAAATTTAGAGGCGAAAAGGATGACATCACGGCTTATTTAAGTGTATTGAAGCACAGGCCAATCAATTGGGTACGGAAGAAGATTGGGTAATAAATCTTATGGGGTTGTTGCCGAACCAAGTCAACTCATGGCTTATGATTGAAGGTCGGGGAAATGCGACCGAATATACCGAGATGAAAGCAAAATTATTAGAAATGTATAAGTTTAATGCGGAAAAGTTTAGGCAACTATTTACTAAACATATGAAGCAGACCGGTACCACTTGGAACGTGTACGCGAGAGAGTTGCACAATTATTGTAAGCAGTGGGTGGCGGGATTGCAAATATCTACCTTTGAAGCTCTTCTTGATCTAATTGTTACCGATCAAATGAAGCGGCGGTTTCCGTCCGAGATCAGGGAACATTTTATATACGAATGGGGTACATTTACAGTTTCGTTGGACTTCGCAAAAAAATTAGATAATTATGAAAATAATAGGGCAGGATGGAAGAGCTTGTTTCCAAAGCACCACCAAAGAAGGCAGAACCAGTAATAAATAAATAAATATCAATTTATTCTCCACTCCAAAGACAATTTTTTGAGAGATTTTAACTTGAACAAATGTAAAACTGCACATTTGCTTTACTGTAACGATTATACTGTATTGGGCAATTGCCCGTTTTCATAAATGAATATTACGAAATCTTTGGTTGATTTCCCTTTCCTAAAGTCATATTGAAAATTGCTAATTAAATTATATTTGTTTACATAATTAGTTTAGCCTTATTGTAATAAGTTTATCAAAGACTTTAGAAAAACTAAAAGTAAGCTAATGTGTCTCGTATCTGGTGAGGCCGAGTGATCCCTTTTGAATAAAGGTGTAACAATGCTTTGCTTGAGTTTCTATAGAAAGACCTGAGATCACTCCGAGATTGAAATACATGTTAGTACTGGAGTGATATCATTGGTCTCCTTTTTTAATTTTCTTTTCTTCTTCTTCTTCTTTCTTTATTATTAATTTAACGTGAATGCAACCAAATCCAGTAGGATGCTTATTCTTCAGTTGTCTAATTAGGTTTGCTACTTCAATTTCATCCTAAGGGATTAACTAGAAGAAGAGAAACAATTGTAATGTTGATGTTCATGTTTTTTTTTGTTGACATTTGAAGATATTTCTGCACAATTTTGGTGGTCAATACATTGTGATTCTTTGAAGATTAATTTAAAATTTCAGCAACAGTAGTTAGAACTTCTATTACGCGATTAAGTAATTTTTAATTTGTCACTGGTTAGTAGGATCTTCAGCTTCAATTAATTCGTTCAGCCATAAGTGCAGTAGTAAAGAAGCTAATGTACACAGATCTTACATTACAAGACATTTTACATTGAATTATTATTGTAATATTACATATAAACCTGTACATTCATCATACAGACTCTTAGTCTCGGCAAAAATAAACTCTTTGAAGTTTGCTGATAACATTATAATCACAATATCATTAGTTTGTGTGTAGTTATCAATGTAGAGCTAAAATTAGTCAATAGTTTCCACTTCAATACAATTTGCTTAAAGTGCATTCCATATATTGACAACACAAATGATGTATCATTTGTCCAGTTTTGCTTCTTCTTCTTTTTTCCCTTCTTTCTTTCTTTCTTTCTTTCTTTCTTCTTTTTCTTTCCCAAGACTTTGCCAGAGTGTTTCGAAGTTCCAAAGATTGCTCCCAGGACAGGTATCAACAGAGCTTGTAAAACAGGGTGGTGAGTTGTGGTGTGTTATGGACTCCTTTCGTCATTTTATTTGTTTTATGATATTGGCCCTGAATCTTCTCTGCTGTAAAATGAGTGATGACACTTTTCAACATCCGTCTTTATATTTATTTTGATGGTTTCTGTGAATTTTTACTGACCTTATGTTGAGCCCTTATCTAGGTTTTTGAAGTCTTTTTGATAATATGGAGATCATGCTATGACATGGTCCCCATGAATACTCAATTATGGGTCTAATCTATAAATTTATACTATACTATATTTATTTATACTAAACTATAAACTTGATTTCAAATGTTTAGGGTGGAAAGCCTTCTCTACAAAGTTAGTGTGTAACACTGTTAGCTGATTTGATGACAGTAGCAATTTCTCTTTTCCATTTCAATTTATTTGTAACTAGTACTATGTAATTATGTGTTATTGATTTAGTGTATGGTTTAAATATTCTAGCTTTGTGTTAAGTTGTTCCAACCTATGTGAAAAACAACACATTTGTGATTTAAACTATTGTAATTTAATGACAGTAATAGATTTTCAAATGGTTGAGCACTGTCTTAAGGTCACCTTGTATGGCACAGTAATTACTAGAGGGGGGTTGTATATAACCCACAAGCAGTTCCAATCCAATGATCGACAGTGTTGCAAATGACTTGTAAGTAAAATGAATAGTATTGGACCAAAAAACAGACCATACAGTAATCCTCTCAAGACTGGTCTAATGTCAATACTGTATTTCTGATGGTCACTTGAATGTTGTGTCAGGGAGATATTCTTGAATCCATCCAAGAAGGTTGCCCTGTATACCCAAGGAGAAGAGTTTGTTAATTAACCATTTATGTGATACTTAGTCAAATGTTTCGACAAAATTTAAGTGGACAACATTCCGAAGGCTGTCCTCCATCTTTTGCTGTTATTCACACACCTATCACACAAATTAAATTTATAGTTTTAGTTTGCCTGGGACAAAACCATATTGTTGTGTGGGAATGATACCTTTCTCACCTTTACACACTCCAAAGAAAAACATGAATCAATAAATTTGGGGCAATTTTTGAGACAATTTTGAAAATGTTGAGGTTTTATGTAAAGTACCTCCAAAAATCAAAATATTCATTTCAAACTTGCAGGACTTCAGGCAGATTGATCACAGAATATCAATTTTGAAAAAAATAATCTGAACAGTTTAGGCACTAGCATTGACTGCCCTCAACCAGCTTTTTCAGTGTCAAGGACCCACAAAATGTGGATTTCAATTAGACATTTTAGATGTAATTTACTACATACAGAAACAAGATTAGCTACTTTTCAATATTACGACCCAGCAATACAAGTTTTTGGGATGCAAAAATGCTGCAGCATTACAATACGTTACATATTAAGGTGACGAAGTAAAGAGGATTGTATGACACAAATTATAAGCAAGACAAATCTTCAGAGAGCATCACTCCTGAAATTTAATAAATGTCGATGAAACACAACCAGTAAAAACCAACTCTTACATGTTGCTGCAAGGAGCCCATGGAACCCCGCATGTTAGATCTATGGTCTAGAGTTCAGAAAAGACGCATCAGATAAGCAGTTTTGATGGGCCAGTCATAAATTAATCAAATACAAATAAAGATAAAAGATTTGTTTCAAAGCTTCATGCAGTAAGCACATTGCAAAACTCTCCATTATTGCAGACTATACATCATCTAGCCATTCACAGAAGAAACCGAATTTGTTTTGTGTAAGTCAACTTAAAGGTTCAATAAGAGTACTGAATTCACCTTTAGAGAACATTTAACATTGGTCCAAAACAACATGCCACCATAAATAAAATTACTCATATCAATACACATCGCAAGTAGCAATAACTAAAGTTAGATTTCACAGTTCTCCAAAGTTCATTCCTGCTTGACTAAATACACAAAGTAATTAGTAATATGTCTTAATTGCTGTCAAAGCTATAATTCTTCCAGGGGCAAGGAGAAAGAAAAATAAAGAAAGAAAGAAAAAGTAAATTATTTTTATGCACAAGAGGAATTCCATAATGGTTCACATTAAAACAAGCAGGATGGGGAAATTCTTTTCGTTGCACAGAGCTCATTCAATCAATAACCTTTTTTTTTCCAATGTTATCTTTGCTTACATGAATTTGCAGTCACTTGTGATATCCACAGTTCCCATGAAATGTTCTCCGTAATTAATTAGAACTGAATAGTCTGATTAACAATTTATATTACTATGAAATAATAACTGTAAACCATTTCACAAACCACACCACACATACTTCGTCCAGGTTGTTGCCATTACCACTTACATAAACATTACAAAGAATTGCAGCAATAGAATTATATAGCACTGCTTAAGAGGTCGTGTTTAACCTGATTTCAGGTAGCTCTAAAGTTTGCTCCGCTATTTCGTTGTCATCACCACCAATAGCACAAGAAAATTTCCTGTGACATCACTAAATATGAAACAGTATATATAAAAATTTCTCATAATAAACTTTCAGAGGAATACGCAATTCATTCAAAACCTGATGAGTAAAACATAAATAAAACTAAGAAGAAAATAATAAAAGACATATTCTTCTGCGATATCATTTGCTCACCTTAAAGGTATCTTCAAACGAAGCAGAATCTCTCTTCAAAATAGACCGTCGCGGTTCCTCTGCTCCAAAAGTACTGCCACTGCTTACTGTCGAGGTGGCACCACTTGCTGGCACTTGAGCATCTGTTTCAGGCGGAGGGCAGCACCGTGTGCCTGACCCGCAGGCTCCAGGGGTGCTACCTCCTGCCACATTGCCTTGGGGGCCAGCACTGCCACCACTGGCAGGCAACAGATCCCGAAATCGGGTGTCAGGAAGGCGGGTGGCACGGGTGCGGTTCACAATCACTGCTGAACCAGTAGGGTCAACATTGTGTTCCATTCCAAAATACGCAGCAGCTCGATGAACAAGCATTCTTTGGTAGGAGCTCATTGGCGGAAACTTGTGATGTGAACGCCTGAAAAAATAAAAAATGTCCTCTTCTTATTTTAAAGAAAACACATTTAATTAAAATACATCATTGTAAGGACACAAACTATATTCCCACAAACAAGTCTGCAATAGTATTTTTTATTATCGACCTTTGTCTATTAGCACTTCTACTGCATTTACTTCCTAGTATTTCATTATTTCTACAAACATTTCATAAATACACCCTCTTAATTAAAGTACTTTTAATTTTTAACCAACTTCCAACATGCCAGGAAGATGAATGCCTATGAAACCTTACCAATCTTCGTGTACGAATGTCCAGCAGTGAAATATTGAGAACGTGTTTATAGAAAATAGTGATTAAAAAAAACAATATTTATTTTTAATTGAGAGAGAAGAAGAAAAAACTTTTGTATTTATCTCATTAAATAACCAAACTCTGCTTTACAACAGATTTCACTCTTCACAAAGGAAGGAAGACTAAGCTTTCAACACATTAGTGTTAAATGGCCTCTTCCAAACTTGCCTGTCAGCATCAATTTGAATAATGTAAATCTTTTATGAGAGCTGTTTGTTCTTTCTGGTAAATCAAGAAAGAGGTTTTAAAGGAAGGTTTTATACTTTGCGATCAAAAACCCAATTATAACATGCATTGCTAGTTAAACACTTGTTTGTAAAAAAACCAACATGAATGAGCAATTAAAACTCTGTCCATATTAAATGGAAATGCTTTCATATCCTAATTGGCAAGTACCATAAGCATGAATATTTTTTCATTAAAAATAAAGTTTATTTCTGCAATTTTATGGTTTCTTAAAAACGAGAGTTTTGTTTTACCTGTGGGGAGGGGGAGGGGGGATCTGCTTGTAATGATAATGGACTGTTGATTACCAGCATAAAAGGTTTCCTTGATTAACCAATGTCCTAGTAATCAAGGTTTACACTCTGAATAGAGAGAGCTTAATAAATTTCATTATTTCAGTGTTGCAAATACCATAACAAACCCTCTACAAATTATGACATTTACACTTCAGAGACAATTCAACTTTTTCAAAAAAGCAAAACGATTACAAACACACAACACAAATTTACATTGCTAAAGCATATTACTACTCATTCAGAAACAAACAAAAAAAATGCCACTCTCACCATTACTCACCAAGTAAGACTAAAGATCAGGCAAGACAAACTGGTAAGAAGAGATTTGTCAAGCAAAGGAGAAAAACATTCAGGCCAGGCAAAACAATATAAAAAAAAAAACAAACAAAAACTTTAAAAAAAAAAGGAACTAAAAGGATAGTCAACCAAGTACACAAATGCATAGCCCAATATAAGCTATATTCCGATGAAGAAAATAGTAGGATTGCTAATTGTAGGTCATGTAATGACTTTAGAAAGCACTCCATGGAAACAACGAATTACAACACTCAGAGGAATGATCTTCAAACTGAGCACCATGACAGGTGTTTTCCATGATAACATCTGTGGGTGTCATTACAAAACATACAAAATCCCAATCCCTTTCTAATTTTAATCATCAATAATAACATCACTTATGCAAAGGACCAGAACCCTCTGTGTACAACACAATTTGGCAAGTACATAAAAAACACGCACTTGTTGTCACGGGCAAGGCTAACCAGCTCCTGCTCCACTCGTAACAGCTGCAGACGGTCCTTGGGACTGCGATTGAGTGTATCCGCAAGAAAAGCTTGTAGATCTACTCCAGAGCTGTCGGTGTATGGTGCTTGTTCTGTACTACTGTCTAAACATACATAAAAAAAAAAAAAATTGTCAGAGTACAGTGAGGTACAGGAATGTGCTAGGTAATTGTGATGCACAATAGTAAATTCTTACAGACAAAAAATTCTTTCAGATACGACCAACCTTTATACATGCATCCTGAATTTACAGAAACATGCACAATATATTGTTCAAACTCAAAAGAGATAGAACACTGCAAAGGATTATAGTAGTCATACAGGTAAATTTCATTTTCAGTATTAACAGGGTCAACCTCATTTTCCAATGAAGATCCTGAAGTGCTGATAGAACATGAAATACACTACATCAAACAAAAAAAGTGAATATAGTACATTTATAAAACATAGTAACCACAGGTTTCGAAACTATTAATTTCAGAAGAATAATAAAAATATTCAAGTTTGTAAAATCATTAAAGACCCCTAACTAAACATATATCTATTTTATATTAAGGCAAAGTGAACAGTTCACCAACTTTTATATGCTTGTGCACAATAACTAGAAAGTCAAGTTAATTTTTTTAATTAATTCTTTTGTTATGGTACTGAGAATGCAAAACATGAGTATCTACATTTAAATAATCCAATCACACCCCTAAGAATTACATCCTCCTGACAACTGTCAGCAGTTTCTAATAATGGTACCTTCTTTAGCAAAAATGCACCAAAATAAAAACTAATTTAAAAGTAATATAAATTGTCCCGTCAATTTCAACAATGAAAGTTTGGTAACAAACTCAAAGTGTGTATTTCATTATCATAATCAATATTTCATATCTCAATGTTACATTAAGAACTATATGCAATATTGTATGCATTACGGCTAATGCACAATTCTGGCTAATTCAAAAATTGACCAAATAATGTTCAAATTATCCAAAATGAGTGGATAAAGTCCGAAGTAAGAACAGTTTTGAAGAATACTTTGAACTTCAGTTCGATGAAGTGAACATTTGTTAACATGAGGTGGCTAAGGTGGATAAAGTAGCAACAAGGAATCGCAGATATGTGATAAACAGGAAACAGACTATTCCTAAAGCCTCGAGTTCCTGGGGCCATCCAAATTACATGCCTAAATTTACCAGTAAATTCAAGAATTAGCCACATTTCTGACTTTAGCCATAACAAATATACTCATCAGATGTTTAATGATAAATTGGAAAGACAGTATTTTAAAACATAAATATACAAAAGAAAAATAAGTTAACCTACTTAATTAAATAGATAAAAACGAAGTAAGAAAGTGAAGTGAAACACTATTTACAAAATTTGAAAGTTCTCACTAAGATTTTATGTTTCTATTATTCTCATTGTGATAGCTATTTTATTAAATAATTATTACAACTACAATCTACTACAAAGCTAGGGGACTTGGTAAATTAGTAATTTACTTTCTGAGTGCAATTAATAAAAAGAAATTAAGTTTTGTAGTGAGTAGTAAGCAGCGCCAGTGCTAGGCATGAGTAGCCCAGGCAATTGCTGAGGGCTCAAAAAGCTGCAAGGCCCAAAACTTTAATACATTGAAATAAAATTTAGTTAACAAAATTGTAAAGTATTAATATGTACTCCAATGTTCAATTATTATAGTCAATTGAATTATCTGAGTTTCCCTAGCCCTGGCACTGGTAGCAAGAATTCAACAATGAATATTTCTTGTGCTTCATTGCTGTCATTGAAGTTAGACAATTTTAAACAACAAACAAATACATATCACGTAGATTTATGCACACAAACCTCAACATTGAGTAAATATTTTGCGATCATTGTACAGTTTGCATTTAAACAAGAATAGAACACTGATTTTAATTAATGCTGTAAAACTATGAAGTTTGATTACATGTGAACAACATAACTTGAAATTAAAACCCACTTAAAGAGGTGGTTTAAAACGGAGAACATTCTCTCTGCCATTTTCAAAATAAAGGATAAAAAAAGAAAACGTTAAAAAGAAAAAGTAGTTTTAATTTAACAAAAAACAAGTACAAATTGGTTTGAGATACTAGAAATATTATTAAAACTAAAATATAATACAACAAACATTACACACTTGGAATTTTTACAAATCTAAAAATTTTCTGATCAAAATATACCAAATTAATTTAAAACGTTTGTGTCTTTAGTCGTATAAGGTAATGCAACTGAACATAAGCAACAACTTGAATTTGGAAGCGTTTCCTTTTTTAACCAGTTCAATCTTTTGGAATTTGGTCTATTCATGTCTTTTTATTTTAACAAAATCCTGTAAAACAAAAAGCAGAATGTCCATTTTCATACATTACCACAGTAATTGATGTATTAACCTTGTGCCCATGGATCCCAATTGGGAACATACTTTAAATTATTAAAAATATAGTTTTCTAATATTCACATTATCTGCCCCTATTTCCTCTTAAATAATACTGGGAATTAATTTTTTAATGAATATTTATGCACAATTGGGTAGTTTTTTTTAGAGAAATAATTTATATATTTGAAGTTTCATGGAGGCCTTATCATTTTCGTTTTCTTGTTGTCTGCCAGCCATTTATCGTCTATTTGACCCCCCCCCCTTTTTTTTTTTTGTCGCTATTGTTCTTTTAGCTTAGTTGCCACTGTTACAACCTGATTTTTCAGTTCATTAGTTTTACTAGCATTGAGGAGTATTCATTTCTACTTCTTCAGTACTTGTGTAATTTTGTATTTGTTGATTGACTTGAATGTACAATGAAAAATGTTTAGAACTGCAGAAGAGGCTGACCATTATCTTTTGGGCTTGAAAGATACAGATTTGTTGGATCTTTCTGATGACCTGAAATATGCCTGCTTCCCCTTTAAGAAAATGATGGAGTTGCTGAACAAGATGATATTGATGATAAAGCTGTCGTATAGTGCCTTCTAATGTTTGCGGGCATGTAGGCATAATTGTTCCTTCAAAGAATTTGCTTATAATGAAACCATCGAATGTCAAGATGCCGAGTCTAAATCGCCCAAAAAATCTTCAAATCGACATAAATAGATAAAAAAATCGAAAAACTACACTTCATTAAGCTAGTGTGAAAGTAAATAAATTTAATTGGAAGTAAACCATGGCTTTCAAAAAGGCTCTGGAAAGTGAATCTATTGAAGGAATTTCTAAAACGTTTTCAGAAATAATACAGGCAGTACCTATTTTATTAAAATTTATATCTCAGGAGTATAGGAGCTACTTGGGTCATGTTTTACGCAGCACAACATGGAACTAACATGCAGACAGTTATTGTATTTGTCTTCAGTTTTCAATATTCAGTAAATTCCTAAATAAAAATTTCATAATATATTTCCTTGTGTTATTAGCATTCCTGCATGAAGCCTAGGTAGATACCTTCATCATATGTGACCTATGTTCCCAATTGGGAACATCTTAAAAATAGTGTTTGAGCACACCATAGCAGACAGTACTATCAAACTTCTGCACATGCACTAAAGTGATGCGAAACTTGAATTGTGCATGTGCAGAAAAGCGATAGAGCTTTAACGTTCGAGGGTGCAAAAAGTCTCTGATCAAATTTTTTTAAGAACAAATTGTAAGTTGATTTCTTATAAATTAAAAATTATAAGGTAAAATGTGATACAAACTGCAAAAATCGATTGCTAATGAATTCAGTGTTTAAAAGGTTAAGACCAAAAAGCAATTCTTCAAAAGGCAGTTTAGCATCCGAGACACAGTATACTTAAGTTGAAAGTGAGCTCACAAAATATTACTTTTGGGCCAAGGTGTATAGAACTATTTTTTCATACACTCACCTCTAATATAGGGTTTTATAAATAAAACATTTCAAAATGACATTAAAATAATATTGATGAATCAGGAATTATATATTGTAAAATCCCGTCATAAGAGACTTTTGGAAGACACTGACATTCCTCTCTTAAGAGGTGTAAACTTTCAATAGCAGGAAAAGCTTAATTTTTTTATCTATCTTTATTTAAGTTCTCTTACATTTTTGCCAAAGTTCCCTCTTCTGTCGAAAGGGCAAATTTCCCTTGTTTAAAGCAATATGACTGTGGATTCTTTTACAAATTCTGTCACTCACAACATCACAAGTGAGCATCTTAACACAGAAATTCTAGTAGTTTTCCTACAATGGCTCCTCTAGGATCGGTACCAGCATTGTTCTACATAATTATGTAATGTAACTTCTTCACTCGCTATTTCAGTTCCTCCATTCAAAGAATATTTTAAATCAAAGAATTATACAATGCCACCAGGCACCAATTCCTTAAATATACACTTATTTGAAATTATTTTGAGCTTTTATATATACATTTCAACTCATATTTGAACAATAAAATATAATTTTATTTTTCAGAATCTTCAAATATTAATTTGCATTTTTAGAGATATATTAATTCAAACAAAGAAAACCGGTCCGCCAAGTATTATGTATTGGGATTCATGAACTGATACTGATGCTGAATCTATTGTGAATGGTTTTGCAAGTTACTTTTCAATATTTTCCAATCAATGAAATAGCTTGTTTAATTATTATTTTGATCATTGCTGAACCACTGCAACAGGTACTATACATTATAGAAATTAGTGTTGTGGGTATATTACTCAAAATTGAACTCTTGGACTAGGGCCTGATGGTATTCCATGCATCACCTTAAAAAATTACAGATTAATTTCTCACAGATTCTGCAGGCTTTCTTTGATAAATTTTTGACTGAAGGATCTTTTTCATGTGAATGGAAATCTTCCTTTATATACTACCTACCTTCACATCTGATGACAAGAACAATATAACTAATTATAGACCCAAATCAATTATAAGTTTCATCAATTCCCTGATTACAGACAAAAATTGGAAATGTTATCTATCCACTTTTGTCAGAGACAATTTGGATTAGTTGAAACCTAGTTGACCTAGTTCAAACTTCGAAGCTAATCTTGTTTATTACTCAAGTTATATTCTTCACGCATTAGATCTTAAATAACAGATCGAATGCATTTACACCAACTTAAGTAAAATGCTTGATTTTGTAAATAACTACATATTGATCCATAAACTTCAGCTTTTTGGAATTTGCAGAGAAAAGTTACACTGGTTTCGCAGATATTTATCTAATTGTGTGCAGTTTATATCTCAAAAAAATTTTACATCTACTCCTATTCTTGTCTGATTAGGAGTTCCACAAGGATCCGATTTTGGACCAATTTTGTTCAAATTCTTCATAAACGATGTCTGTGAAGTTATTAATGACGTAATCCTCTATTTGCAAATGACCTTAAGATCATCTTGAAGATCCAATCTGACATCGACGGTTCTTCTTCCAGAATCCACTAAATACCTCGTCAGACTGGTATCAAGCACTGTTCATCTGATGATCAACATCCTTAACATAACAATGGTGAAAAAGACAATACACAAAGTACACAATGCATTTCAATGCAGCCTTGCACCTAGGCAAATACTGCCTAACTCTTACTGTTCTCATTTTCCTGAATACAACGAGGACATTAGCAAGAATGAACTCTCATCAGCGACTACACACATTATCGCCCTTCACAGATAAAAGTTATTTTTTGAGTCTTTCTGCAGACCACCAACCCGTTCTATGCAGCTTTTGTGATTAGCTGTTAGTAGTACATGAGAGAGAAACTATTGAGTCACCCATCTCATCATATGGGAAAATTTGTCATTTCCATTACCAACTTATAGAAACTTATTCATAATAAACAAATTTCTTCTGGATCCAACAGTGTTTACTAAAAGGAAGGATCATTCAAGTTAAAATCATTAAACTCAAGCCTTTCAGGGAGGAAAAAACACCTATAATTTATATATTGGAATTTGGGATAGCTCTCTCATAATATATAAATGGTATTAGGTTTTTCATGTCTGTTCAGTGACTTTAGTTTATAGAGTAGCAGTAGACTTTCAAGATCATATCACATAAAGTTTAACAATTTCAAAGTGTGGGTGTAAAATTGTCAATTTGTTTATGATTTTCTTTTTCCCCATTTCTTTCACATAATAATTGTTTTACTTATCACAGTACTAGTGTCTTAACAAAATGAGGCAAATACTTCAATTTTTTTTATTGGCCAGGACAAAACCTTCTTCACAGACAGTAAACAAGTCTGTAAAATTTAATTTTAGAGGTGACCAAGAAACATTACTTCACACAAAATGAAACGAGAAGCTTTAAAATATGCGATGAAGTAGCAAAGTAGTTGAATTTTTAAAGTGTGATGCACATATTTTGTTATATATTATCACAAACCAGTCTTCTTCAATGTGAAAATTGATTTCACTATTACCACTACTCACATAGTAAAAGGCCAATTCATGCAAAATGTCTATTAGTATCATTCACGTGGTTGCATTGCAATAGTCTCTCTCAGCATTTGTTTCCACACAAAATGACATAACTGAATTATGTTCTTAAATGACAAATAACAGACTATAACATATCAAATTGTATTCACATCGAAACAAATAAGATTCACATTTTTTAGCTAAATTAAATAGGCTTAGAAAAATTATAAAATTTCAATAAGAAGGACTAGTACATAAACTACATAGCCTTGCCAACCTTGAAATGGCTACTTTTGAACACCCCACATTTAT
The DNA here is from genome assembly GCA_964035755.1 of Teleogryllus oceanicus. Taxonomy (NCBI): domain Eukaryota; kingdom Metazoa; phylum Arthropoda; class Insecta; order Orthoptera; family Gryllidae; genus Teleogryllus; species Teleogryllus oceanicus. The sequence continues at coordinate 44,851,254 of CAXIVR010000001.1, read as the reverse complement.
TGCAGATATAGTGACAAGCCCATGATAATATTGAACAATTACAAAGGCAATAAGAATGGCAAATATTCAACAAAAACAACAGAGATACAATTAAAAATAAGAGCAAATACATCATGAGGTTTAATATGGGAAACGTGTATTTTAGAATCAATTACAGGGATAAAAAGCTTGAAAATAAACAGATCACACATACATTTTGACAGAAACCAAACAAAAAGCTCCACCTAAAAACATGGGTCATTGTGTACTTAAAATTATCATTCACTACTCTTCAAGGCCATTCCCAATAGACGCTACTGTTCAATAATACATAATTAGCATTTTTAATTTAAGAAACATAATTTAGTTACAGCATTTTACTACACCAAAAGTGATTTGCCGATTAAATGAAAATTTATTCACAATAAATAAATATTTTTCACAATTGAAGAAAGGGACATCCATTGGTTCTCTTCTTTCTCTGAAATTCATGTATCTTAGTAATGCAATAAAAATTGTATTCTGAATAAATACTCTGTACAGTACCTAAATTACCTAATTATGTAAAAAAGAAGGGGGAAAAATTAATTATAAGATTTCTGCCAGTAAATTCTTTAGTAAAACACAAGAGCCAAAGAATAGTTTATAATGAAGAAAATAAGGAGCGCACGTGCACGCACACGCACGCACGCACACACACACACACATAGGAAGGAAATAACTAAAAACAATTAAAATGACACTGCATACACACAAGGATTTAGTAATAAGGAAGTGAAACAAAGTTATATTTTATTCAATTACTGAATACAGCAGTATGATATGCTGCTGAATATTTGAAGCTATTCCAAAATGAAAATATCACATTAGAATTTGATATCTCCTGCCACATATTACGAGGCATTTCAAAATCACTATAAATCTTTAATAAAACTTTAAAGATACTGACTGTGGCCAGGGAATGCACTTCATCACAAGTTCTGAACTTTGAATTATTTAGGCACAAAATCTTTAAAATAAGAAGAAAGATGGATCAAGAAATGGCAGCATTTAACACATTACATTGCATTGTTTTACTTGAAAGATTATATTTTAATGTAAGAGCATTGAAGCATTAAAAGAGACATGCTGGAGCAAGGTACATAACACAAATAAGAGGCAAATATGGAAATGCAAATGCAATAAATAGAATAAAAGAAAGATCTACATATTGATGTAATTAGATCCAAATGTATTATCTCAATTATTTAAAAAAATGAAAATTAATATTAGTTCAGTATAAGATACCACAAAAATACCTTATGAATTCACAAATTTGGAGGATTATAATCTAGGAAAAACAAAACCCCAATAAAATCATCCCTAAAATATTCTTTAGCAACGTTAACTAGTGATGAAATTGTTGTGTCAAGTTTCAATGTCAGAAGAAAACACTGGGGGCTCTGAACACAGATTTCAGGAAGTACATTCCTATTTTTGAAGAAAAATGTAAGTTAGCCCATTGCTAGATTTGCCTGTTATTGGACATATATTTGAAGTAACCTCCTTTCTTTCTTCTGTGAATCAACAAAAGTACAATGAAAGTAAAAAATATAAAACAGAACAAACTTTAATTCAATTATTTAATTGATTTATTATGTGACATACAAGCCCTAAGGTGGCTCAGGGGCAACATACTAGCTTCTTGTGTTTGTGATCCCAAGTTGGATTCTGGGTCAGCACCAAAAAACCAACAACTTTAAAATAGTCTCAGTTTCTGTAGCTGTGTGATGAAGAAAAGCTTGGGCATGTGGAGTTTGCTAGTTATGGTGAACATCATGTTTGCAATATGTCTTCCAAAGCGCAGGAATTAATCTAGGTGCGGACATGGGAGACACCGTTTACTAGCCGGCAAAGTTGGACAATTGATCCAAAAATGCCAAAAACATACATGTAACATAGAAGATTTATGACTGAAATTAATTGTTATTTGGGAATAATTTCAAGTTTCCTGAGGAAGTATTGTAAATTAAAAAGACTCATGTACTCCAGCTGGTATGATAACAGACCAATAGGCACTGGGCTGGCAACCCACATACTCTTCTACGTTGCTGTCATTTTACGTAAAAGGGTACATAAACATAGGAAGACCTATCTGACAATCCTGTCCATGGGACGAAGCAAAAGAGTGACCCCACCAATGAAACAGGGAAAGTTAGCACAAGGGAGACTCAGTCAATCAAAACATGGTCAATATCAAGCGGATATAGTGTGGCAAAGACAGACTAAATACTGACAATATTACAAAGAATGATGGGTTTAACGTAAGGGCAGTGTCTGCAGCACCTCCCTGCCACAGCCACCACCAATAGAAACTACATTATGATATTTTTACATACAAACATTGATCAGCCTGTTCTTTCCTACTTAGAATAGCATAATACATTAACAAGACTACAATGTCTCTCCCAAGGAAACTGCAGTGCAGCAGCAAACATACATAAGATTATACACAGGTGTGTTTGATATAAGCTTACACTTTAAAAATATGCAACACTTAAATATTCCAAATCTTTCACTAAGGAACATTTCAAAATATATCATTCATTTGCAGGGTACTTTTAATTGTTTTTTCTAGTTTTTCCCCCAAGTTTTCCCAACACCTTATTTGTATAAGTCCAGTTTACTCTGCATTAAATTTGACAGAATGTGAAACCACGCATGTTTTACTAACACAAAATTATGATTTTAAATTAAAAGAAAACTACACGTCTTTACAAGTCTAATACCTATGATCACAAGGCAATATTGAAGAGTGATATCAAAATAGAGATTAATTCCTAAACTTCTTGAACTCTTATTACAGACATATTCCATTCCATCTTCAAAAATTAACAACACAGTCACACAAAAAATCAAAAATTACTCTTGAGAAATGGTTTTAGAAATCAAAAATTTATTTTGGACAATGCATCTGATTCAGTAAACCATGTTATTTATAATAAATTAGCACATACAAGTATGAATGGAACATATTCGAAATGGTTATTAAATACACTATTTAGAAGAGTTCAATATACGACATTAAAAGTTTTGTTCAGAATATATACACTCCTCTTCTTCAGATATTCCCTAAGGTTCATATGTGGGACCATTACTACTCGTTCTGCTCATCAATAACTAGAGGCTTGCTATTTGGAGACAATTTGAAATTAAATCACTGATTAAAATTCATTAAGGAAATTTAGATACATTCATAAAAAGCATACATAACAAATTTATAAAATGGTAATATCAATAAATTGTGATAACACTTTACGCTCGACTATCCATGTGACTCTCAGTGTCACTCTTCTTTGGTTGGTTTGCTCTATTATTTACTCAATTTCACTAATGAACAATTGGTATAGCATTTTGAGCAACAAATATTTTCCAAACCTTCCAGAGTTTTCAAATTTTGTAAAGATATTTCTCCACACCACCACATCATTTTCACTCTCTATATCCATTTGAATTACCAATAAAATTTCCTCTATTAATCTTTAACAGTAGGTCTTCAATTTCACTACCTTAGGGAACCAAAAGCTACAAAACAAAACAATGAAGTTTATGACCACAAAACTTCATGTGCATCATCTCATTTATAAACCATATAAGCCATAAAATCACTAACATTAACTCAAAATCAGACAATTAAATGAGATTGAACAACTGTCCCTGAGCTGAGCTATGCACACATTTGAAGGATCAAACTGACAGAAAAAGGGAACTGAATAAGTGTTTGAATGAAGCACCTCATTTTTATTGCTATTTATGTTTATTGCAAGGAGAAAAAAAATTCTCTGAAGTTGTGAAAATGAATCTATGAAGTACAAGTTACCCGGGATAGTGAAGGCAGATCTTCCTCTGCGACGAGGAAGAATCTGATATTGACATTCTTCAAATTGAATCGTAATCTCTAACCTGACTGCAAACGTTATTTGTGCCATTGAATTGTAGTGATGCATTTCCCATGCCATAGCTGTTGCCGCAGCTAATCCATGTTGGATTTGTGGTGTCCTACGAATAGATTCAAGTGAATTAAAACTACTATGGTAACCAGAGGCAGATCCAGCCACTCATTTTGGAGGAGACATCAGAATTTTGTTAAAAAATAAATATTTGTTATTATATTGTATATTATTTTTGTAGTCTTTACATGATACTATACAATAGAATTTTTTAAAATAATGCTAAGAAATATTTAAATCAATTTTGCCAAATAAAAGAAGGTAACCTACAAATACTCTAGAACAGGGGACCCCCCTCCCCCGCGATTCGCCACTGTAACACACCACTCTTTCTCCAAGCATTTAGATATATTTGTAGTATAGAAGATGTCTATAGAATCCAATTTCAAAGGTTCAAGGCCCAGACATAACATAACATTGAAACATCAATATTTCAACAATTCTCTCAACATTTCACTCAATCTATAAAATTGTTGCCCTCATTACGAGGAAGAACATTTAAAAATCTGATGCATTAAAAACATTCACAAATTGTACAAAGTTCAAACAAGAATAGAGGCTCCACCTAACATCCACATAGGGTGCACGTCAATTTTTATTGATAAAGAAGAAATTTCAAATCTTTAAAGGTTTGAGAGGATAAATATACAAATTGTTAGTGGATGTTAATAATTTCATTTTTTTTTTTTTTTAAAAAAAAGATGTTTTGAGTGCAGATTAGGACCACTTTTCAAGTGCTTATAGGATTCTCATATTAATTTTTATGTTATGCTGTCGCACTCTAAAAACTATTGTAAAAATTAAAATAGATGCAAGGTAGGGTCCTCTATGACTGTCTGAACTCTTTGATTTGTTAAGATTTTTAATGCATCAATTTTAAGAAGTTTGTACTTCTTTTTAAAAAGTGCCAAGATTTTATAGTTTGACTGAAATGGGATTTCGGCCTTAATGTTTGTAAGTCTGATCAACCCCTCTGTAGTCTGTCTATCCGTCAGTCCGTCTATCCATGTGTGTGTGTGTCCATCTTTTCTTTTTCTTCTTTTACAAATTTTATTTTGCAGCTTGTATATTTACGTGTAATACAACGTACTTTAAACATATGTAACACTGTATAACAAGGTTCAAGTAATTTTAAGTTTTTACATAAAATAACACACACTCAGAATTTTTTTTTAAGGACAATTAAAATAATTTTTAATCACTATTTTGACCCTGTTAATTGTTTTTATAGTTTGAAATTACCAGGTCCTTTCAATAGCAAGACTGTAACATCATAGCAACAGCTTTCAATGAACCGTTACTTTATTACTGCAAATTCTCAATCTTTTAAAGGTTTTGCACAATCTGATATAACAGAACACTAATTGTCCCTTATCTATTGAGTGGGAGGGCAATGACAATTGCAATGCTAAGGACTATGATTTAGGTATAATATCTGTTATTCTGAGAAATTTGATGCATTATTAAGATTTGTGATTTTCAGGTTCACTTAATTGACCTGTAAGTACTTCTTTGCTGGTCAGTTAAGAATTTTTAAACAAATATTTTTTGTAAAGGGACTTGAAAGTCCATTAATTAATTTAATAAATTCAAAAATGCCAAAGAAACTTCAAAATTACATGTTAATTTAAAAAAGGAGAATTTTTTAAAAAATATTAATAAACATTTAGCCTTGATTGAATAACGATTGAAAAACAACACCGTATAACATTGCTGAATCATAAGATGAAATGTATGTTTAATTTTCTTTTCTTTACTCCAAGCAATTTTTGTTCAATGTTAATGCTACATCTATTTAAATTATATTTTTATATGTAAATGAAAACTGATATCACTGATACAAATAAATGAAATGTACCTTATCTCAAACCAATTACACAAGCACTGAATCAGAAATTCGCTCATCCAATTGGTATTGCTGTGTATACGATATAGATGAATTCCAAAATACAGCTTAAGAGTAGCCACTTCATTCGCATATTAGCTCGACATTAGGAAAAATCTGGTTACTGACATTTCCAATGTCTTCATGCTAATGTTGGCTTTAGCCACAGGACACTGGCTAAAGTACAGTATTGTCCAAGAGCAAGGTGTCTTTTGTACACAAGATGTATTTGGGTAAAAACATATATTGGAAATTATACAGGTTCCTCCAGGTTAATGTAATGTAAAAGGCCAAATGCTAGAGCCTTGAGAAATGAGGTCACGTTTGATGGTATTTTGTGAATTGAAATTTATGACTGACACAGTGGAACTTTAAACTACATACACCTGGTTTCTCGCTAGCTAGGGACTTATCACCTGATCTCTGGTTATCATCATTATGCACTTCACCTACTCTTAGCCACCTCATTTTTGATTATTGTGCACTTCATCCAACATAAGTCTTCATAGCTGTTTTTATTTCAGAATTTATCCACCTTTTTAAATAACATGGACATTAACTAACTAATTCACAACTCAGCCAGATTTAGGCATTAGCTAAATCACATTTATATTGTATGGGGTATACTGATAAACCTTCGAGGCATTATCAAAAGGGCTTTAGTCACTTTTTGGTCATTTTTACAATAGTTTTTCACACACATAAGCTGGCCCAGTAGCCAAGGTTACTCAAGAACGAGTGCAGAAGTAAGCTTAATTCGGTGGATCACAGGTTTGAGTCTCATGTAAGCATAATTGTTTATCTGTGTGTTGTGGCACATTTACATTATATCTGGTTGGTACCAATCCTCAGTACCTTACCTCCTCGCAGAAGCGGTGGAGATGGTAACTTCAGGTAGCGTATGGCCCTCTTTAAGAGTAGAAAAGGCACTTGATGCTCAAGTTTTGAACGACACACGCGGACGCCCACGCACACAAACAACAATAAACCCACAAGCCTTTGTTTGGTATTAAAGTATGTCTGGGAACAATGCTGCCAGACATGAGACTTGTTAGGGGGTCATCTTATCCCTCTAGTGCCCCTTGTTACATATATTTAATCACATTTTTAGTCAACTTTTATTTGCAAGTTTTTGCACTAATTTGCAAATTTTATTTCTTCAATAGACAGAAAAATCCTAAATGAAGCAAATTTTTTTTATTCCTGAATGCCAGATGTTGATTTAGCCATGATCACTAGGCATTACTCCTGGCCACGGTGTACACATTGCTTGTGTTGCTTAAAATTTTCATCTAAAACCGTGCTTAGCCGCTATACGCCTGTGGTTCAGTCGGATGGAAAGGCTGGTGTAAAGCAAACTGTGGTTGGCTTGCACCGAAGTTGACACAGCATATGTGGGTAAATTCTAACAGTTTTGCTTCTTATAGAAAAAATGCTCATATAACCAACAGTTTGTACTTTGGAGAGCTGTAGTAGTAAATATTTAGCAACACAATAGGTTAGCACTAAATGTTGCAAAAACAAGCTGCCAGAGGGCTCCAACGCACGAACACAACAACAATGCGCAACAACGTGCTCGCATGAACGTGAAAACAATAGGCGAGTGCTATGCGCACAAAATTACCTTGGGCATTAGAGGGTTATATTCAGAGTCAACTCATATTCAGATAAATATGGTAAAATTTTAAAGTATCATTTGGGTTCCTGAACAAGATTTGAAGTACAAATGTTAAGATTGCTAACATCAGATCCAATGGCAATGCTGGAAAAGGAAACAGGTTCTTAGAGAGAAGAACTTAGCAAAACCAACTAACTAGTGATACCCCTCACATACAGCACTCCAACAAAAGGTGTTATTAAACTCTTATTTTATAAGTTTTCCTATTAATGTGCGGTCCTATGACTTTTACACTTTAACTACAGTGTTGTCTGCCAATATGTGACTATCACACACATCCTATGTCCCATGTAAACAATGAGAGAAATTTGATTCTAAAGGTCAAAAAATGGAATACATCACAGGAGAGTATTTAGATACCTAAGAAAATGTCCTTCTGGATTACCGTCCGACACAAGCAAACTTTTCATTCCAAGTTTGAATCCAGTGTACAGTTACTCTGTTCTGACTGTAATTGTATCATATAACAATATTGATATTTAAATATTATTTGGGTAATGAAATCATGGTATTTCACAGACACGCCAGATAGGTTATGTTACTCAAAATTATTTCTTGAAGAGCAGTATACAATACCACGTGAGCAAGTTTGTTTTCCTGGGTGTCTAAAACCTCTTAAACTAACACTGCTTCACTGTATCAGCATTGCCATTGAAACACCAATTCTCAATTTTGACATTTCAAATTTGTAATCAGAAAGAAAAGTTTTAAAAATTTTATTCTACAAGATTAATTACAAAATTAAATTCTACAAGATACACCTCTATTTTACTTTATAAAATAGGACTTGAGGTAGTAACAGATAATCCTTTTCTACTCCAAGTCACCACAATTTTCTACTCGTGGAAAAATTTCCAAATTTTCCATTACTTTTAACAATGTTTAGGAGTATACCTTAATTAGCAAATAAATTTTTAAAATCAAATTTGACAACAATTAATTCTAAAACTTGTTTTATGAAGAACTTTTTTGTTTAAACAGATTAAAATAATTTTGCTCTTCATGACTGGTACTTATCATATGATCTGCATCTCCATCCCAGAAAATGTAAATTTATAACTTTTTTGTGAAGCAGAAACACCTTTGATGGCTCTTATTCAACCAATGGTGCAAACCTCATGAACAAGCACCACAGAACAATTAGAGATTTTGGCATTATCTTTGATGTGAACACGACTTCCAGTGAGAATGTTGATACAGTCATTAATAAATCCCTTTAAGAGCTTAGATTGATTAGAATATGTAGTGAGATCAGAAGTAGTACTGCTTATAGAACTTTATTTCATTGCCTTTGTTAGATCTCGCCTTTTTTCTCTATTGTCTGATCACCGAACTTCACTTTCCATATCGATTGGCTTGAGAAAGGCCAACAAAATTGTTTCAAAATTCTAACTACACCTCAAATGGGCCTTCCATTTCTAGATCATGATTACAAAAAGATTTCTCTGATGTCTAACATTCCAACTCTGGAATCATTGAGAATTTATAATAACCATATGTATGTATGTATGTATTTATTTATACAAATTGTTACATGGCACCTTTCACTATCAATAATTACTTTCCCACTGATATTTTGTATCTCCAATAGGCACTACAGATATTAGCAGTCCTTTGCTTTACAGTATTACTCTAAGATTTATAGATCAATAACTTTCTCTCCAGGACCTGTAGTTTTGTTAATAATTCTAAAGTTGAATTTATGGATCTCAGTTCAACTGAATTCATTAACTTTTTGAGATCTACTATTTTCCTGTACCTTGATTGCTTTGGGGTTTATTACCATTTCTTTTTATCATAGGATATTATTTTCATGTAGTTATGTGTCCTATCTTACTTTTGTAAACGATTGTAAATTGAATATAATTGTCCATAAAGTAATAAATAAACAGGAAATACTTATTTAAAAATTTGCCAATCATAAAGGCATTGGAACATTAAACTGTAAATAAAACCCTAAATTGGCAGTTGGGTGAGTTAGCAGGGGCACCCAGACAGAGCAACTTGTCCCCAGGCCCTACTGCCCTCAGACCTTCATTTTCTTTTCTCATTCTAAACAAAAATGTATTTACTTCTAATTCAAAGTAATTGCTATAAGTTACGTGTATATGGGGGGAGAGGGACTTTTGTTTAAAAGGGGTCCATGTGGATCTACCGCACCAGGCCTCTAGTTCTCTCTGGAAATTAGGGAGCTAAAATTCAGTGAAGATTTCATTCAGTGATTTTATTTTTCCTCAGAATCATTGCTGAAAACATATTACTTTTCTTTCTTTGGGGACCCTCTTAATCTTACTCAGCCAAATATTAATCATTTGGTCAATGGTACTTGAATAAGCTCAAGAATGTTCATCAGTATAAAAATTAGTTTAAAATTAAAAGAATACACTATGATAATTTTATTTTGAAGCATTAGACCATAGAATCCAAGTTCCGTAATAATTACGAATAATCCATTATAGGATGCAACCCTACACTCTGTATATTACACCGATAACTGGTAAAAGTATGTTAGGATTAGAATAAAAGCCATAACAAATATATCTACATGATAATGTTTCCACCAACTGTTTATTAAAAAATATTCTTAAAGACATTTTTCATTACTACCTGTCGAAACCCCAACTAAGCAAAAATAATTATTCAAAGTAATTTCTTTTACATTACCACATCCTTAAAAGTGGTAACTATTGCTGGTTTGTTAAAAAAAGCAATGTATAATTTTGATCATAACCACACATAGCATTTTAAAGAACACTCTCTTTTATTTTCGTGTAAAGAGCAAATATTGTAAGAACAAATACAGTGAAATCTCAGTATAAAGTAAACCGTAAAACGTATTTTATTTATGCTTTATACTGAAAAGTACTTGACACTGGAACCCAATTTCAAATAATTTGTCCAATACACAAAAATAATGAAAAAAATGCATGTAATTTCATTTGCAATACTCTCTGATGGAAGTTTGTTTTATCTTTTTGGGGCAAGTTACTTTCCACAAACTGTTCTACTTAAAAAAATGTCAGAACAGACTCTGGAACATATATATTTCCTGAACATACATTTAACTTCTCAAAACAGTTCACTACTTCTGTTGAAGAGTCTGTTTCAATCTTTTCTACTTTTTCTACTTCCTCTTCCTTCTCTCCATTATTTTCTTGTGGTGAAGTCAAATATTCAACAAGGTCACTCTCTGTGAGGTAGTGATTTGTCTCAGTCCCAGCATTGATATTGACATAATCATCAAATGTTACAGATGATGGGAAGTTCTAACTCCTTTGCAACTTGTTCCCGCACCTCAAAATGATCTTCACAAGCCTCAACTTCTGGTGAAGTACTGTCTTGCAAATCCAAAATTCCTGACTTTCTCCAACAATTGGCAATTGTTGCTGCTTTCATATTCCACTAAACCCCAGCTAACATTTGCATATCTTGCAGGATATTGATTTTGGATGAAACTTTCAATTTAAAGGAGATTGTAATCCGTTAAATCAGACGTTTACGAAAGTAGACCTTTGCATTATGAATAATTCCCTGGTCTAGTGGCTGCAGTAGAGAAATGCAGTTCGGAGAGAGGAATTTAATATTGATGTTTTCCAACCTGCAGTTCACATTATATACACAGAGGGATCATCTACCAACAACAGGATTTTTCTTTCCTGTTTTTCAGTGTCAATGTTCAACTCAAGAAGCCAGTCAGAAAAAAGTTCTTTAGTCATCCATGCTTTCTCATTGACTGTTTATTTTACCGTGAGAGATGCCACACTTCTGAACATCTAGGCTTTATACAATATCCTGCACCCAAAGACTACAATTCTTCCATACCTGTGGCATTTCAACAAAATAAAGCAGTTAATACTTCTTTTGACTGATTTTCACCTACACACACCTCTCCCTTGTAAGACGTCATTTTATTTGGAAACATTCATTATTTTTTTTTCTTCCCCTTCTTCTTTTGTTAATTGAAAATATCTTTAAACTCAATTGGATTTTTCAGATGATGTTCCTTCCATTCTCAACTAGTGTTCATGTCAGCATCTTTAGCTTCCCTAACAGCCGTCTTGCAAAACAAGCCATAATGCTCGAAAAACGAAAAACCCAGCCAGCACGTGCCTGAAAATCTTTAACATCAACTAGTGTAGCAAATTGTCTTACTTTTTCTTGTATCATCGGTCCAGAAACAGTAACACCACTAGACCTAACTTCATTAAAGCATGTGTCTACTGCCTCTCCCACTTTATGAAAATTCCCTAAAATCATCTTTCTATCAGGGCATATTGTTGATTTTTACAATTTTTTTTACAATTTTACAATTTTTACACATTTTTACAATTTTTTTCTTTGGCTTTTAAAATTGGGAAAGTACATAACCTGTTTGTTCCACTTTTTTTTTTTTTATTATGTCCACTTTCTGTTCTATTGTGTCATTTTCTTACTTTCGAATGCAATCAAATTGGGTCATATATTTTTATGAATACCACTACTAACCACCATAAAACGTACTTAGAAAACTGTAACCACCATAATACATGTATTTGCAACCAGTGTTTGCAACCATTAACAGTTGTGGGAATTCTGATTGGATGTTGTTGACGTTCTTATAAGAAGAAATAAAAGACCATTACAATTAACAGGGCATGAAATAAATTTCTGGAAGATCACAGTAGTTAAAATTGCCAAAGTCAGGATTCCCCATTATGTGATTCAGAAACTATGACTATTGCTCCTACCTGCATGTCTTCATGAAGTTGATTGACATGTAGCATTGATGTTATCCAATGCACATTACATTCAATGGACATAACCTTAAAGGAAATGTTATGAAATACACATCCCAGAAAATCTGGGGACAACAGCAGATTCAATATAAATGAAAATACTATAAAAGCATTTTTATCTAAACATTTTTACTATGTAATACTGAAATAGGTTGAGTAGGGACTTTTTAAAAGAGCAATATCTTTACATTGTAACATAGGGCATTTGAACAGGTATTTCAAATATATATGTAAAACTGAAATGCAAGAAACACTGAAGTTCGTTACACTGAGATTTCACTGTAGTTGCTACATCTCATCAACACACAATCCTTTCCTTCCACCAAGGTTCAGGCTCATGTCGAATTGTATAATTTTTACCTTCAATTTTCCAGGTTTTCCCTATAATTTCAGTTACCCACTGATTGCACTAAAATTGTGATTCCATTACTGTCAATTACATTTGAGTATACAAATGAAGGCCCAAGTCAGTTGGAACAAACATACACAGTTGAAAAGAAATTTGCATTAATTCCTTCAAACATCAAAAGTATGTTAAACCTTATTTGGTAACTTGTAAAACACAAAAGAGATCCTACTTTAGACACCTTTGAGCATTGTATAAGATTAGATAAAATTAGTATAATTCAATAAATAATAATCATTAATGACCAATTTGTTGCATCACAAATGGCATGGTAAACTTCTGGCTATAGAAATATTATAGCTCATATCAGATACACCTGTGTGTGACCTCTTCACCATCCGTCGCTTGAGAAAAAACACAAGACACGGTAAACCATGTCAAGTCATAATCAGAACCTACATCATTTCTAATACTCTTCATCCAGTACTTAAAAAATTCTTTCCACAAACCTATTACAAATACATGCTCACCTCTTGACAAACAAGCACCAGGCGATGGACAGGATGAATCTCCACTTCCCTGACTGGAACCCTGATGACGGAGTTTATGTGGGCGATTGCCAGTATTTGGGCGCAATGAATCTCCAGTAGCCGCAGATGTTGTCTGTTGCTGTTGCGATTGTTGTTGAGGAGAAGAAGGCTGGGGAATATGAAGTATCTGAGGAAGTGGCTGTTGAGCATCGAGCAATATAGGTCCCGGATCAGGTGGTGGAGATGCTTCTTCTCGAACAGCATGAGATCGTACCAGAAGTTTCACTTTTGACTGAGACTGTCAATAAACAACACAAAATAACCATTGTTAACATTTTCATAAGATAACAGCTACAATAAAGTAGACTACAACACTATTTTATTCTTTGGGCAAATTCATTTCAAGTTCAATTACAGGTTTGTTTATTTTTTTTAAATCATTATTTAATTAAATAAATTACATCATGCACACATGTAATGCTATACCACAAACCAGAAATATCTAATTGTAACCAAATGTATGAACTTCACAATATAATGATTGTAACAAATCATCACTAATAAAAAAAGTCTATAATTGTTCTTGTTTAAAATATCTTGTTTATGCCAAATCGCAATATGTTAAAAATTTCCTGACTGATTACAATGAACAATATGGAGAATGAAGTTAGTTTAAAACTAACAAACTGTTTTAAATTTGAAAAATAATATTAATGGATTTTATGGAGAATGAAGAAAATAATTCCACACAGTTTGTGCAACATTGCAAGCCACCCACAGATTTACTTGAAACAATAAATAGTATCCAAATGAAACGTACAATAAAAATGTATTTAATACAAATTACAAACAAAATTAAATGAACTACAAATAAAAACAAAATCTTTGAATTAAACTATGAGAAAGCATTTCAATTAAGTAGTCGTAAAATAATTTGTTACGGAATAAAGTAAAACAACATACAAATTCTAACTTTCATTGTAAAATCTGAAACTTACCCTCAGTCTGGTGGAAGTTGGTGGTTTTTCTTCAGACTCTGTATTGCACTTGTGATTAATGTCTTCTGTCCCTCCTGGAGGTTCATCTCCTTCTGCCTATAAAACACAAGCATAAATGGGATTATTTCCCTAATAACTTGAGTTTAACTACACACTTTAACTTTAAAAGATCAAAGCATAAATATACATACAAAAAGAAAAGAAAAAATATATTTTTAAATTTCAAATAAAAATTACTTGTGTGTAGATTAAAAAAAAAAGTCTGATATTAGCAGATAATACAATAAAATGCACAAACATTTCCACTGGAACAAGTGACAGGGTTCAAACACATTATCCACCAACACAATCAATTAATTAACCTACCAAACAATTGTCAAATCACAGTATTAAAATGACAAGTATCAAAGAAATAACTTGTGGATTCAAGCAAATGTCAATCCCACAATTATTTTATTAAGAAAACCCAAAGAAAGCTATAAATTGTTTTAAAACCACACTGACAGCTCTCAAAGGTTCTCAGAATTTCTCAATTCTCCCATTGTTCAACAGCGAAGTTCAAGTTTTAGTTATCAGTACTCAACCTGTTAATTGAGCAGTGTCATCTTGTCTGGCTCAATAATTAGCAAAATACTATTTGTCCACCTATTTTGATACATTCATTTCATCAACTTCAACAATATTTACAAATTATTTTAATAAATACTGGCACTTGAAGACTGTGCACTTTAATTTTAAATATATTTAGATTACAATGAAAAACTCAAAAAAAGCGTTCTAACAATTAAACAAAAGCAAATCTTTCGGATGTTCACTTGTCAACAATGAAGCCGGCTAATAAAGAAAACTGAAAAAAGAGGCCTAGATTCGGTTGCGATAGAATAGGGCATGGATATAAAAGATTGATGACAATTCTGTCACGAGTAGGCTGTCCATGCAGGTGAGTACTAAAGCTCAATATTCACGCAAAACCTATATCCAACAAAAAGAAAGACAATACATTACTTGTTTTTCTAGTCCCGATCCGCGGTGAGAGGCCGCGTCCATGGCCGGGCTACCCGGCGTGCTGGAACCGTTGTGCACGACTATGCTTGGAACTGAAAAACAAAACATGTTGATTGTAACTAATGTATACTCGATCTTCGATACGACATTTATAGGTTATGGTATACCTCTGTTCCTAGCACTGCCAATATACATCATCGCCTTTTATTTGAAACAACGACGCCAGCCTAATCGTTGAAATTGCTGAATACACTACATGTAATGAAATGATATCATCAGAGATTAAATTCTGCCGCGCACTGGCATGCCTACCATGTGAGGGGGACCTTTAATATTTACATGTATCAAGACAACGCGGTCGCAGTATTAGACGCTGCCATTGGCTCTTTGCTTCTCCTCCTCTCTTTGGTGGATACATGAAAATGGCGACCGAAGCCTACAACGAATCGCGTTCAAGCGCTCTGGCGGGACATCCAATTTGTTTCCTTTGATTAATTTCGGCATCATCCTTTCTACTCTAATGAAAAATTATAGATAGCTATAGAAGCAGCTTACTTAGAAATTACTTGGAAAAGAAAAGAATATCAGATCAATGGACAGTTAGCATTACTACATTTTTTCGTAAAAAAGGCTCTCGAAGTTGAATAACTACAGATCCATTATATCAAACATACAAAATCTTTTCCAAAATTCTAATCAGAAAAATCACCACAATTTTAGACGACAAAGAATAAGTGGATGTAGATCAAGATTCATGACAATACGCGACTTACGCGGTGGCGGCGACGACCAACGACGACATATCGGCGGACAGCGACGCGGGAACGGTGGCGAGAGACGCCGGCATTACATTACAATAAGGAATTACGTAGAAGATGAGAGTCTCTGGTTTTTCTGTAGGTTAATTGTAGGAGTATTTATAATAAAACTATTCATTTCTGGAACACGGTAGAATCTTACAATGTAGATAGGTACGGAATCATGGCTCAATGCGGAAATATTACACGCTGAAATCTTCAGACTAATTTGTTTAGCATTCAGACGTGACAATAGACGAAACAACGCATTGGTGGGGGTGTTTTTGTAAGTGTAAAAGACAACTTTGAAGCAGTAGAAGCACGAGTGGATGACAAATTTGAGATAATAGGTATTCGAGATAGAAATTCAAAAAAATCAATGGGAAATTATAGGCGCTTATAGATCACAGCAAGACGGACATGAACAGTTGCAAAGACTTGTAGAGCAAACCCGCTAATCAGTAAAAGCGGGAAAACGTCATTATCGGAGGAGACTTAAATTTACAACACGCCACCTGGGAAGGGGATGTGGGGGTTGAAGGCGCCGCCGCCCAACGCTTCATTAACGAGTTGGTTTGGGATAACAGTTTAACTCCGGTAGTGGCCAACCCGACCCGCGATAATGCTTTACTGGACGTTTTCCTTATTAAATCGGGGGATAAACTTCTTGCCAGTGAAATAATTCCTGAAATTAGCGATCACAAAGGAGCCCTTCTAAAAATGTATAGAGAGGGTAAGTGAAATAATCCTGTGAAATAAAGACATTTTTCAGTTTTATACAACAGACGTTACAAACATGCAATTACATTTGAAAGGCAAATTTCCAACTTAGGCTTCTAGCGGATGTACAGAAGAAGAGATATGGACAAACTCTAAGAATATAGTTTGAGAACGCTTAGCAAAATTCGTGCCTACCAAGAAACTAGGATGCCATTCGGATCCGGTGTACTACAACAAAGAAGTGAGGCGACTGAAAAGGCTGGTTAGGAAAGCCTAGTAAACATAATATAAATAAGGAACAGAAAAATAATTTTCTACAATTATCCGAAGACTTACTAGCATTGAAGTTACATACCCAATAAAATTACCTGAAATCAATTCTAAACAATCGATTGAACTGTTGGCAAAATTTCTTCACGTATGTGACACATAGGAAAGGGAACCAAGAAAGTATTCCAGCGATCTGCGGATCAGACGGTTCGTTAATAACAAATGATATTAAAAAGGCGGCTTGTTTAAATAGACATTACGCATCTGTTTTCAAGCCGAAGGATCAAACCCCAGTAAGTGAAACAACACCCGTAATAGAAACGTTTAGAGTCGATGCAGGAATTATTATAGAAGGATCGCAAAAATTAGGAGAAATAAATTTGCAGGTCCTGATGGAATACCAGGAGAAATACTGAAACTAGGAGGGGAATCCATGATTCCTTATCTTGCGCGGTTAATGGACGTCACTATAAATAATATTATGATTTCTCAAAATTGGAAAGAGGCAATTGTAGTTCCGATTCAGAAGGGAGGGGGGAGACAAAAGGACCGTTAATAATTACAGGGTCATAAGTTTGACATCAGTCGTATGCAAGCAGATGGAACACTTAATTACGAAGTTTATTAGACGAGTTTGGAATACAACTGATTGGCTTTTTCAAAATGAACACGGTTTTCGTCCTGAGTATTCGTGCGACAGGCAGACTATTGCTTTATGTCAGGACATTCCAGATTTATTAGACGAAGGGAGTAGGGTCGATGCAATAATATTGGATTTTTCTAAGGCATTTGATCTGGCCTTTTAATTGACCAACTGTCAAAAACTGGATTAGATCATCGCATAATCTTGTGGATAGAATTTCATACGGGGGCGAACTCAAACAGTCAGACTAGGTGATAAATATTCATCAAAAGCAGATGTAACTTCTGGGATCACCCAGAGGAGTGTGTTATGTTCATTGCTATTCTAAGCGTTCATTAATGACATTGCAATTGGAATAAAATCGAGTTAGACTTTTCGCCGTTGATATAGGAGTATTGGCTCGTCTTTGGATAAAAATATTTTACAGAACGATCTAAACTGTTTATGGAACTGGGCGTGCAGGAATAAGATGGAATTAAAACTGGAAAAGAGTAAATTCATTTGCTTTACAGTCTCGCTCGAATGTACACTCCAATTATGAGTTAGGAACTAACGTTATACTACGTGAAAAAAAAAAACAACTATGTATCTGGTTTGGTCCTGCGAAGCGACTTGAGTTGCTCGGATCATATTAACTATATGGTCAAAACATCATGGAGGACGCTGCACTTTGCACTGAGGATTCTAAAAAACAGTAGTTCAAATGCCCGATCCTTAGCATATACTACACTTGTTCGTCCTATTTTAGAATACGGTGCGACATCCTGTGACCCGTACAAAAAAGGGCAGATCAAGGCGTTAGATAAAATTCAGAAACGGGCCGGAAAGTTTGTAAATCATGGGCGCGTTGTTCATGGAGGAGATGAATGGAAACCCTTATCTAAGAGAAGGAAACAGGCACGTTTATGCGTAATGTATCAGCCATACTAAGGGGACTCAGCACGGGCAGACATCGGTTAAGATTATAGAAACCAGATTATGAAAGCAGAGGGGACCATCCTTGAATAATACGACGTAGAAAGCGAAGAACTGATATAGCCAAGTTCTCCTTTCTGAATCACACTATAGTAGATTGGAACAAACTATCTGCAAAAGCACTAGAGGCTCTTCCTTCTAATGAAGTCAAATTTTAAAATATGCTAAATTCCATCTAGATCACTAATAATACTGAGACTTTTATCGTTATTATTATTAATTTTATTATTAATATGGTCATGTCCCTATTACAGTGAAGTGTAGTGTAGTGTAGTGTAATGGAGGGGAGGGGAGTGCAGTGTAGTGAAATGAAGTGTTAGACAAGCTATAAGTCAATTTAGAGATAACTAGAAATTAATTAGAACTAGGATATCAACTTCTGATTCTAATTGTAATTATATTTGTAAATAATCGTAATAGTTTTGTAATTGTCCTAATTCTAATTGTAATCATGTTTGCCACCGAGCATTAGCTCTAAGCGAGCTTTAATAAATATCTATCTATATAATAGATCACCTACACACAATCATAAGTAATCGAAAAAGTCAAAGAATTAAATTTAAAGTTGTACATCGCGTTCGTCGACTACAGCAAAGCATTCGATTCAGTTGAACCCCGGTATGTCCTTCAAGCACTATGTTCTCAAGGAATTCAAATCAAGTGTATTTAAATTTTAACTAAAATGTAAAATAACTGGGCAAAAATGAAAGCAGAAAACATAGATAAATTTAGAATATCAGCGGAGTTAAACAAGGAGATCCTAGGTCACCAAAACTGTTTTCTGCGTTTTAGAAAGAAGTATTCCTGAATTTAAATTGGGGGAAAAATCAATGGAATGATGTTGTGACATAGTTTTGCGGATGACGTAGTTTTATTCGTAAAATCAGCTCAGAAACTTGAAGCAATGACGAGAGACTTACGTACTTACAGCAAAACAGCGGGTCTAAACATAAACGCTAGTAAAACTATGTTGATAACGAATCAGAAGAGACAGAAGTAAATCCGAATGAGAAAATGCATGTATGATGCATGTAAATAAATTTGTTTATTTAGGACAGACGATCTCATTTCACACCAGATCTGATGAAATGGAAAGACGAATTACTTTGGCATGAAATAAATTTTGGACATTATCCTTTATAATTTTAGATAAAACAAAAAACAAAAAATTGGAAGAAAACAATATTGGATAGATGTGTTCTACCAGTGTTGCTGTAGGGAGCGCAAACCTGGGCCTTGACAGAGAAAAAAGAAAGGAGATTGCTGTCTGTCAAAGAAGGATGGAAAGAAAAATCCCACATGTACAGATTCAACAAAAGATACGAAACGGAATAAGAAAAATGACCGGAATAACTGATGCTCAATCAATGGCGAAGAAATGGAAATGGGAGGACGCGTTGTCAGGATGGAGACAGATGGATGGGCCCCACCACCACGTGGGATCCACGAATTGGAAGGAGTGTGGGAAGACCGAAGACACAATGGTGCAATGAAATACAGAGTCTAACAGGGACACAGTGGACACGGCGAAATACAGTAGGTAACAGGGCACAAGATAGATTAAGATGGAAGGAAAAAAGCCAGGAATACAATTTGGAGCCCAATCTCGTTTAACACATTTATGTTTGTTTCTACCCACTAAGTGATGTCATTACGGAGCCCCCAGGAAGATTCTAATTCGTAGTATATCAATGGGAATATTTTTTATTAGATTATAACTGTAACTGGTACCAAAGAAAAATATTGTCAGTTTACAAACAGGTCGCAACACGCGAAAGGGAAGTAAATA
This sequence comes from Teleogryllus oceanicus, assembly GCA_964035755.1. Taxonomy (NCBI): domain Eukaryota; kingdom Metazoa; phylum Arthropoda; class Insecta; order Orthoptera; family Gryllidae; genus Teleogryllus; species Teleogryllus oceanicus. The sequence continues at coordinate 44,830,875 of CAXIVR010000001.1, read as the reverse complement.
ATTATGCATTTTAGTTTGCAAGCTAAGAATAACGTTTATTAATTTTTAAAGATGTCTATATTTTAAGATAAATGATATATGTCACGATTATCCCTCATAACGATATGTGCCCGGATAGAGTCCAATCAAACTGTAGTTGTTGAGGGGGGATATAAGTTTGTTTCTTCTCTCTCTAAACTCCTTGTTCTCTGAAGGACTGAATCCGAATTTGTACTTTGCCACCTTGTAAAAGTAGCATATGAGAAAATTACGCAAAACAATGCTCTTTTTCTTTCGTAGCTGGAAAATTAAGACACTTTTGGGAAAAGTATCGACGCAAAATGACTCGACTTCCTAGCATTAAGAACGGAGCAATTTTTGTTTTGAACAGTTTAGGCGCTAGAGCGAATTACATTTCCTCAAAAAGTTCTAAGGGTGGCCCCCACACTTTTGTTTTCGTTTGTAACCAGGAACTTTTTACATATAAGCGTTTCTATACACACGTACTTAAGATTTCATACAAATTGAGTCCAGGTTCTGATCGTCAGAGGAACGGTTTATACCATATGCTAGAGCGCATTAGAGTTTGGTGCATATCTGAGGTAGTGGTTAAACCACAAACCACACTTTTCATTTCTAGTGACAATCACTATTTTCACAATACACTTATTTAAAACATGTGTACAACACATTGATTACCTACATACGTAACTAAAGAACTACTCAAATTATCAAAAAGTCATTGTTTTCTATATTTGTTGATGGGTTGTCCAGGGAGGAGGGTACCAAGGGGCACAGGTGGCATTGTTAGCGACGATTTCAGATCAGAATCATTCAAGGCATCTTCATCTATATAAAATGTCTGCGCTACAGATTAATTCGTAGGTTACGTACGCATTAACCATATACAGGTCAGTCTCTTTGCAGCTAGTAGCAGACTACAATACATGTGCTAGAAATCACCTGCATAAGGTTGTTGGGCACACTTCTCCAAAGTGATGATTGTCATCAGGCCGGTTTTTTCCACAACAACAGGTTGTTTTTCTTTCTCGTCCACTGTTCAACTCTGTGGAACACTCCGCGAATGCTGTCGTGTTACAGCTTCTGTAAGCAGTGTGGTAAGATTGGATGCCGCCTAACACGCTGGCATTACGTATTGCGTCTACCTGAACTTTTTCAATAACATAATTTATCTAACTCGAAAAAAGGAGACATTGTTCCCAAACATTTGACCACCACCACCACCACCAGATAAACTGTAGGATCTGGAAACATATTGATCGTGAGTCCTACTTTAGGAATCTTCAAAAGTAAAAAAAAATAGACCATGTCATATTATAATAAGAATACGAGGGTCGTCCAGAACGTAGCCAACGTTTGTGCTTAACTGTAAATTGGGCATGAGATTTTGGGATGGGATTTTTTAAAAGCGGAAGAACAAACATTATAATGAAGACACGAGTGGTAAACCTCTTGTCAATGATGATTTGGTGAAAAAAGTGGATGAAAAAATCGTGAGAACCGTCTGTTCACAGTAACGAAACTTTCCGATCATTTTCCCCACATTTCTCGAAGTCTCTTGTACGAGATAGTGACCAAATACCTAGGCTATCATAAGTTTTGTGCTCGTTGGATATCAAAACTGCTGACTGACGACCACAAAACCAAAAGGATGAGTTCTGACATAGACTTTCTTTCTCGACTGAAGAAGAACTTTTGAACAGAATTGTTTCTGACGAAGATACTTGGGTGGCCTTCGTGGATGCTGAGACAAAACGGCAGTCAATATAATGGGGACATACCGCTTCTCCAAGCAAGTAAAAGAAAGACCGTTAAAGTCTGTCTGCGAGGAAAGTAATGGCTACAGTTTTTTTGGGATAGCAAAGGCATCTTACTCGTCGATTTTATGGAATGTGGTACGACTATGAATTCTAAAGCATACTGTGAAACGTTGAAAAGACCAAGAAAGGCAATTCCAAACAAGCGTCGTGGTCTTCTCACACCTAGTGTTGTGTTTGTGCATGACAACGCTCGCCCGCGATCAGCTCGAAGAACAATTGAACTTTTGGCCAGTTTCAAATGGGACGTTTTTGACCATTCTCTCTACAGTTCAGACTTAGCTCCTAGTGACTTTCATCTACTCCCAAACATGAACCAGTGGCTTGCATCTCAACGCTTCGCCAATGACGAAGAGCTTCAATAAGTCTTAGGTTGGATCCTCGTAAGTAGTAGTAATAATAATAATAATAATAATAATAATAATAATAATATCCCGATAATTGTTTCAAGCACCGGAGTCATCCCTAGGAGTCTGATTTGGGGCCTTAAGCAACTGGGTTTGAATGAAGACCTGTACAAACCCATGCAGAAGGCAGTGAAACAACAAGGATAGTGCGGAAATTCATGGGAAACAATGTATTATAAATTCTTTAAAAAAATAATGTATTGTGCTTTGATTTTGTATATCTGTGCAATTCATTCAAATGTGCCAATAAGGTGAGAAAATAAAAATAATAATCACTTTATATTGTATAGGGTCGACATAAATCAATGCACCATGGGATAAGCAATTTTGTTAACGGCGTTGGGTGGACGGTACAGCATTTAAGAAACTTTACTTTTCCCTGGCTTGTAAAGGAGGTGCTGACCGGCTGATCTGATCGGTAGTTTTCCGTAGTTTACCCGATCAATACCAAGGGCACGCCAGAGCAGTACCCTAACAAACGGGCCATCTACCGAACGCCATCTTCGCTTCCTCATTCCTGACTCCTGTCCCCTTACAAACACTACACTATACTATACGATACTGTACTACCACGGGAGACCAATCGCAAGCTTGTCCCGGCTAGGTCGGTGCCCCGTTGGAAGATACCTGCAGAGAGAAACCCCGCAAGCCCAACATGCAAGTAGGCGCCGAACTCACGTTCCAGCGAAGGTGGAACGTGTCTTCCCGGGCTATAACATACACTACATTCACTGGTCTAATGATAGCATAGCCATAGCTAACGATAAACCTAGCAGTTGACGTTATGTACAGAAAATACTAAATACTTGTTCTTTACGTCATCATGTCACTTATTTGTAATAAGAGACGTTTCAGTGCTTTCAGGCGATCTTATTAAATTTTTCTCAAAATCTATAAATTGCCTTTACTTCAAACAAAAACTACGCGAAAACTACTCGTATTTTCAAAAATTGCACACGCCGTTATTTAAAGATATACATTTTTAGAATAGACTTTAATTAGGGGAAAAATCTCTCATCAATACTGTAGTTTGGCATTCATTTTCTGCACTTGCTGAAAAAAACAGGGTTAGCCTGTGCCATTTTTATAAAGCATATTTTACTTGATTTGAAAAAAAAAAAAGTTTGAAGTCGTTTTGAGAAAATAATTGTTGGAAAATTGCCTATATTTCACGAAAAATTACTAATATTTGCGAAAAATTGTGCATGATCTTATTTAAAGATGTCTTTGAAAAACACATTTCATTACGAAACAAATCTCCATCTTCAATATTGTCATTGTAGGAAGACGCCGAAAAGATTTTGCAATTTTGCAAAGCCTGCATAATTTTTCAAGCGTCTGAGGAACAAATTTAATTTTAAGAAATTGAGAAATATTTGAGAAAATTTAGAAAATGTTGAGGCTCATGTGAAGTACCCCCAAAAAGCAAAATATCAGTTTCAAATTTACAGGGCCTCAAGTTTGGCCAGATTGATCGGGGAATATCATAGGAGCTAGGGTTGATCACGAACGGACCAAGACAGGTAATTTGCCGTAAACCAATTCTTTCGGAATTCAGGACACACAAAACATCGATTCTGACCACAGAAGTGCGTCTACATCATCTACAAGTGTAAGAAGAAGTAATTTACTACATGCAGGGAAAATATTTATTCACTCTTTCGATACAGGACGCCACAATTTTTGACGAAAAAATAGCAATTTCTCGCTGCAGTATTATAATTCTTACATTTTATTGCTGAGTACGCAGTGTGCCGAGAAAGTCAAATTACTAGAAAGCAAGAGCAAAAGGAGGTGCGAGCGGGGCTCGGAGTCCGGCGCAGTTCTCGGCCTGAAGCTTGGGGAAGCACAGGACTCGCCGCCGCTACTCGCTTCATTGTTCCCAGGTCGCGCTCCGCCGAATGAGAGCTCAATTGCAGGCTGCAGGCAGTTTGCTCCTCTCTCAGCTTCGATACCTCCCTTTCCCTCCCGAAAGCCAAGTTCATCAAGAGCTATAACAGTTCCTTCGATTGACTCATTATGCAATGGTAAGTGCACGCGGAATTATGAAGAGTCTTGCTCCCAGTTCTCGCCACACATAGTCTTGTGGGGGCTGGCGCGAACGTGATGGATGGTGGAAAGACGCGGTCCGGTGCCCGGAGCTACATGACATAAACCAAGCTCGTGAGCCGCACTCGCTGGTTTATTCGCAGTTTAAGGCATGCGAGACGACGACTGGTCTTTTCGGACTGTACTTAAAGCAGAGTGCGCCCGATGACTGCGGGCGTGGACGGGACGGGACGGGACGGGACGGGACGGGACGGGTCGACGGAGGGATGGGATGGGATGGATGGGGATGGGATGGGGATGGGATGGGATGGATGGGATGGATGGGATGGGATGGGGATGGGATGGGGATGGGGATGGGGATGGGATGGGGATGGATGGGGATGGATGGGATGGATGGGATGGGGATGGGGATGGGATGGGGATGGGGATGGGGATGGGATGGGATGGGGATGGGGATGGGATGGGGATGGGGATGGGATGGGATGGGGATGGGGATGGGATGGGATGGGATGGGATGGGATGAGGCGGTACGAAAGCGGTACCTGGGAGGGATGGAGTGAAGGCGGGGCTGATTGGGGATGGGAGGGGGCAGGAAGAGGCGTAGCGGCGCGGGACGCGAACAGAAAGCGAGCGGAAGGCGAAGGGTGAAGGCCGCGGAGGAATCAACTGCGGTGGATCGGGAGGTGCGATCGATAAACCCTGGCTCTGCCAGGCCACACAACAGGTGGCGTGGCGTGGCGTGGCGTGGCGTGGCGTGGCGTGGCGCCGGGCCACAGGTACCGCCGGCGCGACGCGGGAGCGCTGCTGACCTACATTCGCGAGCGCCCGCAGGCCCTAGCGTCTCCCCCTCGCCTTGGCCTTCGTCATCCCCGGCCCGCTGGCACGGGGTGGGAGGCGCCGTGAATCGCGGCCCGGCGTGGTACATGCCGCCCCAGAGCGCTGCGCAACGCCCCTTGCCCTCCCGTCGCTCGTTCCTCCTGCAGATCGCGGCGCACGGGTGGTGGGCGGGGCGGGAGACGCACGGCGCGCGAACAGCATAGCAGCCACCCTGCCCGGAGTGAACGCGCGGGTACCGCTGGAGGGAATTCTCGCTGAAAACCCCAATGACATTTCGGATACTCCACCATACCTTCATGTCAGCTCCCCTCCGCGACCCTACCGAGACCCCACAGGCACATTTTCGCATTTCCTCGATCCTTCGCATACGTTTCTCCCGATGACACATTTAAGAAGCAGCTTAACAGACACCACAAAATGACCTCGATGGCCGTTCGGACCTAGCCCCTTTCTTCTCCAAAAAAGTTTCATACTTAATATGATATGTTTTGAATTCAATTCAATGTTTTGAACTTTCCCCAGCATATTTTCGCGAGAAACCTATTCTGCGCTAGTATTTTGCACATCATTACTTTACATTTGAATAACTTATCATATACTAACATTTCGAGAAATTGAACCAAACGCTGTTTCCTATCTCGTACTCTCCTTTTAGCCGTGCTTAAAATTATTTCATCGAATGAAATCTTTATTTTTCAACAAATCGACGTGTTGACGTCCAGCAGAGAGCGGCGAGATATATCTCGTGACCTGTCCGAACTGCTTCTGGAATCTTGACTTCTGATATTACGACTTTTAGAATGTCAAATCACTCATTAGATTTCATTAGATTAGAAATGAACTCTTATCAATGAAGGAACCAACTTAGAGCTATTTTAGAAGCATTTCTTTGATCCTTCTCTCTAACTGGGAATGACAAGATTACAATTTGCTCTTCGAACCACATTTGAACATTTAAAATATCATTGCCATTACAAAGAAAGTAGACACGTTTAAAGATGGCTAGCGTCTGCGCGTTAGGTAGATGTATTATTCTTCATAATCGACATGACAGATCCTACATACGCATTGCGTAATAGCCTTCGCGACTACAGAAATGCATCGCGACCGTTGACGCGCGCGCGCGATTGCGTAACTGGTCCGGCGGGAGAGGGGAAGGGGGGGACCGCCTTGATAGAGTGATGACTAGACATCGGATGTTTAGGGAAATGCCTATTTTTTTCTAGAGAACTTATTTAAAGGCTGATAATATGTCCACGAATCTACAAATGATGACTAATTTTATAATCTTATTTTTGCTTTTTTTATATTTATATACAATGCTAAGATATCGGAAAATCGGCGAGGTCCAACGTGACCATTCATTACGAAACCTTCAATTCACGTCTTGAAATTTAAAATTACGAGAGAATTCCTGAAAGTATACCAACTGATTTTTCTCCATTTCCCTATTTCATAAATACCAGCCATGATCTGAGAACATGGACGATTGACAATACACTGAGGGAACCGAATTTTTAAGTGGAAATAAATATAAATTCCTAGAAGGTTTCAGTGTTGCTAGTGTTGGGCTGCTAAAATATATGCAGTCACATCGTTCAGATATCCTTCTCCGCATTCAAACTGATTTTGTCTCCCAGTCGTCGCAAATTTGAAATTGTGATCCTTGAAAAGTTACTGGTAATATGTAAATATTACTGGTTAATGGAAACTATTAAGAATAAAATGTAGAAGAGTTGTAAATATGTAAATCTATTTTACATTAAAATGAACTGGTTTTGTGCTTCCATTTTATTTTGTATGTAACTTATGACTGCCTTTTTCTCCTTATTCTTGACTTTTTCAGTGCTTTTTAGGCCCTAAAAGAGATTTTATAGTGCCTAAACATCCGATGTCGAGTGATGACCAAGCCGCCGAGGGCGCCGATCACCAGAGCCTTCGCTCGACCTTTCTTGCCGACAGCGCTCAGGGCAGGAGGAGTGTGTTTTTTTTTCTTTTTTTCAGCGGGCTTCGAATCTGCCCGCCCTCATGACATTTCCATCAATCAATGGATTTTGAAGATAAATCAAACAACGTTCAGCACTGATACAGGTTGAACTGAGTTATACTCCGATATGAATGCAGTTCCTTCAACGTCACAAGCTGCAAGGAGAGGGGAGGACCCTCACATCTAATCGGAAGCTTTCTTACAACTTAAATTCTGGTATTGTTCTTGATTGGATGACAGCATCTCTTTCAGTTTGTGATCTTGAAGGGACACTATATTTAAATCGGAGTATTTACAAGCCGTAGACTAAACTCAAGGGAGGAAGGCTGAGAGCATACTCCTAAGTGACGAGAGAGAGGCTCCCCCAAAAACGACCAGACCCCATGTGACGAGACACTTGCTTCCAGAAAAAACGATTGTCGACCCGGGACCGTAATAAAGGAGACTCTAGGTCGACAAAGACTCGCTTAATCGCTTATCCTTTTCGATCCAGACCCCTAGTGACGAAGCACGGGCTCCCCAAAAACGACCAGACTCCAAATGACGAGACACTTGCTCCCAAAGAAAACAATTGTCGAGCCGGGGACCGTCATTAACCAGACTCTAGCTCAACAAAGAGTCGCGTTAACTCTAGTCTTTATCGATCCAGACCCCTAGAGACGAGGTACGAGCTCCCAAAAAAACGGTCTCCCCTCGATATTTCAAGCTTCCTTTCACAATACATAAAATAGTTTAAAACGTATTGACATAAAATGCTAAACACATTTTCAATTTTTTTTGTGGCAATCAATTGATAACAAATAAGTGGAAATGACCATTGGATATAATTCGAAAGAGGTTCCTCCTTCCATTCTATGAAATATCCTTGGATTATGTCTTGGAAGCCCCGCATTAGACAACGTTCCGTGGAAACGAGAGCAGCACCACTGCTTCCTGGGGTCAGCGGTTTGACTCTTGGGCGTCGACACATCGGTTCAGGTAGTTGTGTTGCGTCCACTAGATAAAAGTATTTCATATTTTTTCTTTTAATTTCGTTTAAAGTACTAGTAGCATCGCTTTGTAAAAGAATATTTTAATCAACAACAGAAAGTAGTACGAAAAAACAAGTACGTACTAAACCTGATTTCTACCACCAACTTTCAAATCCCAGCCTTTATAATTTCTGCCCAGATAGTATGAACTTGAACATTTAGCTAAATACATTTTACTAAAGCACGTACATTTTATATTAAATCTGACAATAATTTGCGTAAAAATTTGAGTAACATTTGTTTCGAAACGTAATTTGTAGAAAAACTCTAATACTATTCGTAAGAAATATGTAGCTCTACATAATTTGAATTTATTTATGCAGATTAAAAGTTCTAAACAGTTTCGAATGAGCCAGCACCTTGCATTAACTTCTCGTAGTGCCAAAGCTAGAGAAAGGAAAGAAACTATGGCACACTTAGTGCAAACTTTTGTTACTGAAGCAACACTGAAGCCTGTAGCAAATCCATTTAATAGAAATGTGAGATGCTTTAGTAGGGACAAATATACCGTTCGTAAAGTAGCAAATCTGGCGAAGGATTTGTAGATAAATATACAAGACAGGACATCCCGGTTCCATACACACAAAAAAAATTATCTTCCTCTTGTGGCGTCATTAAAAATAGTTGAACACATTAAAGTGTCTAGAATTATTATTTGGAGATTGGTTGAGACTGCTAAGAAGATATTACATAAAGTGTTAAATACAAATCACTTGAAATTTCTCAAAAATGTATAAAAGAATTATTTGTGGTGAAAAATCAGAAAATACAGAATTTCCTTTTTTTTTAAAATACTTCAACAAAGAAAAATTTAGCTTTCGTCTTTGAAGTACGCTCCAATTACGTCTTGTGACATAAAAAGATCATTTTCTACAATGAAAAACATTTTTCTGACAAAAGAAAGAATTTGACACAGAACAGTTTAGAAAATCTGTTAATTATTTACTTTTACAAACGGCAATATAACTAAAAATTTAAGTAAAATAAAATATGATTATGCATGTTTTGCCCAATTTTACCCCGCATCGTGCAGATTTGGCTATTTGATAGTGCATTTTTGCATGCATATTTTAGCATTTGAAAATGCATGAAAATCCTGTCTCTAGAAGTGACACACAAAAGCGCCTTCATGAGTAAACTAATAACATTTTGCACCCCGTACACGGTCGTAAATAAATGTGTCGAGCGGTGGGGATTTCTGTTCGTTGGCTGAACTTTTTGCTGAGCCCACACGCTTCCACGCGTATGCGAGGAAGAGAGCGACTGCGGACCATGCAATTACCGAAATTATTTGCAGTGACAGAAAATACAATGTTTTTTTTTAATGAAAAACGGTAAATCAAAATATGAAACCAGAGAATACGAGAGCTACTGAATGTGGTTTTGGAACAATGTATTCAAAATATTAACCAAAAGGATTTAGACGAATGTTAATTTACAAGAATTATGAAGTGCGCGTGTGTTTTACAAATCACTAATATTGATAAATAAGGATTTGATAGACGTCCCAATAATGCAGTTTAATTGGTTAATTAAGGAAAAAATCCAATATTTCAATTATGAGAGATATTTTCCTTTCAATTTTGTACATTCATATAAATTGGTAAATGCTTCTGCAAACGAATTTTTGTTTCGTTTCTATTGATTTGATTCATTAATAATGATAATGATTATTACATGTATTATTACATGTCTATGATTACATGTTCACTTGTTCATATATGCAGACATTTCTTTCCACTACTTTTTCTCATTTCTTTGCGTGTCGTTTGTCCCTTTATCCCTAACATCGGACTTCACAAACACCTTCGAAATCAAAGAGTACAATATCAATTTTGAATTTTGTGAACACACGCTCCAAAGCTCGACTGAGACTCGACTGAGAATCAGCATGAGAGCCAGCGCGCCGACATTCTCAAGAGTTCCGATAGCTGGCAGGCGTTGTTGAGTGAGCGCCGGGAACATTCGGAGGTGTGTGAAGTTGGCGGGCAGAAATTTGAAAATCCTATATATTTTATAAGTTCTGAGTAGCGAACAAAGAGTTCTAGAGTTCTCCACAAATTTAAAAAAAAGTTCCGCAAAAATTCGATAATTATTACAAAAAGAGAAATTTGAAATCCAAAAAAGGGCTGCGGGCAAAAGTCCAAATATTCAAAATTTTCTAACACGTAATGATAGAGGTCAAAGAATTATACAGTTCCCAAAACAATTCACACTCAAAACTTAAAAAATAACAAAGATATTCAAAAAAATATCTACCACTTTCCGAAAAAACAAAAAACCATTAATCAGCAGATCTAACGCAAAATAAAAAACTGACCACATTTCTGAATAGTAAAGAAAACGTTCTAAAGAAGGTTTCATTACAATATCCTCGTACGATGTCAACAAACGGAAATATGCAATATTTTCTTGTTCTTATTTTCAGAGCTCGAGAGAAAAAAAGTTTCAAAATAATCATTCATTACTTCTGACTAGAGTTCTGGGTTGCGAACAAAGAGTTCTAATGAAAGTTGTAATACATTTTTAACGTCCGACGTCAATCACGGAAATTATTTTAAAAAATTAGGCTTTGTTTTGTTGGATTAGCCATTCATAGAAACAAAATTTCAAAATTCACTTTCGACAGTTCTGACCAGAGTTCTGGGTAGCGAATAAAGTGTTCTAATGAAAGTTCTAATACATTTCTAATGTCCGACGTCAATCACGGAAATTATTTAAAACAATTAGGTTCGAATGGAGCTATATTAGAAGTTGATGGAATGTCAAAATGTGTTATGTTGAATAATGTTGAAGATAAAGTGGAGTCTTGCGGGACGCAATTGGTAATGTGTGGGGTGGAGTGGTGATTGTTGACTATTACTCAGAATGGACGAACTGTTAGAAAACTTTTGATGTGAATAATGTAGGTTGGAGTTCCAGCTTTTATTAGTTTGTAGATTAGACCCGGATGCCAGATTCTGTCAAATGCTTGAGTGATGTCCAGGAATGTAGATTTAGTGCTTTTAGCTATTTCTGAAATGCAGAGTGGATGTGTTCTGTTAATCTAAATGAGCAGTTGAGTGGTGAGCAATGATACCTAATTTATGTTAGGGAATTATATTAATGTTTTTGAGATGCTTGTTTAATCTGGCAAGGATTAGTTTCTCGAATATTTTGGCAATAACTGGCAGAAAAGTAATGGGCCGATAACTGTCTACTTTGGAATGATTTTTGTTGGGTTTCGGAATGGGGTGGATGATTGTTTCCATGTTGGGGGTAAGTATCCAGTACTTAAAATTGAATTATAAATATGGTTTAGAAAGGCTAAGGCTGACGATGAGGTATTTTTGAAGATTAATTGAACTGATTTCATCGTGTCCGGGGGCTTTCTTATTTGGAAGTTTCAGAATTAGTGTTTTTGTTTCGCGTGGAGAAATGTATTTTATTCTGTGGGGTATGTAAAAGTGCCATTTGAAGAATTTCGTGGTGTTTAGTGTGGATAGGAGAATTATTGGGCGTAATAGTATTTTGGAAATGTTCTGCCAATGGCTTCTGCTTTGGCGAGAGGAGAGTGTTTTTTGCCAGTGTTTGTTTCTAGAGATGGAATTGAATTTTTGTTGTTGTAAATTGCCATAGAGTTATTTTAATGTATTTTCGCATGTAAGTTTTGCTTAGTTTAGTATAAGTGTCTAGAATTTGGTTTTCATGTAATTCATGAAACGCTATTTCAATGATTATTGTTAAATATTTAATTTTCACTAATTTTATTATTATAATTTAAATATTTATTAATGTATTTGAAAATGATGTATATGTAGTTATTTTGACTATAAAGTGTCAAGTTTAGTTCTGTACAATGTATTTATGTATATATTAAAACGTATCGTTATATTACCAACACCATAAAAGTAATAAAAACTTTTTCGAATAAAATCATTATTATTAAATTTTAATTATATATTGCATTTAAATAGTATTTATTGACCATACACTAATTAACAATTGCTACAACTTCTTTAAAAAAATTTAATAAAAAGTTTTGTGATTATCAAATATTTAACGACGAACAAAGTATTAAGACATAATTCATATACGCGCAACACAAAAACATGGACAGAACTGTTGAAAGAGAATTTCGAGATTTTGTTTCACCGAATGGCAAAGTTAAAATTCCTACCCAGAACTCTGTTCAGAACTGTCGAAAGTGGATTTTGAAATTTTGTTTCTATGAATAGCTATGTTCACCGAAACAAACCTAACTTTTTACTATAATTTCTGTGATTGACGTCAGACGTTAAAAATGTATTAGAACTTTCATTAGAACTCTTTGTTCGCTACCCAGAACTCTGGTCAGAACTGTCGCAAGTGAATTTTGAAATTTTAAAATAATTTCCGTGATTGTCGTCGGACGTTAAAAATGTATTACAACTTTCATTAGAACTCTTTGTTCGCTATCCAGAACTCTGGTCAGAACTGCCAAAAGTGAATTTTGAAATTTTGTTTCTCTTAATGGCTATGTTTACCAAAACGAACCTAATTTTTTAAAATAATTTCCGTGATTGACGTTGAACGTTAAACATGTATTAGAACTTTCATTAGAACTCTTTGTTCGCTATCCAGACTCTGGTCAGAACTGTCGAAAGTGAATTTTGAAATTTTGTTTCTCTGAATGGCAATGTCCACCAAAACGAACCTAATTTTGTAAAATAATTTCCGTGATTGACGTCGGACGTTAAAAATGTATTAGAACTTTCATTAGAACTCTTTGTTCGCTACCCAGCACTCTGGTCAGAACTGTCGCAAGTGAATTTTGAAATTTTGTTTCACTGAATGGCGATGTCCACCAAAACGAACCTAATTTTTTAAATAATTTCCGTGATTGACGTCGGACGTTAAAAATGTATTACAACTTTCATTAGAACTCTTTGTTCGCTACCCAGAACTTTGTCAGAAGTAATGAATGATTATTTTGAAATTTTTTTTCTCTCGAGCTCTGAAAATAAGAACAAGAAAATATTGCATATTTCCGTTTGTTGACATCGTACGAGGATATTGTAATGAAACCTTCTTTAGAACGTTTTCTTTACTATTCAGAAATGTGGTCAGTTTTTTATTTTGCGTTAGATCTGCTGATTAATGGTTTTTTGTTTTTTCGGAGGTAGATATTTTTTTGAATATCTTTGTTATTTTTTAAGTTTAGAGTGTGAATTTTTTTGGGAACTGTATAATTCTTTGACGTCTATCATTACGTGTAAGAAAATTTTGAATATTTGGACTTAAGCCCGCCGCCCTTTTTTGGATTTTAAATTTCTCTTTTTGTAATAATTATCGAATTTTTGCGGAACTTTTTTTTAAATTTGTGGAGAACTCTAGAACTCTTTGTTCGCTACTCAGAACTTATAAAATATTTAGGATTTTCAAATTTCTGCCCGCCAACTTCACGCACCTAACATTCGGCAAGCGTTCGTTGTGACCACCGTTGTGTCCACGTTCATTCGGCGCCGGGCTCAGACGCGCCGGAAACCAGTACCTTAAAGGCGTGCCCAGGGAGCATACCCTAAAGATACGTCCACGTAAGGACGCTGGTTTCCGGCGCCGAATGACATCACTCAGCAGCTGGATTGCACCATCTTATCAAATGGTAGCGGACCCAAAGAACGAAAGTTCTCGGCGTTCAGTCGTCGGCGCCGGCCAGCTACCGGAACTCCTGAGAGTGTCGGCAGCGCTGGCTGCACACGCTGGATTGTTCGTGTGCTTGGAGCGTATGTTCACAAAATTAGGACTGGATATAGAATATTTTTGATTTCGAAGGTGTTTGTGAGGCTCGCTGTGTGGGATAAAGGAAAAAAGACACGCGAAGAAATGTGGAAAAGTACTGGAAAGAAATTTATGCGTATATGAACAAGAAAATATATACGGAACCTCAAATATATTTGTTTAAGTAATATTAAAAGTTACATTGAGCGAAACTTTAATTAAATAAACCAAAAGAAACTAAACGAAAACACGTTTCCCGAAGTATTTACTAATTTATGTGAATACATACTAATTAGATTATTATATACGAATTTTAAGAAAAATATTTCCCACAATTGATGTATTGGAAGGTCGTTCTAACGTTATGTGAATCCAATTGAACTGCGTTATTGGGAGGGATATCAAATATTTATTTATCAATAATAGTGTTTTCTAAATCACATACGCACTTTATAATTTTCGTAAATTAACATCAATCTTTATCCTTTTGGTTAATATTCTGTATTTTGAATACAATGTTCCAAAACTGCATTCAGAGCACCCTATTTCTGGACAATTTTGATTTCTGTTTTTCATAAAACCAGTTTATTTTCTTCTTTCTGTCACTGGTAACAATTTCGATAAATGTATGGTCCGCAGTCCGCTCTCTACCTCGCACGCGCGTGGCAGTGGAGTACTAGGAAGAACCGCTGATTTCGACACAGTCGAATCGTGTTACGTGTCCACCCTTGCTGGTCGAGCAGCGGGTGCAGGCGTCGGCGGCCCAGCATTGCACGTGTTTGTACCCTAAAGCTAGTCGCAAAATGAGACGCAGGTCCGTGACGTGACGCAGCGTGACTCACGCCGAATTCCTCACGGCGGCGATTACCGCAAGATGGGTAGTTCGTAGTTCACGGTACGAGCACTGACGAACATATTCAGTATATCCGCGATGTTCAATTACAAACTCACAAGACCACGCCAAGCGATAGACTGCAGGTTTGGCATACTTGTTTCACGTTCTCGAATTTTTTGAGCACGAAGAATAATGTACTTGCGAAGTAAATTATGTTATTTGTTATTCACTTTTTTTTAGCGAATATCAGCTTAATTGGCAACGAATGAAATACAGCTGTTTAACGTTTAACTAAATATGTACGTTTAATCTTGTTTATATGATTACATTTATCAAGTTCGGATTATTCCGAATTGTTTCGATTCCGTTGTAGGAGATACGAACAAAATATTACCTCGGATAATCGCGAATCCATTGTAAACCATTTCCAATTGGCTATCAAGGGCCTGCATCAGTTACCTGCGGTTTGGAAGTCAATATCCTTTTTGGTATGCGAGAGAAGAAAGCACGCGCCGCCACGCTTTATACTACACTCCACTCTCTTGTAGTGAACTTCTGGGGCTAACATATTTGGTTCACTATATCCTATGTCAAAATTAAATAAAATTTCTCCAAAACGATCGATTTTTATTAATATAGCTATTCAGGAAAATACAGTAACAGCATGAACTGAAAGTTTATTTGTCCTTAAAAACAATTATTTCCAATTGTTTACTTCGTACTTTTTCATTAGGAATTTCTCTAGATCCTTCTCCAGAGTTCGTGTTCTCTCCATACTTGATTCTCTATGTCTAAGTATCTTCTCCATGCATTTTCGACACTCTTCAATGCCTCTTGCACTGTGTGAACACCGTCCCGCTCTTCGAAAGCCCTTTCACTCGCCTAATATCTTAGGATATGCTTTCGGTAGCGGGATGGTGCACACGGCTAATGACACTGATCGCTTTTCCGCGCAGCATGGCAGAAATCGCCAAGCTGCGACTCACGCGTGCTTCCTGTCGCCTACGTAGAACTCAACGCGATTTATCCCGTGGAATATCAAGTAACACCAATCTTGAAACTGAGAAAGCAATCGCGCGTCGCCGCCGTCAGTTGTAGCCAACGCAGAGCACGGCCTTTGTTTTCGCAATGAAACTGAGTGGCATAAGGTCACCAGTACGGTTCCCATTCCGGGTCCGCTACCTTCACCTAAGGGGAGACTTCTTCGATTATGATCTTTGGCCGACGATATTTTTTTCAAGCTGCCTAGTATTGGAATTTGTGGCACTGAGGCAATATATTCTTTTCCAGGACGCATTTCCTAAGTTCACTATATCCGAGGCTCAGGTTTACTATAAACGGTAACAGTGACGTAAGTTCACTTTACCGAGGGTTCACTATTCCACAACCGAAGTCGACTGTATTAGCAAGTTTTAAAAAAATGTGTATGTCAGCGATAAATCGTGAATTTGACTAGTTTTCGAAATAACTAGCTAATTTTCACATTACTAAAAACCACTGAATAAAGTAGCTTCGAAACATATTTCGGTCTTGAGGCCCTTTTTCTTCGTGGGGTGTGAGAGGGCGACACTAGATGGCCCATGTCAGCAGTTGGAATCAACTGACTCGTCTGTCAGGCAGCGGCAGAATTAAATTTATTATTTTTTCAAGTAGGACTCGCGAAACTCATAATCTGGCTCCTTAATTGATTGCTAATCCCATGGAACGCCCTATTAGGCGGGAAATTAATAGTTCTATAGTCGGCACCGGAAAAAGAATGTGTTAACACTACTACACTAATTAACTAAAATTATATAAATATCGTATGTTACGCAAATGATACATTGTTAAAGCAGAAAATAAAGATGACTTACGATTGTTGTATGAATTCAGTACATTTTGTAAATATTTAACTTAAAAATATCTATCCAGAAGACGAAAGCTATTATAATGGGTAAGAATCCGATTAGGTGTAAATTGGTAGAGGGTAATCAAATAATAGAACAAGTTCTAGAGATGAAATATTTAAGAATAACTTGAAGAAGCTCAGGACAAACTGAGAAAGAAATCAAAGAGCAAATAGTGAAGGGTAATAGGATCGCTATCTCAACTACTCAGTATGGTACAATAAACATCTAAAACAAGACTAAGGTTAGAATATATCAATCAATGATTATACCTATATTAACATATACAGGAGAAACAAGAAGCGAAACAAAACGCACCCAACAACTTGAGGTCCCTGAAATGAGACTTCTGAGAAAAATTACGAATCACACTGATCTTATAAAGGATCGGATAAAGGAAAGAGAAGCTGGCAGACCAAGAGAAGATGGAAAGACTCGTTATAATTCTTTGAAAGGAGCAAGTCTTAAGACTTTTTAAAGAGACGAAGAAGACCCTAATTTACTACACAATTGAATTATGAATAAAATTGTTGATACTTTGACAACATTCGAAAACTAGCCACCGTCTCTTCCGTGTAAAAAAACAAACGTTTGCATCGACAAATGATCTATGGAATTAATTTTACAGTATTGTTGAAGAAATAACTTCCCGCCCCGCACCCCCTTCTTTCTCCATTCCTCCTGCATCTCGAAGCTCAAGAAGAGAGTTCAAGAAAACATGCTCAGATAGGGAAGCTACATTTACAGCCCAGAAGCAAATTTCAGCATTCGCTAAATGGATGAGAGAAAATGAACACAAAACTCTGATCAAGATTGACACAGAAACTGAATTACAATATTTGCTATAGCAAGTATTGGGTTTTAAACCAATTAAAAATAACAATTAAAAGTAACAATACAAATTGTAACTTTGTAATTGTAATTTTATCTTACGAATTGTAACTAATGTATGAGTATCGGTTGTTGAAATAAACATTTTCCTTTTCGATGCCCAATACAGTTTTTAATTGTGAAGCAGAAACGAGTTTTTCTTGGCATTTAAGCGAGATTTTAATTGTTTCATATCATCTCGCATGGAATGTTAAAGTAACGTGTCAATTTTTTCATAAAGAAATCTTAAAACTATATCACATAATTAATTAAATACTTTACTATTTCATGGTTTCTTAAGAGGGGACTGCACATTTTCGTGGTCAAAGGAGGGCACGTTCTCCTCAACTCCTTGGGATCCGACCCTGCTTCTGGTATGACTAGGGCCTCCTTTTGGCCTCTTTTTTTATTTAACGTGAAAATACTGAAAAATGTGTCGGAATGGTTATAAAAAGTACTTTTATTTAGAATGTCTTTTTATTGAGCAAGTTAAGATTTTATTTTGCGGTAGTGTTTCTTCAAGAAAAAAATGCTTTAAAATTATACCAGTTCGAAAACGAATAATTACCCGTTTCAGTTGGCTCTCGAAAGGAATACCAGTGTTCACTCGTTCTTACATTGTTAGATAATTAGTCAATGACCAAACAAGACAAGGGAAAGGCCACAAAACATTTGCCGGGACAACGTACAGAAGGATACCATGAAAATTGGAATTTATGTATTGAATGACCAAGAGCGGGAACAATTGGAAAGCTAAGGTTGAGAGGCCAAAGCGATGACGGCGAGGAGGAAGATGGGGGGAAAAATTAGAAAATTAAACTCGGTATTTATTATCAATAGCTTCCAACGCAATCGTTGGCGGAGGGCGATCGCTCAGATAGTTCTGTCCCACGGTGCTCTGAATACATTTTTGTGCTGCCTCGCGCCCTCACCCCGCCCCTCTTTTCGCGCAGAGCGCCCCGCGCCCTGTCGCCCATCCCGGACGCAGGCGATGAATCTAAACGAGCGTGACGACAGCAGATGCATTAACGGTTCGCTTTACACTGTGGCGCGTGATGGAGCAGGTACCCGTCCTCTTGCTGCGGGGCGGAGAATTGTGCGCTGGTGCTTCGGCTCGCTAGGAAGCTTCTCGCGAACATGCGCTTCGGAACGGCCGCGGCGCGCCAGGATTGGGGTCCCACATGTTGCTTTTCTTTGCTGTCTGGTTTTTTATTTATTTAACGTCAAAAACAGTTAAAACTGTGTGTGACATGCTACGGGGACAAGTGTGTGCACGTTTTCCTAACTCTGTGATACCTACCCTAAGCTCTATGACTTGAATTTTGAATACCGAAATAAAATGAGCGTTTTTTGCAAAGATTGTTAACAAACGCATTCGCTCCGATGTTTGATTGATTTTTTCGTGTTTCTGGGCGCGTCAACTGCTTTGGTCATTAGTCCCGTTAGTGTACTGCATTATTTTCTCGGGCGATGATCTTGCCCGCTGGATGGCGAGATCCGGCGCCGACCTACTATCGGCTAGTGGGGTTTCCCCTTAACCAGGACTCTCCCACCAGCAGGGCACCGCCCCAGCCGGGACAAGCTCTAAGCTCCCGACCGGTCTCACGGAATACGTGGTAGTGTAGTGCTTGTTAGTGTGTGTGTGTGTGTGTGTGTGTGTGTGTGTGTGTGTGTGTGTGTAAGAGAAGAGGATAGGACAAGGAAGAGGAAGGACAGATCGCGCGCGGTCCGTGGCCCGTTTGGTAGGGTACTGCTCCGGCATTCGCCTGGTGTTGATCGGAGAAACCACGGAAAACTACCGATCAGTGCAGCCGGCCGCTAGTGCTCCGATGTAATAAAATCTATTTTCAAGGGCAAATCGGCAATAAATTTGGACTCTTATCCCTCTTCATGTCCTTCGTCAAGGAATAATAATTCTTGCCGGGACAACATCGAAACGATAATTTGAATAGCTATATTTCCCCCTGAAATCTAGAAGATGTGGATATATAATGATCTTATATGTGTGTCCAGAAGCAAAACAAGAGCCTCTCAGTATTTTCTCAAAGGATCAGGGAAACTGAACGAAAAACGTAAATCGAGATGGGGGTCATTGACCCAAAAGCTGCAGTACAATAGTTGTTACAGTTTATTTAGAGTTAAACAGTCATAATAGTAAATAATACATTCAATATCACTGTTAAAATTATGTTACTTGCCTTTTGATGCTCAGTATAGTCTCTGATTGTAGAGACAGTTATGCAGCAGAAAAGATTTTACTTGGGATTTAAACTTTTCTATCGAATTTAATCGTTTAATGTCATCTTGTAAAGTGTTGTAAAATAATGTTCATGTATGGTACGTGAAGTTTTTGTAGTGCGTTGTGATACTGTCACTTGATCAATTTTTACTATGTCGAGTGTTATAGTTATAGACTTCGGCGTTTGCTGAAAATATATTTCCGACCTTAAGTCAGTCAGTTTTGACAAACACCACCGATTCGTAAATCAAGATTGTAAAAATTCATAGATTAATAAAGAGACTTACAAAAATCAGGATGGTGGAATTTGTTTATTACTCGTACAATTCGTTTTTGTAATCTAACGTCTGGGTGCAGTAAGAAGTATTTCCCCAGAAAATTATGCCATATTCTCGCGGAAATGAACTTTCGCAAAATATATATTACGAACAGTATGAAGACTGAATGAATTTGAAACAATTCTGAACATGTAGTGTAAAGAACTTAATTTTTTTGTTCAATTCATTTAAATGTACGTTCCATTTACGTTTAAATTGAGAGTCCTAAAAATTGAGTTTGCTGTCACATTAGTCAATTGCACACTGTTCATTTTCAATAGAGTACAGAATTGTTTATTTGAAATGGTAAACTTAATTGAATCCGTTTTCTTTTCATTTACTATTAATTTATTACGGAACCAATTTGAAATATTTGATATTGTACTATTTACGGTTTCTTAATTGCAAAGAATATTCGTATCATCCGCAAAGTGTTCTTCCGTTTCGAGTTTTCGAGGGCATATAGTTTACGTATAGTAGGAAGGGGAATATGGCCTAAAATCGATCCCTGCGGGACTCCACGTGCATTTGGCAAGGATTTGGAAAGGTATGTACATGATGTTCCATCATTCCAGTAAGATTTCTACTCTTTGAGATCGTTGTTTAAGGTATGAACATAAATCTAGAGCAATATCACAGATTCCATACGAAGGTAATTTTGAAAGTAAAATGTTATTACCAAAGACTTCAAAGGTTTTGAAAGATTTAAAAGTAATCCAGACTCAAAATAATTCAAGACACAGGCTTTTTCTAAAATAACGAGAATTAACGACGGGGGAAAATAAAAATTACTGGTGAAAGAAAGGAACACTTGAGAGCTCTCTCTACATCCCCGCCAGGACGTGAACCGACCCACCTGACCCTCGACGGGTCAGGGGTTGGAATAAATTTTGCTATCAGTAAATATACACGAACGTTTGGTTCGAACCCGATAATTTGATTCCAAAAAGATACGTTATCCAATAACATTGTACAGTTAATAAAGTTATTATAAAGTAAAAAAAAAGACAAAATGACAAAAAGGAATAATAAAAACCTATTTCCTTAACATGCGATATTTCCAGAAGTCTAATTTTATCGATTACTCTAAAGATATTGGATGACGGAGTTCAGCTAATTGAGTTTGATTGTATCAAATACATGCATATAAGCACTTTACATTTTATATTAATTACTCTGTTGGTGATAAGAGCAATACTGAGATATGCTTCGCTGAATGATCAGCATAACGGGACTCAACCCGAAATGTTGAACTCACGATTGGAATACAACCCGAAATTAAGAAAGCCAAAGGAACCATGTCTGCCCATCAACGTCTTCATAAGGAACCATGTCTCCATATCCACGCAACTGAGATTTACAGTACTGTGAAGTGCAATTTGTGCTCGTTTTCTTGAGCACAGGGAACACACGGAATAGAAACCCTACCTTCTATATATTTTAAGTTTCATTATGTACCAACGAAAGTTTTGGTAAGAAATTGTAAGAAAATATTCGTTTCAGTATAATAAAGGCTATTAGCAAATGCAAAATAAGTTTCATATTTGGCAATTACCATTTATCAAGCGAATTTCGAAAGAATCAACTTTTTGCTGCAAGAATATGGCGAACGATAATTTTGATTTTTTTCCACTGAGCAGAAGAAAATGAACATAGATCGCGAAGCTTCATGTTCAGAAGCAAAATGAGGATTTCAGTATATACTCTTAAGATCCGAGAAACTGGAAGAACATCGTGATCGAAGGGTGACTGACCCAGAGGCTGAGGTATAAAACTTGTTACAGGGATATTTATTCTTTTAGAATTGAACAGTAAAATGGTAACTAATATGTTAAATACCCTTCTTGAAAAATATTTTCTTTGTTGATACTCAGTAGTCTCTAATTGTATAGTCATGCAGTAGAAATGATTCTACTCAGCACTTGAAAATTAGTGTTTCAATTTTAATCGTTTAATGGGTCTGGTAATGTATTGTAAAATAATGTTCATGTATTGAATGTGCATTTTTTTGTAGAGATATGTTGGTACTGATTTCTAATGAATACATGTAGAATGTTTTGAAATCTATATTGGCTGAAAATGTTCCCATCCTTAAGACATTTGACAAAAAAACTGATTCGTAACTCAAGGGGCGACGATTGGTATAATTCCTAGATTAATAAAGAGATGCTTATATGAACCACGTGCGTGGGATTTGCTTATCTTTCGTACAATCCTTTTCTGCAATCTAAAAATGTAAGTACTATAGAATGTGCTTCCACAGAATATACCATAATTCAGACCGGTATAAACATTCGCAAAATATACATAATTAGCAGTATGAAAGCTGACTGAATATGAAATTCTCAACGCATCTCATAATGAACTTAATTCTGTGTTAAATTCGTTTAAATAGGTGTTCCATTTCAGGTTTGACTGGATTGAGAGGCTCAAAAATTTCGTTACTTTAACGTTAGTCAATTGCATATCGGTCATTTTCAAAGGAGTATACAATTGTTTATTTGAAATGGAAAACTGCATTAAAACAGTTTTCCCTTCTATTACTTGGTTATTACGAAGCCAATTTGGAAAGAACATTCGAATCGTCGAGGGCATACGGTTACGTCTAGGAGGAAGAGAATAAGGCCTGAAATCGAATTCATTTCATAGTGAAAAATTCATACCAAGAGATTTATATCGAAGTGAAGAATTCCATTCAAAGAGTCGCACATCATTTTGTAGAGTGCAGCGGTGACTGCGGAGCTCGGTGCCTGGAGGACGCGCAGCCGACCCACTTCCGCACGCGCAGCCAAAACACCCGCGCCGCCGCGCCTTGTTATGTCTCGCCGCCGCAGCGCAGGTGGCACAAACGACCATGTTGTGCACATTTTTTAATACTATTGCATTGCGTCAGGAGGCTTTCATTTCAGTCCCCTCTCTCCTTTTCGAGACACTTGCTATATTCTACGAGTGTCAGTCAAAAACAATGCCTACCATTTTTTTTTACTTAAAATGAGTTAAGTAAAAAATATGGAATTTGGCACTATTCCTCAAAGTTCCTTCTACACTCCACCGCAGTAGTAACTTCCTGCGACACGTGACAGCACAGCAGTCATTTGCGAAATGGCCGACATCGATGTTCGTTAGAGACTGCGTTGTGTGATTGAATTCTTGAATGCAGAAGGTGAAATTCCCATTCACTTTCAAGAAAGACTGAAAAATGTGTAAGGCGATGCAACAGTCATTTAAAATGTGACTGGAGACCCGCCGAACGCAGCATTCACGACCCTTTTAAGGCGTGGACGGAATAGTTTGACTTAAGTTACTAAGCAGTCAGCTGTTTCGTGTCATTTTCATCGCATCTCAAATTCGGTTGTCTAAATCTCACATTGCCTTCGCATTTATTCGCATTGGCTTTGCACTGCTGTATATATTATATAATACACATACTCTGAACTGTTATTCGATTAATGAATTATTGCAAGCGAGTTTGGGGAATTACCGAAGAGATGTAAAACTGAAGGATTCTGAAACAAATATTGACATGTTCGGGCATAATGGGAGTGCTTGTTCGGCATCAGGTACAGAAAGAGACCAACAAAAATTTGCAAATGACCTCCTGACGAAGCACTGCATAGGAGAACAATGAAGGTCATGAGTAGTTGGTCCTTACTCTGCCAAAGGTCACAGAAAGCATTTACGGCCGCATCGTCGAAATGTCAAATTCTGACCTGAACTCCCTTTCGTTTCTACCCTGTTAAAAGCTATTCCTGCAAAATGAACGCAACGGATCTCGCAATGAGAACAATCTGAAAACTGAATGGGAATTTAATGCACCATAAACGATTGCACAATCAGCATTATGGTACTTGAGTAGCTTCAGGATCTATATTGAGATGAACCATGTCATCTCAATGACTTGAAGTTTTAATAAATGAGTGGAGAAGTGGTATTTGAATATGTTTTCTCATACATTAATGCATGAAAGGAACAAAGAATTATAGCGATTTGGAAAACGTGATTTTTTGCCAAAATAACAGGATGCGCCGAAAAGATAATCGGACAGTACATGATCACAAAAAAGATATTATTGCAAGATGCAACAGGAGATCGCAGAAAGTCCTCTATATCTAACATTTGCAATTTTCGAAAATTCAAAAAGTTCGACTAAAATAAAACCCCCGTTTTTAGCGTCCTTTACGCTACCGCAGAAAAATAAGAAAAAAACTGGAGCAGTTTTTAAGACATTTTCTTTCATAAATGTCATTAACTTCAAGCACAAATTACGCATAAACTACTATTTTGAAAAACAAATGTGCGTGACTTTAAACGAGTTTTCTGCAGAAAAATTGCCGATTTCCACCGCAGCATTCCAATATTTTTTCTTTACTACGTACGCAGTAAGGCGAGAAGTAACGAGTCAAAAATGCATTGAACACTTCCTTTTCGGTGGACACAGAAACTAGGATACGATTCCCTTGCCTGAACAACCCTAATTAACATATAGTAATTTTCAAAATGAAAAAGAACGATGGTGGGTAGATCAGAGCTGCACTAGAATATATGACTGGTCATAAAAAAGGGGGATATTATACTGAACACTTCTGCAAGACGCCTGCACTGACTCGCTTCACATGTGTAATATGCGAATTGGATCCGCGTAACCTGGAGACAACGGCAAACGAATATTCATTACGTCAATTGCATCTATTATTAAGCCAATTTACATTTCACAGCAAGCATCGCCTTCTTGAATTAAGTTATTTTAAAAATAGTAAGAATTCTAACACAAAACAATGAAAAATGTGCCTTTCATGGCTAACTTGAGAATACAAGTCTCCTACTAGGCACGAGAAAATGCGTGGTGAGGCATATGAATATTCGTGTATCTCCGCAATTGACTAGCAAGTTTGGAAGGTTTTTGGTTCTTTTAAATTATCGCCAATTTAACTACTACGCTGCAGGCAATTCCTTTTCATATTGCCGATATTTTTCTCAGCATACAATTAAAATATAATAGAATAGTGGTGCTAAAACAGCACCTACTTTCTCGCCCTTAGTAATGCTTACGTAAGTTACTTAGCTTAGTAATGCTTACGACTAGTTATACCGCAATTTCTCTCCAAATTAACACATGTCATTTTTTGTAAAAATGAAATTTTCGAAAAATTGTACGTGACCTTATTTCAAAATATATCTTGAAGGAACGCATTTTACTATGGGGAAAATCTCCACCTTCAATATTTTAGTTGTAGGAAGACGCAGAGAAATTTTTGAACTTTTGAATTTTTTAGAAATTATTAACAACAATAAGGCCAGCACCATTATCTTTAAACGTTCTTCACACTATCCAATAACAAGTTTAATAAAAAACGATGGAGCAATTTTTTGAAGATTTTGAAAATGTCCCAAGGGCTTCATGTAAAGTACCCCCAAAAATTAAAATGTTTCGAATTCGAATGGCCGCGACATCAACCAGATTGATTGCAGAATAATTTTGAAGAAAATCGGCTGATCGGTTTAGCCGCCAGCGTTGTTCACAGACGGACATTTTAGCAACTGGGTTTATCCACTTGTTCGTCACCAGGACCCTGGAAGGTTTTTCTGTCGAAATTTCACAATTTTCTCGCGCAGCATTACGTAACTTTCTCACGACTTCTAGAACTTCTAGAACTTTCTCATTTCTTAGCGAGAAAGTAATAACACAGGCCTACTATGAATCTTCGCAGGAAAACGGTCAAAGGGATATGTAGCAATCTAGTAATGGTTCCCGCTGGCGAAGACTATTCAGGTGAAATTAACGCCGCCTGATTGTGGTGCCGTAGAGTGCCCAAAATTGAAACCCGTCTCTTTAAATTCGATACATTGACTCTGACGTGGCCACTCACCCAGTGCTCTGCCACGACGTGCTGAGAATAGTGATGTGACTAGATTTGATGAGTTTTTTTAAACTACGTAGCGCCGAAGGTGTCGAAGAACAAATGATACAAGCATCTAAAACAAATAGGGGAATAAAAGATGAGAAGATGAGCAAGTTTTGCCAACCGACATATAGTGGGAAATTTCACGGTAACGTTTGCCCCTAACTGATAGGCAACTCTTCATGCACCGGTTTGGGAGTTATTTATTTATTTATTTATTTATTCATTTATTTATTTTACGTCAAACACGGTTAAAACTGCGTATGACGTGCTATGGGCAAAAGTGAATTGTGTGCACATTTTCAAAATTCTGTAGTCCCTACACTAAGTCATATACTACTTGAATTTTGAAATAAAAAAAGAAAGAAAGAAAGAGCTCCCATGTAATAAAATCAATTTTCAAGGATAAATAAGCAATAAACTTTGGGCTCTTATCCATGTTGTCCTTCGGAATAATACTTGCTGCCGCGACAACATGGAAACGATAATTTGAATTTCCCACTGAATTCTAGAAGACGTGCACAGAAAATGAAGTTACATTTATGTCCAGAAGCAAAACATGGGGCCATCTCAGCATTTGCTCAATGGATCAGGGAAACTGGACGAAAAACCTGATCGAGATGGGAGACATTGCCACGGAGTTACATTTATGTAACTTCACGAAATCTCTTCGATTGCGACAGAACGTGACCTGCCGAACATTAATGCATTATGAGTTGCCTAACAATCACGATCAAATCTCACAAGTTGACCTTCGTTCTATGAAAGTCCCCATTGTACGTTCGTTTTGAAACTATCTTCAATCCCCCTACATTCTCTAGAAGTTTGTATCGTGATACGCGATGGCGTGATCATGATAGATGAAATTTTTCCCAACTGTGGCGGCAAGGGAACGTGCACATATTGTACAGCTCTCGCACACTTCACAAACAATTATTAAAGTTTTTTACAAAAATAGAATTAAATGAATTGAATCAAATTGGCGAGGCGTAAGTGCTCGCTCTTGCCTAACCTTTCCGAGGCGACATTTTAAAAGAGAACCGCTCCCTTATCGTAAAAAAGACGCATTGTTGGGAGGTTCGTGGTACCAATCAAGCTCTCGGTATATCTACAGGCCTTGATTACACTTATTAGCTTCCAAGGATCACATGTCTATTCGATATTTCGCATTAATACATACATAGTAACAAGAAAGTATTGTAACCGTGGGGCGATAATCGGCGATTTTTTCACACGAAACGTTCTATCAAGTAACACAAATGTGGATAAATCTTATTCATACGTGTAGTAAATCACTTCCTCTTAACACGTTGTGTAGTCAGAATCCACATTTGGTAAGTCCTTCATACTGGAAAAAAGATTGATGGCAAAATGTCCATTACGGTTAGTACTAGTACCTAAACCTTTCGGAGATATTCACCAAAATTGATATTCGCAAAACGATGGGAACGAACGAGCCCTGCAAGTTAGAAACAATATATTGATATTTGTATTTTACACGATACCTCAAGAAATTTTTCTCAAAAACGGTTCACTTTTAATTCAACCTTGTCTTCAAATAGGTAAAAATGAAAGAAAAAAACGGCGCAGGTCTGCTTTTCATTGGGAACTGAATATCTGAAAACTTCTTTCTTACAACGACACTATTTTAAGACTTTTTTCCTGAATAAAATATATTTTTCATAAGGCCTCAAAACAGGTCATGTGTATATTTTGGAAAACAAAAATACTAGTTTTCACGAAATTTCTGCTTAAGTTAATGCAATGTATAACTTTCACTTTTCTGAAAAAGGGAATTTAATTTTTTATTTAAATGATTTTCCATGGATAAAGCAAATGACTTTAAAAAACGGCACAAGCTTCATTTTCGTTGATCTCTGAAAATTGCGAAGTTACAACTCGTGCGAGAAAACAGGTGCTGTTGGAGAACCAATAGTTTCCATGTTTCTCACCAACCTTTTACTTCGGTAAGTGCCAATCGTAGCTGTGATCTGTTTGTAGAGTTAAAGTAGTTATTAAAAAGCCGGAATTCGAGTAATCACTTATAGTAATTGTATACTTGTCATACGATCCATTAATTGTTCTTTCCATATGCGAAAAATCTCAGGTTACGCGCATTCTTCTTTAATAGGTGGGTATTGAGTAGAGGGAAATAAAAAAATCAAGATTTGAGAATGAACATACAACTGGAAAACAAACTGTGGAAATTGAATTTTGCACTATCTTGGGTATTTTAATTTAAAACTCCATATATTAAAGAATGAACAGACGTTTACTTTATTTGTTTACAAAGTTTTCACCATTGTTCGAGGTTTTCTTCAGGTCAGTACTGTTAAATGATAAACATGAAATGAAAATAACTTTTAAATGATGACGATTACAAACATTTCTAATAGCATTTTTTAAACAAATTGTAAAGTTATATAAAAATTGAAATAACAATATAAAAATCAAACACTGATTGAAACTATGCAAGATATTTAACAATAAAAGCATTAATAGAATTTCTGAAAAGTTGAAAGTTCACACATAAACAAGCTCCTTAATGATGGTCATCGCCATGGAGCTTGTTTACTTTTCACGGCCCCGCAAAATTGTTTCATCTATATTTTAGCACCTTAAAGTGTTTACGTATGAGGTTGCATGTACTGCGTTCCATGCCTGACGTTAAGAGAACATCACCCACAACCCTAGACTTCCCGATTTGAAAATTCAGATCGTTGAGTATCCAGTAAGCCAAGAAGGTGGTGGTCTTTTTCGACCTTGGCCTATCTCCGACACCAGATGGATATTTTTCCAAAATCAGTGGGAGATGGGGTATACAAGGGGGGTTATCACCAATCGATCATTGCTCGCCCGTGAAGTGGGAGATTGGGTACACGAATGGAAAGGAAGGATCGCACACGGTCCATGGCCCGTTTTCTAGGAGGCTGCTCCGGCATTCGCCTGGAAGTGGTCAAGAAAATCACGGCAACCACTATTCACAAATGTCGGCCTAAGAATTCGATTCCGACAGGAGCCAGAAATTCATCTATTCTATATCAAGCAAATTTGTCTCCTGGCTGGGAATTTCCCACACCTGGCTGACTGGATACCTGACCCATGACAGTCTTTTGGCGAAGTCAGTTGGCAGTTACTTTCCCAAATGTAGCCATATTAATCCCCATTTCCTCTATTAAAGTAAAGAAATCATCCATAAAACGAAATAACGCGAAAGATATATTTCAATCAATTGGTACTGTAATTACACATTTTGAATGTAAAGGATCTTGATTTCGTAATGTTTACCTAAGAGTAAAGTTAACGGCATTAACTTCCTAGGCTCACGTTAGGGGCTCCCGAGGACATGAAGTGTTCCCCTTTCCTATCTCGTGACCTAGAGGAGACATTTAAATCGGATTACATTGATCAGTAGTAAATAACATAATCAAATTCAAATCTCGGTAGTCAGTACAAATCTTGCAAATATATTTTAGTATGAAGCCAGTATTCCTCCCCTCACGCAGCTTCTGCTAGCGCGTACACCCCATTCTGGATTTTGAGGGAAAATGAGAGCTGAGTTGGGGAAGCTGTCCATGCTCGCAGGAGCACCGGGCTTCCCGGGAAGGGAAGTAGTTCGCGGGGGGCGGTTTGACATGCATCTTACGCAATTACTTACCGTGAGGATATTTTAAATGAAAGGTTGCCTAGAAGCTCTTGGAGCGTCCGTGTTCTTAAGGCGCATATCGCGGAATCGACATGATAAATGTCATTTTACTGCAGAGAACAAGCTCCCCATAGATGACAAACTATAAGAGGAATACTCATCTTGGAGAAGAGTAACATTCCCAAACAGACAATATGGAACACAAGTCAATAACACGTGCGATAGCTTTACAAAAACGTGCGTTGTCTGAATAGAAAAGCAATACGCAAATGCGATGGTCGGCATTCGCATGCCAACGGTTTATCGTCAACGCAACTCATGAATGCGTACCTGCGTGCACTGTCACGTTCAACCATCAAACCAAGGCGACGCACAGTGGTCTATTTTGCTCATTTACGGGGACATTTGCCTTGAAACCAAAGTTGTTGAAACCTCAATGTATCGATTCAAGAGTGTGAACAAAAGCTTGAATTGTTCGAAAAAGTATGAATAGACCATATTCTATGAAGCGTAGAGCGATAAGGATTCATCAAACGAAGCGAAAGACACAGAGCGCGCTCAGTCTTGTTTGGAGGTCGCTCGGTAGGCTGTGTTCGAGGTGTCCTAGTACATGCGTGTTATATTCCAGTGTGAAAATTTTTATCCCATCATGGAACCTGGTTCTTCAGGTACGTTATGTATTAATTTTGATACGTGTTTATCGTTTTAGAAGTATTAAATTTATTTTATTAAAAAACGGGGGGGGGGAATGAAGGTGTATAACTCTTAGTCGAAATTCATTGGAGTAGAACAAAAAAGGACCTCGTTGTAACATGACCAACTTTTTATATGATGTAGAGTATTTATCTACCTTTAAAACGAGGCTAATTTTAATGTGCGGAGATTTGCGGAAATTGTGTTATTTAGTTATATTTGTCGATTGGTGCGCGACTGGGAGTGATGCGTCTGGAATTGTTTGGATTTCTTTCGCACGAAGGTCTTCTGTCTCAGGCAAATAAAACTCATGTGAGAAAGAAGGTAGTTGATTTGATAATGTTGAGAGAGCAGAATGTTCCAGAAGACGATATTATCAATAAAATTATATTTTTTACTATCTCAATTGTAAATCGCTGGAAAGCAAGCGGAAGACGGAAGGAAACATATTTGAAACAAAATGAAGACTGGTTAGAAGAAGAAATGATCTTTTTTCGACATGATATACGACCACGAATATCCACGACACATCATCAAAGAGAATTCGATACGTTGAGCACCAGAACAAAGAGAAGGCGCACAAAGGCCACAGTCCTCAAGAACTAGCTTTTGCGACACAGTCTTCAGAAAACAAGGCAAACGAAATGTTGCTCATATCATAAAAAATGATACAATTTCAAGCCCTCATCCGTTGAGGACAATGAAAAAAATAAATATGCAAAAGAAAAATTTTGTCCCTTACACTCCAGAAGAAGCCTCTGATTATAGACGCGAAATTGAGTAAAGCACAATATATTCAGATAAGAAAAGGTGCAAAAGATAGAAATGGTGATATACTCGTATATCCGGCCTACAACAAAGTACTGAAAGTTAAAGAGCAGTGCTACCCCAAAGACATGGTTATGTCCGAGACAAAAGGCGAGGTTAAATTGCAAAGCCTACTTGACCACACAGCACATCGTTCCCAGCTTCCTATAGGACAATTAAGCGAGGAAGCATTAGAAGCAAGACATAAAGAATTTCGCTACTTTCGCAGGCACAATACTCGCAAAAATAACAGGCAACGAAACATCGAAGACCTTCTCCATGCTCTCTTGATATCTTCTGATCCAGTGATATCTAGCATCAGAAATTTACCTAAAAGAAAAATAAATCAATTGCCACCGCAAGTCATCAATCTCTTAAAAGTCCCTACACATTCACCAGAATTGTCACGAGTTCACCAGCATTCAGATGATTCATTCCAATGCCAGAATGAAGAAGACTTGGAAGATTCTCCAGGCAGTGATTTTGATGTATAAATTGTTTGGGTATGTATTTATCATTTATTTTCTTTCGTAAAATACAGGCTCTACTCTTTACAATTCGTTTAATTATAGAATATATGTATATCCTTGTTTGTACGCAATAATACGCATAAAAAAGAATTCAAATATCTTTTGCATATTATAGACCAGCAGTTAAGAGTGATAAAGATTTCAAAATTATATAAAATTAACAAAAAAACTATTATACAGTTGATTTCAGTTCAAAAAAAGCAATGTCCCCCTAAATAATGAAAATAGACCACTGTGCGACAGTCACGGCGGAAGAGTAAATCGAGCCCCTTTCGCCAAGCTGTGCAGTTGCTAGATGCGCTTCTAAACAGTTTGCGGGGGCTTCTGGAGAAGGGCTAGTGAGTCTTACACGGAGCGGCGAGCACATGTAGCAGAAGCCTTGAGCAACTCGCTGTGAGCTCGGCACCGGTGCAATGAAACCGCGTAGAACGAACCATGTGTAGCACTTGCGTAATCGCCATATCCATTTAATTTTGGGCACATTTTGAAATGCTGGTGTAACAAATGTCGCCACACTACGAAGCCATTGTTCTTTCCGCTGTGAGGAGGTACGTCGGATTGAAACCTTATCTTATTTTGTAAGAACTCGAAGTAGCATAGGACGAAGGCCCGCAACAGACTACACCGAGGATGCGTTGCGAGAAATGTGTGACGAGAAAAGTGGAAAATCTAAACAAGGGTCCACTTATAGACCCTTCACACACTGAGTTTTCTCGTTGGCCTCTGCAGAGGCGAAAGAGTTCCTCTCTGGAGTCGATCAGCGAGCGGGATTTCTCAGGCACATTTCTACTCAACGTTTATGACACTTAGGCATTCGCTGCCGCAGAAAAACAGTAAACAGTACGTCAAACTGAGTGAAGTTATAATATGTAGCAGTAAAAGATGCGATAAGCAACCAATTTTTCAATTGTTTACTTGAATTTTCTCTTTAAATGGAAATTAACCATAAACTAACGGTGCTAAAACTGTACGTACTTCTAGCCATTAGTAATGGAGATTACATAGTTTGAACCAAAAATTACATAGTTTCAAGCAATAGATTTTTTATTCAAAACATGAAATGAACATTTATTTCTGGCATTGAATTCATTGTATAAGGTATGCAGTGTGTACACGAACATATAGGATGAGTTTAGCCTTACAATATTCTTCGTAAGCATTGTGCGAGAAAGTAAAATAATTAAAAGTAAATAAATAATCCTAATAGCGTTGGCAAACAAATGCAAATCGTTCGAAAAAGATATATTAAACCAAAAAAAAATTAATCAAGAAGGCAGGGTTTTCAGAGCAGGCAATTTCCCAAAAAAACAAATTTTCAAAAAAAATCAACATGACTTTATTTGAAGATATATTTTTGATTAACATATTTCATTGGGAAAAACCGTATCTTCATAATTGTAGTTGTAGGAAGACGCCGAAAAAAAAGATTTTTCAATTCTTTTTTTAAAAAATCAGGGTTTTCAACCCACATAAGACCTGCACCATTTTCTTAAACGTCCTTAAGCCTATCCAACAACAAAATTTAATCAAAATCGATGGAGCCATTTGTAGAAAATATCCCAGGGGCTTTGTGAACAGAACCGCCAAAATTGGAAGTATCGGTTTAGAGTCAAGGAGCCCCGACATCAGCCAGATCGATTGGGGAATATCAATTTTGGAGAAAATCGGCTGAACGGTTTAGCCGCTAGCTTTGTTCACAGACGGACAGACGTTTTGCCGTCAATCGATTTTTCGTTATCAAGAACCCATAAAACGGATTCGGATTACACCATATGTTAGAGGATTTTTCTTCTAAATTTAGCAACTGGATTTATTAACTTTTTCGTTACCACGGACCTGTAATAAAGAGTTTTTCTGCCGAAAATTCGCCGTTTTTCGCGCAGCATTACATAACTTTCTTTACTTAAGAAGTTCTTAAGCGCGAGAAAGTAAAAACTTGCGTGGCAGATATTCCTGCTTGTATGGAAACCATAATTAGCAATATAAGAATAAAAATTTGAAGCAAGAAACTTGAAAGGGTATTTTGAATTAATTCATTATTTTTCTTAATTCAAATTTATTAAATTCTGTGGTGGCAGCGGAGATTTTGTGGTATTCCATGATAAAATCTGGGATAAATGAGGTATCAAACCACAATAAAGATTGAATAATTTTACTTCACATAAAATTATGCCATACACGTGTTTCAGGAGTGTTCTCCCATCATCAGTGGCTCTATAAAATGACATAAACAAAATCGTATGAAAACAATATCTACAATGTAAGCGCAAATTTACTAAATAAAATTATTTCAACAAGAAACTTACCCAGTCAACACAGATTAAACACTAAAAACCATTATGAAATAGTCCAATATGACGCCATCTTGTGCATCATCGTACGATGTACGAGGGCAGACTGAGGGAAGAGGAAGGAGGAAAACATAAGGATGAGAAAGTTAGTCAATAAATAAATTTATGATGGCGCTGGATCTAAATTGGGATTGCTCATTTAGGCATATTAGGTTGGGATTTTTGTCTAATTTTAGGATTTCAAGATTTTCTAAAATATTTAATTTGTTGCCTTTATTTTCGAAATGTAGAATTTTGAAATTTCCTCCTTCCTCTTCCCTCAGTCTGCCCTCGTACATCGTACGATGCACAAGATGGCGTCATATTGGACTATTTCATAATGGTTTTTAGTGTTTAATCTGTGTTGACTGGGTAAGTTTCTTGTTGAAATAATTTTATTTAGTAAATTTGCGCTTACATTGTAGATATTGTTTTCATACGATTTTGTTTATGTCATTTTATAGAGCCACTGATGATGGGAGAACACTCCTGAAACACGTGTATGGCATAATTTTATGTGAAGTAAAATTATTCAATCTTTATTGTGGTTTGATACCTCATTTATCCCAGATTTTATCAATTATTATTTATGAATGATAATGATTGCGGATTTTATTATGAATTATTTGATCATACACCACTTTTTCATAATTGAACCAACAATTTCCAACAGCATTTCCAGACATCGAATAACCTATTTCTAGTGTGTGGTCGCAGTCTCACCAGCCTCTTTCCTCATTTCTCGTCGCACATTTCTCGCAACGCATCTCTCGGTGCAGTAGGAGTAACATTGGTTTTACTGGTCTACTTGTTCACTTACTCTCTAGCCGGGCCATGGACGGGCAGTGGCGGTGGCGGCCGGGGCGCGGGGCGGCCGGGGCGGCGAGGGCGGGCGAGGGCGAGGGCGTGGGCGTGGGTGAGAGGGCAGAGCGGCTGCTGCTTCGCCGGCTGCTCCGGTTGCCGCCGCCGCCGCTGCTGTGGCTGCCGGATGGACGGACGCCGGTGTGCCCGGTGCTGCCGCTGCCACCGCCGCTGCTCCTCGCTGCCAACAAACAGACGCGCACACGTCAGCAGGCCTGCCTCCCGCTTCCGCACGAGCACACGGACGTCTTCCTTGTATTCTTTGCTACCACACTTCTAACACTAGAGCCCTAACTTTGCGATTGTGAATTCACGCTTTACGATGTTTGAGGGCGAACACCTAGTAGCCGGCCCAAGCGATTTTAATCACTTTTTAAGATAGACCGAGGTAGTACATCGCCGAAGTGAGGATCATACCGTATCACTTTGAAGACAAACAATCAATGTGTAATGATCATCATAAATTGACACAATAAGCAATAAACTTTGCTTGCCATCCACGCGATACACAGCATACAACTCGTTGCGTGTATTTAGCAAATATACATTCCCGCCTGAGATATGGCATAATATTTTGGGGAAGCTCATCCAATACTACTCAGACTTATAATTAGCAGAAAAGAAGTCTACGGACAATAAGCCAAGTCAGTATCAACAGCTCACTACAAGAAATCCACATTTAATACATGTACGTCACTTTGAAACACATTCGCAAATGACATTAAACAACTTAAGTTGATACACAATTTTAAGTACAAACTAAAATCTTTTCTGTTGCATTAATATTTCTATACAATTAGAGACTACATTTATGATAAAAACGTAACAATGATACATAATGCATTACTTAACATTTGAATTGAATAATTTAAAAAACGACTTAGGCCTGTAACAAGTAATGTACTTCAGCTTCCCTGTTACTGATTTCCCATCTCGAACAGGTTTTCGTCGTTTCCCTGATCCAATGAGCAAATGCTGAGATGGCCCCTTGTTTTGCTCCATGACAAATGTGTCACTAGGCTCGCGTTTTGTTTTGCTTTCCTTTTGCAATCCGTGGTAGCAGAAAAGCCAAAGATATGAGTTACCGTTTTGTTAGCAATACTAAAAAATCAAATCTGTAGTTCTTTTACCTAGGCAAAAAAGGTTTCCATAACTCGAGAGAAAATGACTAGTTCTCAAATGTTGCTAACCTCGCTTTGTTGGTACTTGCATTCATCATGCAACTATTTACTGTTACAGCAGAGTGAAGAGATTTCAGAACTCAAGAAATCTTCCCCTGTAATTTTCGTCTATATAGTTTCACAGCTCTTTGAGGAAAATATATAAATAAATTCACAACCATTAGTCGTCACTGTATTCATCTCCAGCTATTGTCGTGCCCTAATGACATCCCCGGACAACGTATTTATCCCGATTTCGAGGCTATGTTTGGGAACTATATAGCTTGATCGACGTCTCTGGGCGCATCAGCTGCTAAGGTCATTAGTCCTGTAAGTGTAGCGCATGCTATATCGTGCGAGGTGGTGATAATCTTCCTGTACTGGATGGCGCAGTCTGGTGCCGAACTACACGTTGGTTTGCAGGGATTTCTCTACCCAGGTATCTTCCACCAACAGGGCACCGCCCCACACGGGACAAGCTCTAAGCTCGCGAGTAGCTTTGCGACATGTGGGGAGATAGAGCACGTAAATGTAAGTAAAGAAAAAGAATAGGACAAAGAAGAAGGAAATATTGCGCCCAGTCCGTGGCCCCTTTTTTATTGTACTGCTCCGGCATTCGCCTTGTGTAAACCGCGATGTAGATGGATAACTACCGATCACAGCAGCCGGCCGCTAGAATTCTCCTCTAGATGGTGGCATAATTCGACCTAGCTATGTGGTTAATATCGAAAATCCTGTCACTGTCGACACTCGAACCCTAGAACCTTCCGGGCAGAGACACCGCAGTGACCAATTGATGCCCTGAGCCACCGCAGCCGGTGATCTGTACAGTCTACATACTATGTTTTCTATTGAAGTTAAGATATTAAAAATGTAGTTTAATAGGTTTAAAAATATTATATCAATTGTATTTAACAATTCAAATTTTAATAAGTAACAAGATCACATTGAGTGGGATTGTTACTGCGGGGATCATATTCCTGGCTTATTTACCTACCCAATAAAATGAAATGACTGTGTGTGGTGACTAGCAAATAATAAAATGTACACTTTCGTTACGCACTAATCTTATACATTTTTCGATAACCAATGTATACAGGAGAAGGAAAGGTGCGTTGATCCAAGATAATCAACCTTACAAGGAACTGTTTGTTGAATGTGGTAAATTAATTTTAGTCAAATTAACTATATCAGTAAATCCACCTTTATTTTCCTAACCAGTGCTCATTCTCAATACTAGGAGGGGAGGGGGAGGGGGTGTAGTTGTTCCTTGCCGCCTAAATTAGAATACGTACTTTTCATCTCTTATTTTGATGATATGATAAAGTTCCAGGATGTGTGCTCAAATGCGAGTACTATTTCCCCCCTTTCTTTACGGATGTTTATTTATTCTACGTCAAAAAAACAGTTGAAAACTGCGTATGACATGCTATGGGGAAAAGTGAATTGTGTGCACATTTTCAAAATTTGTGATCCCTACACTAAGTCATATACTACTTAAATTTTGAAAGGGAGAAAAAAACTCCCATGTAATAAAATCTATTTTCAAGGATAAAAAGGCAATAAATTTTGGCTCTAATCCATGTTGTCCTTCAGAATAATACTTCCTGGCGCGACAACATGGAAACGATAATTTGAATATTGTATTTCCCACTGAATTCTAGAAGACGTGCACAGAAAAAGAAGTTACATTTATGTCCAGAAGCAAAACAAGGGGCCATCTCAGCATTTGCTCAATGGATCAGGGAAACTGGACGAAAAACCTGATCGAGATGGGGGTCATTGCCACGGAGGCTGCAATAAAATACTTGTTACAGGTTGTTTATACACATTTATACAGTTCAAATGGTAAATAATGCATTACGTATCATTGTTAAAATTAATATTACTTTTCTTGTGATGCTCAGTATAGTCTCTACTTGTATAGAAACAGTTATGTAGCAGAAACGATTTCACTTGGGATTTGAACTTTTCTATCGAATTTAATCGTTTAATGTCATCTGGCAAAGTGTTGTAAAATAATGTACAGGTATTGTATGTGAATTTTTTGTAATGAGCTGTTGATACTGTCACCTGATGAATATGATTTCTACGTCGAGTGTAGACTCGACTCGACTAGAATATGATTTCTGCGTCGAGTGTAGTAATAGACTTCGGCATTTTCTGAAAATATATTCCCGCCCTTAAGCAAGTCATTTTTGACAAAAACCACTGATTCATAAATAAACAGACAAGGTAATGGTAAAATTCCTAGATTAATGAAGAGAGGCTTACATGAATCACGTGGGTAGGATTTCGTTATTATTCGTACAATTCGTTTTTGTAATCTAAAAGTCTGGGAGCTATAAGATGTATTTCCCCAGAATATTATGCCATATCTCAGGCGGGAATGAATATTCGCGAAGTATACACAACGAGCAGTATGAAGGCTGACTGAATTTGCAAGAATTCTGAACGCGTAGCATAATGAACTTAATTTTGTGTTCACTTTATTTAAATGGACGTTCCATTTAAGGTTTCACTGAATTGAGAGACCTAAAAATTTTGTTGCCTTACCATCAGTCAACGGTACACCGTTCATTTTCAATGGAGCACAGAATTGTTTATTTGAAATGGAAAACTGCATTAAAACAGTTTTCTTTTCGTTTACTATTAATTTGTTATTTCGAAACTAACATCTGTTATTGTACTATTCACGGTTTCTTTATTGCAAAGGATGTTTGTATCATCTGCAAAGAGAACCATTTTTCCGTAGCGAATCGTCGAGGGCATATCGTTTACGCAAAGTAGGAACAGAATAGGACCTAAAATCGATCCTTGAGGAACTCCACGTGCAATCGGCAATGGGCAAAGGGTCGGAAAGGTGCATACGGGATGTTCCATCATTCCAGTAAGGTATTTCCACTCTCTGAGATCGTTGTTTAAGGTACGAACATAATCAATCTAGAGCAATAACACGGATTCCATATGAGGGTAATTTTGAAAGTAAAATGTCATGATCAATGACGTCAAAAGCTTTTGAAAGATCTAAAAATAATCCAATAGGTGCCTCGTTTTGAACCAATGATGAGGCGACATCTTTAAGAAAAAAAATATAGCTGTTTCCGTTGATTTTGATTTTCTAAATCCATGTTGGCTATCTGAAAGCGTGTCGTATTTACTGAGAAAGGTTTCCATTCGTACGTAAAGAAGTCTCTAATATTTTTGAAAAAACTGATAGAGAAATGAGCCGATAATTTTGAATTTCATTTTTGTTGTCTTATATGAAGAGCGGCTTAATTTTAGCTGTTTTGAAAATATCTGGAAACGTTCCGGTGCATAACGATGAATTAAATATGTGAGTTAACGGGTGTATAATGGCATACGCACAGGTCTTTAACAAAGAATCCGGGAATTCATCTAAACCGGACGAATATTTATTTTTTAGTTTACCGATTATTTTGAGAATTTCATAGGAAGAAGTTTCGGACATGAACATTGTGTCTAAAATTTTGGGTGAACTGTCTGTTTTTGAATTTTGTGGCTGAAGACACTTAGTGAGATCGGCAGCAATTCTCGAAAAGTATTGGTTAAAGAGACTAGCCACTGTTGCCGGATCGTTCACATTTATATCGTTATATTTTAAAACAACATTCTCTACAGGGTTTCTAGTTGATTTGGTCGTATTTTTTATTACATTCCACATTGATTTTGTTTTGTTATTTGATTTCAAAATATGTTGATCGTTTTTCATGATTTTAGCCTGCCTTATAACTTTTCGTAACAATGATTTGTATTTTTTAAAGTAGATGAGAAAATCTTGAGATACGTTATGACGTTTAGAAATGAAAGAAAGAATTCGCTTGTTTTTACAAGATGTCCAATCCCTTGTGTTATCCAAGAATTGCTTTTCCGTGAAATATTTATTTTTCTTTTTTGAAGAGGAAAGCAAATGTTAAAATGTAATGAATGAGTTGAAAAAAAGAATTATATTTGTCGTTTGTATCAACAGTATTATAAACCACTTTCCATGACTCCTGCATCAAGAAATCAATGAATAATTTTATTTTACTTTTTGTTAACAATCTAGTCATGCGTGAATTATTTATTGTGTCAGTGATCGCATTTCTTATAATGGTAAGAATTTGTGCATCGTGGTCACTGGATCCTAAATCTTTTGTTTCAACTTCATATCGAGTAGTAGTTTTGTTAATTATAATTTGATCAATTGACTTCATCGAATTTTGTGTGATCCGTGTAGGTACATTAATTGTAATGTCTAAATTGAAAGAATTAATTAAATTGAGAAACTTTTCTTTCTCACAAGATTCGACCAGAAAATCAATGTTAAAATCTCGGCATACAACAATGGATTCAAAAGAGCGATTGCTGACTTTGTTAAGTGTTATCTCCAGGTTTTCTAAGAACAAAACATAATCTGCAGTTCTCTTTGTTGGAGGTCTGTAGATGCAAAGTATTATCACTTTTAGTGTAGTAAGATGTACAACAAATTTCGAAAATATTTTCAATGGAACACACATTTAATTCCGCCAAGGAGATAGAATCAATATTATTTCTAACGTAAATGCAGGAACCCCCATACGTAGTACCTTTATGCGATTCTCTCGGTCTGCAAGGTAAAAGTTTGGAATTAGGAAAATGCTAAGTTCATTAGGAGATAACCAATGTTCTGTAAAGCAAAGAACATCCATTTGATTTAGATCGCTCTGTAGAGCTGCCTCGATAAACTCAGCTTTATTTGAAAGGGATTGAACATTATGGTGGAGAATGTTTATTTTTTGCAAGTACCTACACGAATGTTTTTCTGCTGTATCTGACTGTAGTTGCTATGTATTTACTCCACTTTTACCTCGAGTGCGTGGTCGAAGGTTGTAGTGTCTCCCGGCAGTCACAGGTTGTGAGGAAAATGGGGCATCAGATGTAGATGAATTGGTCGTGGGAATGGGAGAAACGGGAGTAGGTTCAGAGGAAGAGGCAACAGGGTTCGAAATAAAGGTGGGGGGTGGAGAACGTAATGGAGGTGAAAGGGATGGATTTTTGGCAGGAGACTGCGTAGGACTCGAGTTGATGATGTATTGTGCAAGCTTGTTACCGACTGCATGTTTTCCAGCAAGGTTCATGTGAAGACCATGCCGGGTGAAGTGTTTTGCTGAGAGGAAATTAATTTAAAAAACTGTGACATTTGTTTCTCTCAGTTGCAGTTTTAATTGTTGGTTTGCATGCTTAATCTCGCTGCATAGTGTTGGTCTGTTGTACCAGAAGGGCAGAGTGGAGACTACAATGTTAGTATTTTGGGCGGCACATTGTAATTTGTTTACATGTTGATCAGGTGTAAAGTTACCGCCCAAGTTAATGTCATTCTGCCGTCCTATGATAATGACTGTGTCCTAATTGGTCAGTGTTTTCGTGTGGGTGTCCAACTCTGCAGTCACATCTGCAAACCTCCCGTTAGGTTTAAAAATAGATGAGACTGAGAAATTGGAGGGTAACTTCCTACTGAGAATGGAGGACAGACGTGTTTTGGTTTTGACACGCTTCCTAGCTTTCTATGTTTTTTCTCAGCGTTGTGGGAAGTTACGTTGTCGTATGACAATTGAGTTATTTTTATTAGTAATACTCCCAAAATGTTAAAAAGGTTAATTACGATACCACTTATTAAACACTATAACTGGTCATACTCCCAGATTTCGCGACTTCAAATGCAATGCACAAAAATGGTTGTGAGTGTGTTTAATGGTGATTAACAAATTATACCAACACCTAGGATATAAACTTCTGATCTGCCCTCGTTTTGTCCCCTCGATGTAAATACACATCACTAAGAGAGAGAGGAGTTCCCACAGATTTAAAAAATGTGAAAATTTGATTTCCTACTAAATATTAATATGACAACTAACATACATCCAGAAAAGAATACATTGCACAAAATTATGAAAATCTGAATAATTATATTTGTACTTCAACATACATTTGTCAAATGTATGCTGTCATTTCTTTCATATATGGCAGTATTATATGCTCATTTTCTTGATTTCACACAGCAGGGGATGCGGGGAGAGGAGGGTTCAAACTAGGGCAGTTCAATGTGATTAAAACGAGTTAAGATATACATTTTTCGAAATACTCTATTATTATATCTGCATAACGCAACCGAACAGAGGAATGAAAAGGTAATCTTAATGGCCGCCGGCCGTAACGTAAGCACCGGATCTACGAACTATTTATTTAACCTTCAATTAGAGTATTCTTATTTAACTTACTTTTTACTGTAGTGAATCTGAATATTGAATGAAGGTGCCGATGTCAACGTACTTTAACATATTGATGGGTCATTCCACATTAAATTAACACAGTCATTTTACCTCACCATCTCTGATTCACATGAAATTTGACACATAGGTGGTATGAATGAAGAATAAGAAAACTACGCATTTTGAGTAAAATATTTCTACCAGTTTGTGAAATACAGCCATGTATAACATTACAAAATTCGGTTCACGGAAAAAATGTAATTGATCCTGCCCAAATTAATATAGGGAGTTGGAAAAGGTGTTATTTTGCACCCTTCATTAGGGTATTTTACATGATATACAACTCAACAGTGGTTAGGTTTCAATTTTTTTTCGAATTGGAGTTTAAAATTTTAATGAGTTTTTTTTTTTACACAACGCTTCAAAAAAAATTGAAAACTTCTAAAACAATTCTTCCTTATTTTTGAACTGACCATGGAAGTATAAATTTGGGATCATTATCGGTTCTTACGGTAATCTTTACTTAAAATGCACAATATTTACTAACGCTCTATTTCACTGATTTAAAATTAATTTCATTTCATGAATTTCATGTCTCTTACGATTTAAAATGAATTTCATTTTCAATTATAAGGCTTAATATAAACAAATTATTAATTTAGTGGCTTTTGTTGGCGTGTGTGTTCTGTTTTATTATTAGAGTCCGTACACTCATTTCGGACCGCTAGATGCAATTAAAATATTGCGTTCGGTATAAGATTTCCAGCGAAGATGAAATTTCATGGATATACTAGTTTCTAGGCCCTGAATGAAACGTTCAAAGCAAATATTTCAAACGAATTACGTCGGTACTACACTCTTCGAGCAAATGAGTGATCTAGACTGTTATTTTTTAATACTTTCAGTGCCATATTCTTGTTGCTGAGCTGAATATCTGCTTTGTAGCTTTCGCTCTAGGACTAGTGATTTAACTACACAATTATTCATATTCTGTTCTATTACATGAGATACAAAAGCGAACTGCCATTGCCTTCTATATCGCAGTTGCGTGATATCTTACACTC
This sequence comes from Teleogryllus oceanicus, assembly GCA_964035755.1. Taxonomy (NCBI): domain Eukaryota; kingdom Metazoa; phylum Arthropoda; class Insecta; order Orthoptera; family Gryllidae; genus Teleogryllus; species Teleogryllus oceanicus. The sequence continues at coordinate 44,787,619 of CAXIVR010000001.1, read as the reverse complement.
GACTCAAACCAGCAAACCTTAGCAAAGGACAGCATCACAATAAGTTGAGCTACTGGGGTGAGCATATAATGCATAAAAGTACTATAAATAGATCTTAGAGACATCACGTGGGTTGAATTTATTACAATCTCTTCCCCTATCCCACTCTCTCTTTCTCGGTCCGATTCTCTGTGTGTGTATTTTTCTCTGTCTTACCGCGTTTCTCTCTGACAATCTGTCTCTTACGGGCGCCGCTGTCCTGACCTCGACCTTGGCCTCGCCGTGCATCACACGGCAACGCTCAGCAACAATGAATCTCAGGTGGAGCGCAGTTTGAAGGGAACTTTTTAAAAATTTTATTTTTAAAATCCAGATCAGTGGGATTACCACTATACAGGTGAGTATTTGTTTTAACTATGTACTATGACAGTGGCTCGAAGTTACGAAAAACCCTATTTTTGATCGAGGACATCCCCACTGGGTACCTCCATGATGATTGTTGTTAATTTTGCGAAGAAAACAAAATTGGGAGTGTGAGGTGAGACAAACCTTTCTCTCGGTTGTGGGGGACAGAACATCTTTTAGGAGACGGGATTTAATTCTTGTAGGAGCAATGAATGGAAATTGAATTAAAATGAAGCGCAATTTTGATTTGCAGCGCCGTCTAGTACAGTTAAAACGAAATCAACAGCACAAACTTTCTGGGTGAAGGAAAAAAAAAAAAAAAAAAAAAAAAACGTTAATGTGCCAACTTTCAAGGAGATCGATCACACGATGTCGGAGTTCATCGCTCTGGTATATACCAACATTCATTTATATATAACCGAAGAATTAAAAAAAAATTATTTCTGGGTTGATTTTTCTTTCTCATCAAATATATTAGTTTATTTTGTTAATAACAATTTACATATTTTTGGGTGAGTTTATATGCTTCAACAACGCAAGTTTTTGAGAGAGATTTGTCTAACAATAACTTAACTGTGGGAACATAAATCCATTCAATAGTTATATTTATAAATACAAAACACACATCCTCGAAATCACTTATCAGGTGTAAGTATCAACAATTCACGGCAGGAAATCCATATATAATACATATACGCTACTTAACAACAAATTTAAGGTAAAAGTAACATCTTTTCTTCCGCATAACTGTTCTTATACAATTAGAAATTATACTGATCATCACAAAGGAAAATAATGTTTACTTCAACAGTGATATATAATGCATTAGTTGACATTTGTATCGCTTATTTTTTTGAAAATGACTTAATATGTCTGTAACAAGTAATGTAATGCTTCCGAGTCAATGTTGTCTCCCACCTCGATCAGGTTTTTGTGCAGTTTCCGGGATCCGTTGAGCAACTGCTGAGATGGCCCCTTGTTTAGCTTCAGGACATAAATATAGCTCGACTATGCACACGTTCTGTTGAGCCCTCCTTTGCTTGTAGTGGTAGGAGTTGAGCCGGGTGTGTTACTATTTTGTTAGCAATGCAAAAGAATCGAATTTACAATTCTTTTACCAAAGTAAATAGGTTTTTACAACTCGAGAGCGAACATGTCTCATATGTTTTCAAACGTTGCTAATCTCGCGCCTTTTTAATTTTATTATTGTTTATTTAATATTTTAAGCTTTTATTCGTATTTCAACGATTTGTAGTTGAAATGCTAGGAAGGGATTTTGAAGATCAAGAAAACGTGCGCAGATGGTACCTCTTCCCATTACGTCACAGATTTTACTGTTCTTGGACTAAATCAAATCAAATCAAAAAATAGCCATTCATTTTTGAGGACTGTAAAAAGTAACAAATAACTTAATTTGAAAACATTTAAACATCATTTTGAGTACATCTCTCCCGACACAAAGGATTACAACTCCTTGTCTCTGGAAAATCACATTCTACCACACACTAAGATTTTCTCTCCAACAATGTAATAATTTGACAGCCTAATTAGTACATCCCTTTACGAATTCTACGATACACTAGTTTAATTTTCCCTGAAGCATTAGAAATTTTCATAGTGACCAAGAGACGAAACCTCGAAACACTACTCAAAATGGAAATTTGAAGAGAAAGCTTGCGTAATTAGCAGTAATGCCAATCTCACGGACATTATGATGTTGTCCAGTTTACCAACGTGTTTACACTGTAATGAGACCAGGATGCTTGTGCTGTTATTAACTCAAATAAATGTTAATAATAATTTCTTTTACAATTTTGCTCGCGCTAATTTTGTAAATAATTCGTATAAACGTCATCATATGCCATAATTTTTTCTTTCGATCTATTGGTACTTGTACAGTAACTGGTCAACGTAGGTCTGTATTTCGCATTAAAATATTTTACTTTCCGCAGTTGAAATAAAACTTAATTCAAATAATTACGTAAAACCCTACATGTAAGACTATTTTGGTTCTGTAGGTCTACCAGAAGCCATTAGCGTCGTAAATAATTATTTCTGAATGTAACATGTACTCTATTCACTGGGAATATCTCGCTCTAATCATCTTAAAAGGGCATACCAACTGGAGGTATGAACATACATCGCCAATGCGTGGCACGAAACATACAATGATTATTTTAAAGGTGGGAGGTTGATTTTGGCAGCATCGTATACTGGTACGTGCGGTTCCGAGACGAACAAGTATCGCAATGAACAGTGGCTAGGGAGTCGAATATCAAGAGAACTTGCTCCAGCAATACAGGAAGTCTGCGTCATAACCGGTCCCACTTGCAAAACAAGAGTGCATGACGAGTTGCCTACGAATCAGGAGTAAAATCACGAGCGTAACTTCGTTATATGAGATTTTCGACCACATTCATTGGCCAAAAGTTCTTCGACCCGTCCCACTTGCCCTGAATGATTGTAATAATGCGGCAACGCCTTGTATATTCCAAATGGCATGCACATAAGATTGTCAGTGCGGTTAATGGTGTTTAACAACACGGTAAAAACACCTTGGATACACACTTCTGATCTCGCAACGTTTTGTCCCCTCAATGTAAATACACTACACCGAGGGAAAGATGCGTTGCTTCTCATTTTTAAATACTTGAAAACTTCACTTCATACAATCAACACTACATAAGCTTTTCCTTTCTTTTCAATACAACGTGATTTCAAGAACGACCACAATGCTACAGAAAACTGAATACGGGTTGTTATTCACTATATTGCCTTAATTCAGCGTTTAGAATCCCTTATGTCGCAAGGATGCTATTTTCTCGCATAAGTGGAGCCTTCGCAAAAACACCCGTGGAAACATTAAATTTCGCGTCGAAAATTGCTTGGCCCGAGAGGTTGATGGCGATGGACATCCCTGCTTACCAACAGCACTATCTAACGATATATTTCGAAACTACGTTCTCTAGACTGAACTATGAAGAATAAATTTTATTGGAGAGCGTATAAAATATTTTAACGTCCATTGAGAGCTAATTAGTAGTGCAGAGGTAAACGACTTCCGTTGATTCCTGCCCATAAGACTGAATTGATATTAAGCTTTGTAAATGTAATGTTGCTTTCAAGTTTCGTTAATATTAAGTGTGTTATAAGAGAAGTATTAGAAGAGCGAATGAATAGGTCAGTGACAAAGTCTGTGGGCCAGCGTCAGTATGTTGTTCCAGAACTCTGGAAGCAGCGGGTTCAATTCCTAGTCTGCGTAATATTTTTTATTACTAGTAAAATGTGGCGTCACCGACCTTGTAAACAGTTTTAAAAATAGTTTCATGTGTTGAATGTGTCTTTCATACTTAATTTTGTTTAATGCCTAGCTTACATCAAAAATGTTATTTCCTTTCAGTATCTGGCACTGAACTTCCCAATGAACCAAAGTAGTTAATAATGTTATACTCCCGTTCAAAAGTTCCCAACACCCAATAGCCTTGTATGTTACCTCCATACAGGATATGAACTGGTAATATTACAATTTCAAAATTATAATCACCGTAACAAATACTTGCAGGTATTGATGATGCGCACAGTTAGATTTTAGTTGAGCTATATTTTTTACTCTTGTTCGCTAATATGCACATAGCACATTTGAAATAGTATAAGTGCTAAATGCAAAAAGCAGATCATTACCAGTTCCGAAAATTCTGTCTGAACATATTTTACAACTACATTTGATACTTTCCCGGATTTGCTTAACACTTCAATTTTTCTCCCCTAAATTTTAAATAGATTAAATCTCAACAATAAAGTCCAAGTTGTGTTCACTTCTACTAATGCAATTGCTCTATTAATCATTTTGTATGCAAATCTGCATAAACATTAAAAACCGATTGTTTTGTGTTTATATGAATAAGGTGTTGGTAAAGTTTAAGAATGTGTTGTGGGTCGCAGTAATTTCAACATCGGTATTTGCACACTTGTAACAATCAATTAAATGTTACAACGCAAATATTGTTCATTTTTAAAATTTCTAATGTATAATTTTCATTTCAAAATAGAACATTTTACTCCTCATTCTGGCAAACTTCGCACACTGGGTTTTGAGCTAGTTAATAGTAGGTCCTGGACTGTTGGGAAATGTTCTAAAAGTACTTCAAAGAGTAATTTCAATTTTATAAAGTTAAAACTTGAATACCGAACTAATCAAAGTGGATAAAATTTATTAAACTTTTAAGAAATCACAAAAAAGGGAATTATTAATTCATTTATATGCTTGCTATTATGATACCTTTTCACTCGTGTTCAAAATGACTGATTTATTTATTTATTCGTGCCTCCGGGCACGTCAACTGCTTTGGTCATTAGTCCCGTTAGTGTACTGCATGTTTTTTTTTCTCGGAAGATGGCGGTGATCTTCCCCCGCTGGATGGCGAGATCCGGCGCCGACCTACCCTCGGCTAGTTGGGTTTCCCCCTGACCAGGACTCCCACTAACGGGGTACCGCCCCAGCCGGGACAAGCTCTAAACTCCCGACCGGTCTCCCAGAGTATGTGGTAGTGTTGTGCATGTTAGTGTAGATGTAGGTGTGTGTGTGTGTGTAATGGGTGAGGATATCACAAGGAAGAGGAAGGAAAGACCGCGCGCGGACCGTGGTAGGGTATTGCTCCGGCATTCGCCTGGTGTTGAGCGGAGAAACCATGGAAAACTACCGATCAGAGCAGCCGGCCCTTAGAATTTTCCTCCAGACAGCGACTGAATTCGACCTAGCTCAAAAGCTTAGTGTCGAAAATCCTGCCGTCGCACACTGGTTGAATCGGGCCTAAAGCGTGGTCATAATAGCAAATGCCAGTGAATTTGCGTAAAAATTGGTATCGAGGGGTTTTTTGAGGTCGCTGAATTTGAATATCGTGAAATGAAATTTCAAAATTCAAAATGGCGTGTTCGAAATGGCCTATAAAAAAATTAAATCAAAATTCAAAATTAATTAAAGGAAAGGATTTTACGAAAAAATATAGTAATACGTAAAGTTCTGTTTTCGAAGTTGCTGAATACAAATATTGCAACGAAATTCAGAACCGCTACTTTAAAAAGATACATCGGATTTAAAGGCTAAAGAATTTTTTTAGAGGGAAATGTGAATTGAAAGAGCTTTTGACTTCCTTGGTTCATTGATTTACTTAACGTATAAAAAGTGAACAATCGTTATGATCGTAAAGTAGCATCTGCGCACCTTTTCCTGTGCTCTGGAATCTATACCCTTTTCCTTATCCTACACTATTTTTTTTTAATTGAATGATGAAAGGGAGGTTTTGGTAACATTTGATATATTAACTGATCATATTAATTCTACTAATGTCCTCTTCTTTGAAAAGAAACCTCTACAATGTGTCATTCACACTATACCTTAATTGCGTTAGATACACTATTATGGCAATTTAAGATTTCACGTCTTATCCTAAATACACCGTTATTGACGGAATATCTTGCCCAAAATCGAGATGATTTTAGAATACCTGTGCAAATCCTAACTATCGTTGGGCATTTATATATCTTTTCATTCTTTTGACATAAAAGAAAAGAGGCAGTGAAAAGAGACACATAACGTAGGAAGTGGATTTACTAACGACTGAAGACTTCTGGGAGATCCAAACTGCGCATGAAGATCATGACACCGGAAAACAAACATCACTTCGATGCGTCACTGCAGTCAGATGCTCAAGAAAGGAAATGCTTAAGAAAACATGCCGTCATTCCAGGTCAAAAGGGCCATCGGAAATGCAGCTGACACACATTTCCTTGCATCACGTGGCGTACAATTATTTACAAAAAATTATTAGAGGTAACTATACTCACAAATACGATAATGTATAAGAAATGTCCGTAAAGTACATATTGATATAAGAAATATTACAAAAAATATTTTTGTGTAATTTAAAAAACAATAAAACAATACATCACAATGGTATTTATGTCGTATTATTAAGTCCATTTGGACTTCCTATCCGTTTAAAAAATTTAAAGCCAAAATCTGGAGCCCTTTCTGAGAAAATTGCATTTGAGCGTTTTTGAAAATGCGGATTTTGGAGCTAGGTACATTTACAATAGTATAATTATATTATAAGCAATATTATAAATTATACGTGTGTATTTACGTGTTACTCAATTGCCACCCGTATGTCGGGAATCAACGCTGTACAAGCCTAATTTCGTCAGAACTTATTTATTGAAAAATATTATATGTTATTGAAAAAAATGGTCAACTGTAGTTTGAGATATCATCATTAAGCTCACTTTTACACCCGTAGAACTCTTAGTCTTGGTTTCTACGACAAGAAAATAACAATGTTTCAAGTACACTAAAAATCTTGAAGTGCTCGGCGGCTCGTATTAATATTGTTTAATCATTCCAAAAATGTGTATCAGTAATGTTTTTATTAAAAGTAATTATCAGAAGAAGAAATCGAAAAAAAATATACCGAGAAAATAAATCCCCGTGGCGTCAAAGACACTTCCGGGATATCTAGTGTTAAATCTTGCTATGTAGCATTGCAGTAAAGTGGCTATAAAATAAAAAGTTGCAGATATATGCAGCTTAATTTGTGTTATTCTGATTAAGGACATTCTACTTGATAAATAAAAAGATATATTGAGGCAGGAATACGCAGAACAAAAAATATAATCCACAATAAACATGACTAACATTGTTACGCTACACAGGTTAGAATTAAGCCGTATTATAATAAAATAAGTAGACACTTTTTCTTAAAAATATACTTCACTTATAGTCAAAAGTGTCTTCTATTCGGAAATACGAAAAGAATCCGTAGAAAAATAATTTAAACCCTTTTTTTTTATTTAACAAAAGTAGTCGACAAGAAGCAATGAATTCGCGTGTTTCGAGCAACGGTAACTTTACGAGACCGTAAGACGACAAAAATGATTGAAATAACGTTCTGGAGCTTAAGTAGTGTGCTCCAATGTCTTCCAAATGAAATTTGAAAGGTCAGAATTCCGAACGCGCACTTTGAATTTTGCCATTATGGCCAGGTTTTTGGCCCGATTCAGTGTGCGTCTTCAGGACTCGAACCTAGGACCTCCCGGTCAGAGGCGCTGCAGTTACATCAGTTGATGCACTGAGATACCGGTACTTTTATTTATACATAAGAGATATTGAAGGTATGAAACCTTTCAATTTTTATTTCTTAAGCTTAAAATGTTTACAGTGAAAATGGAAAAGCAATCATCTTTCGTAAATTAGAATTTATTATTCAACATCCTATAATATCATTTTAATACCTAGTACATCCAAAAAATTATAGGACTTTTTAACCCATGATGTACCTAATATCTAAATATTAAGAACTGACTGATGGTTTTGATTTAACAAATTTCCTTGAAAGTTATTAATTTTTGATTAACTATGGGTATTTTGCCAATCAGTACTCAGGGAATGTTTACTAACTTGAATCTTTCCCCCCATAGAAATCGTTTAACGTAGAGTGAAAATTGTCCACGGTTGTATAATCAATAGAACCCAAAATGTAATAAAATATTAAAATGCAATTAACGGTTGCATGTTAATTATACAAGACTAACATTTCAATGTTTTACCTGTCCAAGGCTTGTTGAACAACTAAATAACAATATTTAAGTATTATTACCATCACTAACCAAATCAATGATCAATAATTGAATGAATGAAAACCAGGATGGTATAAATAACATTTTTTAAATTCTGAGAAAAACATGTTTATAGTAGGCTACATTTCAGCGCCAATGCAAATTTGGGCTTTTAATGATCAATGGAAATGCCGTGGTTTTAACAATGAAATAATGTAACACGTGATATTAAATTAAATAAAGTTTCGTCAGAATTTACAAAATGTCACTTATACTGTTCTGGTTTTCACCTATTCAATTTATATTAGCCAAAATAATCAATAGAAATTATAAACAACTATTCTCATTGGAAATCATTATACTGCACATACATTAATTTGAAGGTTCTGAACATGCAAAATCAAAAAGTACCAACAGAATTCCAATAGTTTTCACAAGTCCTACGTAGGGGTTTAGCAGTATATTTGTCATAATTCTCCTGTCTGATGGCTTAATTCACACATTATCCACAGCATTTCGAAATTATTTATAGCAACTCGTACATTTTTTCGCTATTAATGATAACGGAATACAATAAACCTCTCGTGACAACTATAACCTTCACATCATGAAAATACACTTCATTACAAAATCCGGCCAGCTGGTACTGCTACTCAGCTGACCGACGTAAGAATTTATCTCGGAGAACGATGCGTCGGCAACGCTAATTTGTTATAGAAGCTATCATTAAAATCGTCTACTGCCCTGAACGCTCTGTAATGTGTATACGTAAGAATATCATGTCTCATATGTATACATACAAGTATATAGGTTAACAATTACATTGACATGACGGTTACATGATACAAATACAAAAACATAAAATCTTGAAATAACAGGAAGTTGGCGTCTTAAACCCTTATTGAACATATTTACTTGATTAAAATCTTTTGTACGCTAAATGTGGAGACAACATGGGAGCTAGTATAGCCATTATGTGCCGGTTGTAGCAGGAAGTGCACGACTGGATATATGAAGTGCCGTGGTTGCAAAGTTGGGGCATTATGGAGCAAACAGTAGATTTAGCAATAAGTACTCAGAGATGTTGGTTCATCAATAATGCCTCAAACTTTATTTAGTTTTTGCAAATAATAACATTGTTGAACATAACATGCCTCATTTCAGCAATCATTCTCTTCGATGTTTGTTTTTCATTATGCTAATTTTTAACCTTACTAAACCCGATGGAGTGGTTACACTCCGTTCTGTGCTTTGTCAGAGAAGCGAATGGTACTGCAGATTTGTGTATGTCGTACGTCTGTTGGTTTGCTTAGGTATAGCTTAGTTTCCCTCTGTAGATTTGACAGTCGTTGCGTGGTATAGCGTAAACTACATTAGATCTATCCCCAAAATTAGTTTTATCCTTTTGCTTGTATAATTTACTGTTTTTTAGCTGTAATGTCCAAACTAGCGTCTAACCATAGCACGTCATACGTAGTTTTTAACTGCTTTTTTGACGTAAAATAAATATATAAATAAATAACGTCCCATCTAGCGCAACATCATTAAGGATCAACAGGAAAAAAACAACAAATTGCGTATTAACATTATCATCATTACCATTTTCATTACCGTGATCCATATCCCACAACATTATCATCACTATTACTATTTTCATTTTAACTCTGTGTTGTTTTATATAAGAAGACGGCTTTGCATTGTTGCAGGTCTCTAAGCATTCAGAAGAATTCTGAGGTTATCTGATGTTGCATGACGTTATCTATGATACCCGTCACCGCATTATGTGCAAAAAGATATTCAGATTTTTTCTTTGACAGCACTTTTAACAGCACCGCGAAACTTAATGACTCCACGGGTGTATCTACACATATTTAATCTGCATGTGCCTATAGTTGCCACGAGAAATCTTTGTCGTCCCTAATGTATTCACCAAACGGCCAGAGAAGCACAGCGACGTTCCAGTCTAATAATACCATTAATAGGAAATTGAGATTGCAAATTAAACTCTGTAGTCAACACTTTCTTCCAACAATTCTTTTCCGACGTGCTCTTCCTTAATATTTAAAGCACTGGTTTACTTTGCCTATTATATCGCACTTAAAACTAACATTCTTACAATTAAATGTTATTGTCAGTTATATGACATTTCTATTGATCATAAACGCACGAATAATTTATCAGTGGAGTAAATTCTTGCAACTTTTGGTTCCTCAATGTAATAACATTACTCCAAGAGGATGATGCGCTTCCGTACATTTTAAAAATCTTAATTGTTATATTCCTAGTTCACAACCTATTCTGTGCTGCCTTTAGTTTGGCTATTGTAATTTTAAAAACATATTTACAATCGTGCGATTCTAAACGTAGTCATCACGACTGTCGAAATTAAAGATCGCGGTGAAATGAATAACGATCCCGATTAAACTCTTCGGATCACTCTTCTGATTTCCTACTTTGTCTCCTAAATATATACATACAGTATGGAGGTAAAAATAGCGCAGTTCCTTCGTAATAACTAGATTTCGGCATTTTAGGCCCAAAAAAGTGATGTAAGCACCAAAAAAGGTAATAAAATGATGAAATTATGCACTACTAGGCGTGAAAAAGAACGTTTTAGGCACTTAATTTAAAAAAAAAAAACACTAAATATGAAACGTCATATTTCTGGCATCTAAAACTAATCACAAAAGGATTAAATTACGTACTTTTATTTCTTGGAAAGTCCAGTATTTTTACATTGATGAGAATGACAAGAATGTTTTTCTCTCTTTTTAGACAGACTCATCAGTACTGATAAATTCTGAATAAACTCGCCGAACTGCAAACGTCTTGTTCCCTTCATCAAAGAATGGGCACAATTTTGCATATTTGTATTCTTTATCTGAGATGTTATTGACCCAAATGAGCAGATATCTTTTTATTTCTTCCAACATGCTTCGACATTTCTTTCCAAATGCAGAAACTAAAGAACATAGAGCAAACTGTATCGTATAGGAATGTACAACTGCACCATGCATTGACTGACTGCCGAGAAAACTATTGAGATTATGCTCCTTGGCATATCCGTGAACAAAAGAGTTCAGAGATAGAACTTTGACCTTAATATTACATCTCATTCGAAGTACTAAGACCCAACGAAGTATGCATCGTGGCGCTGTAAGAGAATTCGACCGTTCTGAAAACGCAACACAATACTTGGCTGTTAATGCTGTTTTGAAAATTAGATTATTTTCAAACATTCGCAGTGTTATTACTAAAACGGCATTCATTCCTTAAATGACCATTTAATATTCTGATACATCGTGTCGGGCTAACACCGGATACCTATTTATAAACCAAAAATTGTTTGTATGTTTTGCGGTGAGGTTGTGCGTTTTGATTGATTTTTTCGTGTTTTCCGGCGCGTCAACTGCTTTGGTAATTAGTCCCGTTAGTGTAGTGCGTGTTTTTTTCGGAAGATGGTGATCTTCCCACGCTGGATAGCGAGATCCGGCGCCGACCTACCGTCGGCTAGTGGGGTTTCCCCCTAACCAGGACTCTCCCACCAGCGGGGCACCGCCTCAGCCGGGAGAAGCTCTAAGCTCCCGACCGGTCTCCCGAATTGTGGTAGTGTAGTGCATGTTAGTGTAACTGTGTGTGTGTAGGGGGAGAGGACAGGACAAGAATGAGGAAGGAAAGATCGCGCGCGCGCGCGCGGTCCGTGGCCCGTTTGGTAGGGAACTCCTCCAGCATTCGCCTGGTGTTGATCGGAGAAACCACGGAAAACTACCGATCAGAGTACCCGGCCGCTAGAACTCTCTTCCAGACAGCGACTGAATTCGACCTAGCTGGAAAGCAAGTGTCGAAAATCCTGGCGCCGTTAGGACTCGAACCCAGGACCTCCCGGTCAGAGGCGCTGCAGTGACATCAGTTGTACTCAGCTACTGCTCCCAGTTAGGTTGTGGGAATCTCATGGGTATAATGACCTCAAAACACTTTATCTAGCAATCCTTTATTTTTTAACATATACTAACTATCATACCCATTCACTAGGTTAGTCCAACAGCAAATTTTAGATCGTCAGTACGGTGAAATAGTGCTTTAGAAATTAGGTGAATAATTTTGGTCAATACACTTCTCGTAACTGCCTTGCTACGAAATATATGCGCAATACTAAGAAACTTTCCTGTTGCTGCACGATGCTTTTTTAAAATTATAATTTTAAGGCAAAAGGTACTGGGTCACATTTACTTAATTTTATAAGATGCATTACTTAATTCAAAGGCATTTTATTAGTAAGTAGATGAACATGCTGGTGCTTTGGCTGCTGTTAACTTCATCTTTTTGATATAGTTCTTAATACCTCAAGGAAAATATATATGTAATAAGTGTGTTAACACGTCCCAAATAAGCAAAAAGCAAACCTAGTGGCACTTTGACAATTTTTGAAAATTCACGGTGTTACACGAAAATCAAGACTTGCGTCATTCTTTCAAATATACCTTATCCGTAGAAACAGTTTACCGAAAACATTGGAGCGGAACACAAACACACAAACACACACACACACGCGCGCGCGCACGCACGCACACACACATTCATTAATTTCACACAAATCAAATGAAAGCCACTCCCCATTTTAAAAAAATCGAAGAAGACCTGCATTTTTAGAAATGTATATTATTTTATATCTTCAACTTGGAAGTTTTGAAATGCTAACATTTTGCAATTTTCGAAAATACAGAAAGTACCCCGGAAATGAGACTAGCACCAACTTTTTTTTTACTACAAATACACAAAACAAACTATATTTACATATTACATCATCCAATTTTACAAAATTAATGCCCTAGCACTATCATGCTAAAGCTGCCATAATAATATAAAACAATAATCCTCCACTGTAGCAATTTTCGCTCCAATTCTGTATTGTTCTGTTTACAAGTGAGAATTTATCTACATCTGTTTTCTTTGACGAACTTTCGAACTATGATCCTTCCGCGCGACGTGCCGGCTTTCATCGAAAAGCATTTTGGAAGTTCTGACGGTTGTAGGAAGACGCCCGTTTGCAATATTCGAAAAATCAGGAATGAGACCTGCGCCATTCTAAGTTTACTTTCCGCTATCCAAGGACGAAGTTAAACAAACAAATTTGTAGCCATTTTTTTAAAGAAAATTGTAATACTGTTGAGGCTTTATGTAAAGTATCTCCAAAAATAAAAATTTCCGTTCCAAAGAGACATGGACTCCAGTTCTTTCAATTGATCGAGGAGAAAATCGGTTGAACGGCCTAGGCGCGAGCTTCCACGACGGACAGACGGACGTTTTACGTGTTCGAATTTTTGGTATAAAGGGCTTAGAAACCATGGATTCTAACCAGACAAGGTGCTAAAGGAAGTAATTAACTACATAAAGGAACAAAATTATAAACTTCTCGCTACCAGTGCCGCCAGAAAATACATTTTCTGACGAAAATTCGTAATTTTCATGCGAATTATTACAAAATTTTCTCTTCTTTCTCTTAAGAAGGACGAGAAAGTAAAAAGAACCGTTGAAAAAATATTCATCCATACTAGCCAAACAAAATGCTATAGCCAATTATGACTCCTCGTCTTTCATGAACTTCATTTACTGTAATATTTTTGAATAGCTACGATTTATAATTTTCCATCATAAATGGTGGTAATAACACGACACTTGCTAATCTTGCAATACCCACCTCTCCATGCACAGTCACTTCAAGAGAGCAAATTTGCTTTACTGTATACCTGAGAAGGATTTCCGTTGCAACCTAATCGTATTTTGTAATTTCTTCAAAGAAAAAAACTCAACTGCAGGATTCTAAACACAAGTTTCAATGAAATAAATTGCATGTCGGTGCGCTAACACTCCGCTAAATATTAATTATAATAGCCTCCATTAAGTTACACATTTCTTTCCATGCAATTTTGTAGCCCCCAGTATTCTGACAACAGAGAGGGAAAAATTAGTTACTCGGGTACGCACAATTTTTTTCGACTGTCAGTGTGGTGAAATTGTGCTTGTTCAATTAGGTCAAGCACTTTGGTGTACACTCTTATTATCGCAACGATTTTCTCCGAAATGTTGATTTTCAACACTGCGGGAGGGTTTCCGTTGCTCGATTATTTTCTTTCTTAAAATTATCCATCTCGCATGGCACGAAATGTGAACACTCGTTACCACTTCATAATATCGCAGAGTCTCATATGATTTTACATATTCCGCGTACATATAAACAATTGTAGTTTCAATGTCTCTTGTGTTTAACGAACATAATTTTTTTTATCTTGACACATTTAAAAACTTGATTCTTCTCTGTCTCGGTGTCACCTACGGTAGACACGACTACATAGCTAACAAAATAATCGCTGCGTTAATTTCTACCATATGTTGGTCTTCTAACGTCACTGCAATATTTCTTACTATGCATCATCCCATCAGACGAAATATTTTAATAAATACTCAGCTGGAAAGGATATTGCGATGCCAATTCATAGAATAAGTGAAAATACTAGGTGGTAAATCTAAATACCTGTACAACTGATGTTTCCGGGCGCGGATGTTTCAGTCATTTGTCCAGTTAGTGTAATGAATGTGTATCTGCCTCAGGTGCCGGTGTTCCTACCTCCGCTGGTTAGTAGAAACAGACGCCGACCTACATGTCGCCTGGCGCGTGAGGGAATTACCCCTCCAGAAACATCTCCCACGGAAATAACCCCTAGCCGGAACAAGCTCTCAACTCCCGATTGGTCTCCCAACATGTGTGTGGTAGTGTAGTGCATGTATGTGTGTGTGTGTGTGTAAGGAGAGAGGGTAAGACAAGGAAGAGGAAGGAAAGATCGCGTGGTGTCCATCGCGGCAACTCTGATCGGTAGTTTTCCGTGGTTTCTCCGACCAACGCCAGGCGAATGGCGGAGCAGTACCTTAACACCCCGCCCACGGACCGCGCACGATCTTTCCTTTCTCTTCCTTGTGCTATCCTCACTCACACTCACACACACACACTCACACCACACACACTCCACACTCCTCACACACACACTACCACACTCACCCACCTCACCTCACACACACCAACCCCTCACACTCTCCACACACACCCCACTCTCCACACACACACTCCACACACACACTCACACCTCTCCACACACACACTCACACACTCCTCACACACACTCTCACACACACACACACACTCCTCACACCACCTCACACACCTCCACACACACTCACTCCACACACACACTCACTCCACACACACCACTCTCACACACACACCCACTCTCACACACACATCACTCTCACACCACCTCCACACACACACTCCTCTCACACCACCTCATCACACTCACCTCACACACACACACCTCACTCACACCTCACTCTCCACACACACACTCTCCACTCACCCCACCACACACACACACTCACTCCTCACTCCACTCTCACACACACACACTCTCACCTCACACTCACCACACACACTCTCACCCCTCACACACACACCTCTCACACTCTCACACACACCACCTCTCACCACTCACCACACACACACTCTCACTCTCACACACACACCTCACTCTCTCACTCTCATCACACACACACCTCCTCTCACCTCTCACACACACACTCTCTCCACCTCTCTCTCACACACACCTCTCACCTCCTCACACACACCTCTCTCACTCTCACACACACACTCTCACTCCCACACACACTCTCTCACTCTCACACACACACTCTCACTCTCACACACACACTCTCACTCTCACACACACACACACACACACACTCACACACACACACACACACACACACACACTCTCACACACACACACTCACACACACACACACACACACACACACACACAGACACACACACAGACACACACACAGACACACACACAGACACACACACAGACACACACACAGACACACACACACACTCACACACACTCACACAAACCTACACTAAGGGTGCGTGTCCACTAGAGAGTTGTCTCGACAGAAGCTCGCAATACCCTGTCCACCTGCGAACGATTCGCAGAAATGCCTGCCTCTCAAGAGTGCACTCGCCGCGCCCTCTCGCGATTACCTAACACATGCATGTCCACTGGAGAGCAGTATGCTCGGCGACGCAAGATTACGATGGAGGCAAAGAAGACAGCGACGGTGGCTTTCGTTACTTAATACGCTTCTTTGCAAAAGAGAAAAGTATATGGGTGAGAAAGTGGATTGATCGTCGACCACAGATGAGTGATTGCTCGACACTTATCAAACTATTTAAAATAGAGGATACGCAACATTTTAGATAAATTTTAAGCAACGCACATTGATTAACCTAACCTGAAAACTTCAAGATCACGCACAATAGTTTCCATTAGTAGGCTACATTTTTACACATTTACTTGAATATCAAAAATAACCACACAAAGGGGACTCAGTAATTTTTTTGCCTACCTGTTTCCGGAAATTGTGAATTTTCTTTATACTTCCTAGAATATGTACGTATAAACGGAGTAATATACGTAATATAGAGATAGTTATGAAGTGCTGCAGAAAATTCTATTTCGAGATTTCAAAGGAAATTCACGTTTAAGAGCTCCCTGATACCGAAAAAGTATTTTTTATGTTTTTTCTGGTTTTTCATTTTTATTTTCTTTTTTCTTTCTTTCTTTCTTTCTTTCTTTCTTTCTTTCTTTCTTTCCTTCCAACACGTCCGTCTGTCTGCCTATCCGGATGTCTGTGAACAACATTAGCGCCTAAACTATTCGTACGATTTTTCCCAAACTGAATATTCCTCGGTCGATCTGGCCCGACTCTAAGCTCTGCAAAAAACATTCATTACATTTTGGAGATACTTTACGTGAAACCCCTAGAACGTTTTCAACATTTTCTTCAAAGATGGCTCCAATTTTTTTTTCTTTACATTTCCTGCAAGATTAGAGTAAAATACGTACTAGAGAGTGTGTGCCATTCTGTAGCCTCTCTAGTTTACTTCTTCAATGGTACATTCCATTTCTAGGTCAATTTTTTGCTCGGTAGCAGCCACATCGACAGTGGACACGCACCTTAACATGCACTACAATACTTCTCATTCCGGGAGACCGGTCGGGGACTTACAATTTGTCCCGGCTGGGGCGGTGCTCTGCTGGTGGAAGATATGTGGTTAAGGAAAACTCCGTTAGCCGACGGTAGGTCGGCGCCGGATCCGGCCATCCAGCGGGGGTAGACGACCGCCACTTTCAGAGCAAAAAACACTACACTTACGGGACTAATGACCATATTAGTTGACGCGCCCGGAATCACTATCAACCAATCTATCTTAACCTAGAACGAAAACATGTGTTCATATGGAATTAAAATGTACATGCCGTGAACGGATGACCTTAGTTTCAGTGCTTGTTTCATAACTTTTAATTGTAAACAACTGCAAGATATTGCCCAACGCATTTAATTATTTTGGTTCACTTATACGGGTCGCTAAGGCAAATTAATTACATCTCGGCGTGACTCAAAACTACCAGATATGTAGACAATACTAACACTAGGAGACAACTCTCCAAAAATAGCTCATCACTATAACTTTTTTTGTTTAATATAGTTCATACTTATCACGATAATCAAGAAAGGAATTTGAACAATCGTGGTTTCAATTATTTCTCTTCGAAATCTCCATTAAAAAAAACAACAACAAATAATCCATTTTTGTAAGTGCAGCAATTTGGTGGTGGATAAAAAGAATCGACCACGTTAGTGTTGCAACTTTTAATATTGCAACTAGTTGTACCCGCACTATGTATTAACAACATCGCGGGAAGGATTAGTTGCTGGTTGGTATGTGTGCAAGAAAATGTATGTACAGAATATCTGAAGTAAAATCCAGCATGGGACGAATTAGATTGCTTATAAAAGAAGGCAGGCCCACAATTTTAAGTTTTCCGGCATCTGAAGGATTTGATAAAAAAAACATTAAAAGTAATATTAGGCTAACGTAATGCACTATTTTTTTCTGTAGCAGTAACATATATAGACACGCAACCACAATATCATTGAGGAAGTTTCATATACAGGCGTGATGTCAGGTGTTTACATTAAAAGAACTGTATTTACATTTTTTAATTAAGGAATTTTATTGAGAATCCATCACTGTAATTTTCTTAGATTCTTTATAGAAGTTGAAGAGAACGCCCAATAGTGGTATAAACCTTGTTTCCCCATTTGGATACTAACTGCATTCTACCGGTGATATTTAAATATCGCTTTAGCTGAAGAGCACACGCATACTGAGACAGTCCGCAGAAAGCGACGTCTCTTCCTGTGCATCGTCATCCCATGAGTTGCGGCGGCCATTCAATCAACAAACTTCCCTTTTCGCTTTCCTCCTCCGGTCGCTCAGGCGCGAGCTGCGAGGAGCAAGTGGGCGGAGGGAGACGGCCTGCCGTAGTCCTGCCCGTTGCACGCCGACCCTATAGAACGATTTTCCTAAGGATGAGCCAAAGTGACAGTTCGCCAAACCAGTGAACACCACATGTATTTCAGAGAAGTATCCCTCCGCCGCGACACCTGTTCAGCCACACCCGTTCGTAAAGTGCTAATGGCTCCTGTGAAAACATCCCTATGCCGAAGTCTTAAAGAGTTTTGCTTAAATATGCACATACACGACTTCTGGAAATATTTTAATTTAATTACGTATGTGGAAAATCTCTTAACATGCTCTCATAATCAGTAAGAGAAAAGTGCCACGAATGTAAGTAGAAAGCTCTCAATCAGAGCTCGCCACCCAACAGCCCAAAGGTCGAAACCATGTGCATCGGTACGCATCTCACATTCAAGTCTCGGTTTTAAAATGAACATAATATTTATCACACAAAAAGTGAATTCAATGTAATGTATAAAGTAAAAAGAATTTTTACAGAAGAGCACATAACACTGCACTTCCTAATTTCAATTATTTCTCGCGTCGCACTATATTTTTGTCGGACGAGGACATCACAAAAGGAAGTGTCGAAGCCATTTACAAGTTAGCCAACTGCAAACGAACGAATGCGGGAAGGGAGTCTAATGGGCTCAAGGGCACGACGACCACAGAACTTCACGTATGTTGCCAGCACTAGCGTCACTTTGGCTCATCCTTAGGAAAATCGCTCTATACCACTATCGTCACAGCCAAGACAGTGGAAGCAGCCACTGCCGCCTAGCCTCCCCCGTCATCTCGGCTGCGGACAGCACACGCCCGCGCCCGCCGGCCACCGCCCCAACATTACGGCGGAGCGCGAGGCAATGCGGTGCACGCCATGCGGCCGCAGTCTTAGACGCTTATGTTAAGGCTAACAAAGCGGCGCGCGCGCCTACAAGCGTCCGGCCGCGCCCTTCCTACCCCGTGGCTACGCAATGCGGCGCACTCCACCGCTGCCCCCAACCTGTCCCCGACCGCCACAATATCCGGTTTGTAAGATTGGGGGCAGACTATTCTAGTGGCGTGAATGGAAACACACACGAAAGCGATGTGAAGAAGAGAAAAGGGGTCAGTGGGATACAGTTTTGTGCGTTACAGGGTGAATTAAAAATAAATCTGACGTCTATGGAAAAGCGAGTTGAAGATTGTCCATATTTTTCCTCCACAACTCCTACTTTCGTAAGAAATTTTATACTTCGATCATTTGACATACTAGTGCTTTTCGGCATTCTGCAACCCGCCATACACACTTTCCTTGACCCGTACATCGTGCCGAACTCTGAGGACACTTCCAAGCGTGGTTTACGAGGCCGTTTGGGCGCATAAAGTTATGATATCGTAGGCTTCCGCGGCCAGAGTCATGATCTGGGCTGGCCGGGTGACGCCGCGTCGAAGGCTGGGGTGCCGACGATTCGACCGACATATCGCGGTCCTCTTCAGGGCTGTACTGCCCTGATAAAGTCCGGCACAAAGCCCGGCATAACGTTATGCGCCGCAGGATGTACTCTACAAAATTAAGAGTTTCTGGACCTTCTATTTCAAAATTTGGGATTTACTTCCCTTGGTACTTCCAAGATACCTGGATGCCTACCAGAATTCTGCATGAAATTTAATTCACTATTCGATATTATTTTTCTCACAACTTATTCTGCCAGGTCCATCCCTATTAATAAACACCTAGCAACATTACAATTCCTCATTATTCGGGCACAAACCTGGGCCTACACGGTGCAACGCATAGTTGTAAGACTGGCCAAACTCTGAAATGTTCACATAGGTGTAGAAATTGTAAATAATAGAAGCAGAGGGTTTACCATAGTTAAAAAATTATATACTCAGCATTGAATTAAAATGTATTTACACTTGGACTACAACGCAATGAACATGTGTGAAACGATCTTGTGGCAGACACACGCATAAATCTTGTGATATTCAACTCAGACTAGCAATTTTACTTGTAACCAATTAAAGCACTATACATCATGCGAAGGATGCCTTTGTGCGGACAGAATAAGGTATGTCACCGTCATTGTCACAATGGCTCCTTGGTGTTAACAAAAACGCGGCTCACATTCATATGAAACAAATTCGGTATTCCGCGAATAGCGAGCGACCGCTCATCGAACCCTGAGTAGTGCGGATGGATTGCTTGTTATTTGCGGAGTGCCAAATGTTCGGCGTTGCACCTATCCGCAGCGTGTCGAGCTCTTGAATCTATCAAATATCAAATTCTCGAAATAATCGGTAAACTAAAAAAAAAATAAGTATTTGGCCGATTGAGATGAATTTTCGCATTCTTTGTTAAGGCTTGTGCGCCTGCCATTACTCCAAACTCACATATTCAACACATCCTTATGACAGTTAAATTAGTTTCAATAATAAACGCCGAATAGTGAGAAACTTATTTTATTAAATATATTGCTGGAACTCTATGAAATGTTTCGAGCCCGATTTTTTAAGTATCATCGTATTTTGTGTTACTTATTTGCTTTGAACAAATAGCTCTGAGTAAAGAACTTATTTTTGTCTTTGACAGGAACGGAAGTGCCAAAATCTTCCATTTATCAACGTTTTCGAACGTTTATAACATTTTCAATTTTTTTTTAAATAAAAAAAAACCGCTTGGAACGGTTTCAAATTCGGCATTAAACTGAAAAGTTTCCTTCTCAAAAATCGAAACCTAAACTGCAATATTTCATTAAATGAAACGTTATTTGAAACGGCGTTGCCTTGGTTAAGTCCTGTTTCCTTTCTTTGCAATGGCCTAATTCATTCTCCCTTTTTCTTCCTAGCAAACTTAAAAAGCTAATTCACAAGTTTTCTACGTCATGAGCACTATACAACACGTATTGTGATACATTTCACTCACATTAACTCTCCACCATGTGGATCGTAACTAGGCGACAAACAAAATATCCTTTGTCCATTTTTGTCGCACATAGTTACTTCTAAAATTATGTTTTCATGAATTACTGTAGATTGAATTTGAACATGTTGCGCTCCAGAAACAGAGGCATCCCGCCGAGCACCGATGCATGTCACGTCTCTATAACAGGCGCTGGCCAACAGAGACAAATAACGGTCCTAATTCAAACCGTCGTTCTTCAGATCCCAATTTCCAGGATTTGAATACTGGCGTTTCGTCATTGCTATCACGAAATTATTTCTCGTACTAAGCAGAACATTTAGCATTAATTGTGCATCGTATTATCAATATAGGAAATGTCGCAGACACTTTCATAAATTAACAGACATTTCTGAGAAAATGGCTACTGGTGGTGCGTTTGAGAGATTTTATGACAATATCCACAAGGCGGGGGAAATGAATCACCTGTCTCTCCCAATCCACCTATGTCGCCACACTAAGAATCGCCTATTTGTAACATATCATGCCATCATTCACAACATCCACTAATTACTGATAATATTAGAAGTTCAACCCCCAACCACATCTATACAGCAGTGCAAACGCCGATCGCTCTGCTCAAGAACGATCCGGCCTCGGTGTCGGGGTTAGGTTGTGGAGCAGTCACAAAAGAACCAAGTCCGAGCAGCCGGGCATGCGATGTCAGCGCATGACACAATGATGTGGTACAAAGTTAGGTTACAGCAACATAGATCACAAGTTCGGGGGAAATTCTTTTGTAATAGGTGAAGGTCAGTTAATTTTGAGTGTCCCGTCCGTATTCTTGTTATGACCACTTGTTCTCTTCAGCTAAGTTTTTTGCTGGTTACCAATAAAGTTTTTGCTGGTTACCTTTAAAGTTTTTGCTGGTTACCTTTAAAGTTTTTAAGAGTTTTATGAATACTGCTTGCTTTATATTCTTTCCACGTACCATTCCATTACTGATCTTGTTATAGAATTTGTTCACGTTATGGAAGAATGGGATGGCTACGTCAATTAGATTGACTTCTTTCTTCTTGTCTACTGATGTGACGTCAGCTCTTTTGGCTGGAATGGAGACGTCAATTTTTGATTTCTCTAATACAATAGAGTTTTCAGTCACTTATGAACGATTTCAGGTGGTCCTTCCTTGTAATAAAGCAATGCTGATGATGTGCCTCCCGCTAAATTTTGATGGATGATTTTTCCAACTTTGCTGGGTCTTTTGGAATAAACTGAGTTTGCAATCATTCGACAGGATCCTTATAATTGTTTCCTTATATTATTCTATTATTTCTGCTGTTTCATGGCATTTTCGACATTGTCATCTGAAATTGCTCCCTTTATTACGATTTCACGATTATTATTATTATTATTATTATTATTATTATTATTATTATTATTATTATTATAATCATCATCAGGTAACACCAGGTGACAGGGAAATCGCGGTCATACAACCAAGTGCTAAACAGTAATATTTAAGATAAGCTAGACCATATTTGCAGTCAGTAACAATATCGCTTTCTGCATTTCTACACAAATCTTCCGATAAGTTTCAGCTTAATGATGTCAAGAAAGGACATTCCCTAATACTGAGATGCAGACGGAATATACCTCACTTCACCCTGTATCCACGTAGCGTTTGTTTCCCCTGCTAGTCCATGGTCATTTGTATTCACATCAATGGTTTTCTTTAATGTGCCGGCAAGAGGTGCAACAATGTCCATTAAATAATAATAATAATAATAATAATAATAATAATAATAATAATAATAATAATAATGTGAAATGCTTAGCCTTTGCGGATGACCTCGCAATTCTCACAAATAATAGAAAAGAGGCCACAGACGCCATAGAGAAACTACACGAAATAGCACATAAAACTGGTCTTCAAATTTCGTACGAGAAAACACAATACATAGAAAGAGTGCCACAAGACAAACTGCCTATCGAAACAACCTACGGGACAATCATACAAGTGCCGCATTTTAAATATCTAGGAGAAATCATCCAACCATCAGGGATCAACCTAAGGGCCAATGAGGAGAGAATAAGAAAATTGCAGAGAGTATACAAACTCACATGGAACTATTACAACAAAAAGTCCATATCCATTAACGCAAAATTAAGACATTATAACACTGTCGTACTTCCTGAGGCACTATATGCCGCTGGAACGACACAAATCGGTGGTCAATCAAAAATAAAAGAAATAGAGAAACAAGAAAGGAAAATTCTCAGAAAAATTTTTGGACCGGTACAAGAGCAAGGGATTTGGATGAAGAGGCCCACATTAGAAATTTATAAGCACACTGATAAGATTACGGACACATTCAGAAAAAGAATGCAGTTCTACGGACATATTCATAGGATGAATGAAAACAGAATTTCAAAACGGATTCTCATAGTCATCAACTCAGGCAGGGGAAAAACAAAATGGATTAAAGAAGTCGAGGAGGATCTCAGACAAGCACACATTACAATAAATGATGCAGAAAATAGAAAAGAATTCAGGAACACCATCAAAAAACATACATTTGAAACCGAAAGCAAGAAGAGGCCAGGATGTAAATGGACAGCAGAGCGGAAGAAACAACATAGTGAACACATGAAGAAAATATGGGCCCAGAGAAAACACAAACAATCATCATAAAGGAATTCAAGTTCAAACGCTCTCTTTAAATGGGAATAATCGTGAATAATAATAATAATAATAATAATAATAATAATAATAATAATAATAATAATTGATCGCAAGAAGGAACTATAGCTGGACAGACGCACATGTATCAGAAGCTCAGAAAAAGAATTTGATGTTTTCGTGCGCAGCAACAACTATGGTTGTTAATCTCGTGGTTGCAGGATTGTAGGGCATGTGAAAGCCGCATGAGATATGGTGATAGTCCTTCTCGCCTTCGCTGGAACGTGAGATCCGGCACCGATCTACACACCAGCTTTCTGCGTTTTCACTTCCAAATACCTCCCTCGGAGGAGACAGGACTGTAAATTCCCGACATGTGTGGTAGTACAGTACGAGCGTTAAGGAACGTGTAGTATATTTGTTAAGATACTGTGCAGACATTCGCCTAGTATAAAGAAACGTATCGAAGAAACCACGTAAAACAACCCATGAGAGCAATCAGCCACTAGAATTATTCTCTAGACAGATGAATTTGACCTAGCTATTTAGCTGTGTCGCAAATTCGCTACCATCGACACTCGAACCCTAAGGTCTGCCGGTGAGCGACGCTGCACATGCGGCAACGGAATGCTGCATTTGCGCCATCCCAGCAGGTGAGAAGCGCAGAGCTAATTTGCTACCAACCCGCATGGTCCACTACAAAATATACATACAGTGATCAGAGAACGTAAATCTCGATGCCCCGGATGCTGACACAGAAAGCTTGTCAGCTAGCCCCCTACGCTACGAGTTGTTCGCCAGAACGACAGCACAACTTCAATAACGTAAAAGGTCAGGTTGAGCCAGACATCACGCGCACGCGACGGAGCACGAGCCGCGAAGAGACCACGGTGCGAGTTACCTCGCTTCCCGTCTGTCGGGCAGAAAAGCTGTGCGGGCCCGACCGAACTCCTCGCCAGGCAGCTTCAATTCGATTATTGATCTCCATTTAGACGCAGAGTGGGCATCGCGGGCGCACCGCTCTCAGTTCCAGATTCGCATTGGACGAACAGCTAAAGTATATAAATGGAACATGGGGAAATGAGCGTTTATAATCCAGTGGGAATAGTTTAATAGTTACACGACGGAAGCGAGTAAAAAAACATGGTTTAGTATTTTGGTGTAAAAATACATTGAACATTTTGCGTAGAACGGTCTGAATTATATTTTGTTCATCGTAGAGACCGAAACCTGGCGTGGTGCCAAATTGGTGATTTTTTTCTATGCTGACATAATCCAATTATTTCACACGTACAACTATTTGAATCGGCGCTTATTACACTCGACATTCCGCTCACGGGTTCCATTTGACCATTTGCTCTAGCTTTGGTGGTAGCTTCAAGTGATCCGTAGCGATCCGTAGTTTAAGTTTTCCGTAGCAAAGCAAGAGCCCTCTAAGTATTCAAAGGACCTAAGAAAATAAAGAAAAACCCGATGCACATAGAGGGGCGCTCATTGATTCAGAAGCTGATTACAATAGTTGTCACAGGTATATCCAGTCTTAGATCTGTGTGGTGATGTGATCGACAAATTATATTGTTATTCGATAAACACATTCGTCTGGAAATTTTTATTAGTAAAATAATCCTTTATACCATACCATTCAAATACAAGAAATCTGATAATTTTTGGAGGAAAGTATTAGTTGTATTTTATACAATTCAATTCGGGCGAATTGCATTTGAAATAGTCGTTCCTAACTATTCTTAAGATATAAGATTATTATCAAATACAACTCCAATTAAACAAAAAATGCTCAAGTTCCATCATTTCGCGACTCCACAAATTACAAACATCAAACTACTTCAGCTACAACAGCACTTTCTCGCATTATTTATAATAGCAAAGAAATATTATACTACTTCCTGCAAAACATTTTCTCAGTGCAATTAAAATAGCTGTGCCATTTCAGTCCGGACGGACTTGCTGAACGCGTGTCGGACGGACTGCCTGGCGGTCCGACTGAGGGATGGACAAATCTAGTTGTAAATCAGGTTTTTATTCAAACAAAACGGGTAAAATAAAATAAACGGGTTTTACAACTCCTTCTTTCATTAAATTTGAGAATGTAAAATTGTAAAATTGTTTTGCCTTTTAATTAGACAATCGGTTAATCGCATACAGATTGAGATTTATGTTTTCAACTATAACATACAGTTTCGCGATTTCTTTACAAATAATGGCATTCGCGCTACAAAGAACAAGCTTCCTGAAGGAAATTCCCTACTTCTTTCGGTGATTTTCCCATCAGGCATCATGAAAGTGTTATTCCAAACAATAATTTCAATCTGCATACCCCTCCCTTCTTGTTGAAACGTGAGAACCGCCTCTAGCAAAATGTTTGTCCCTCGTGTTCCGAAAGGGGCTCGGGAAGAAGGTTGGAGGTGGTACGAGCGTCATTTCGTGCACATCAACCACGCTCGGAGGGTTGAGAAGGAAGCACTTTTGCTTCTAGGTTGGACAAGCGCTTGCAAGGCGGTGTGGCGCGGGGCCCCATAAAAGATGAATTTGCTGCAGCAGCTGCAAATCCGAGTGGAGCGGACGCGTCAACCAGCCACAAGAAACTCCGCACTGCGACAGGCAGCTCGCGCCCCCCGCCTCACGGTCCCTGGTCCTCGCATGCCGCGACCCGTTTCCCGCGTTCCCGCTTCCCCGAACTCCGCCAGCATCATTCATTGATTTGCCTCGCACATAATCACCTTCCTAAAGGTCATTTCAAAATAGTCCCTTTATCAGATGTAGAATTAGCGGACCATGCAACCGCGCAGATTGGGTTGGCACGGCATAAAAGATTTTTCCAACTCCGCAAGAAAAGGAACATACCAATCGAACGTGCATGACGTGGATTAAGTTCGAAATTTAGTTCAATATACTGGGGAATCTATATTCTCGTGTTAGTATGCGACGGGTAAAAAAAATTAAGATCATTACATAATGTACGTGTGAAAGTAAATTAATATTCTCGTACTGGTCGGAACAATTCGATATCTCGATGAAAAAATTTTTGTGTGCAAACCACCGTGAGCAGGTCTGTCACAATGTCTGCATTATACATGAACTGCGAAAGCCAGAGAATTAGCTTACTTAGATCTTTTTCGTCCGTTAACGGAATACGGGGCGGTTTATTGGGACCCTTGCAGAAATTTACAAAAGAAAAATTTGAATAGAATAGGGAGAAGAGCGTGTCAACCCAAGCAATAGGAAGAAAGTAGAATGGTAGTATCTAGAAATCAGAAGGGCTAAGGCAAGACTCGGTGCCCTGTGGAATGCGCCGGTTATCCAGCTTGGGAAGATATCTACATCCGACTCGGTACACCTCTATTTTAATAGAATGAATTACAAGCACAAAATTCAGTTCAGGATACTGAACAGATGTTGGAAAATTTTCTTTTACAAATAGAGCAATAACGTGCTTAAATAAGTTTCTTGCAACAGACTTGGAACCCTTTCTTGTAGGTGTTCAAGAATTAAAAATAAATTAACTAATGATATTTGTAAACTTTATCAATTAGTAAGTTACGTTTATTCAAACAGTTATTTTATTACTGTTATTAGTATTGTGATAATTACCATTAAATGCATAGCATTATTAAATAAATAATTATAATCAATGTAGTATTTGTACTGAAGTGTGGTAACGTGATGCAAAGTGCAGTGCAATAGAGAAGTAGAAAGAGAAGTGTAAGTGTTGTGACGTGAAGTGAAGAGTGAAGTCGTCTATTTATTAGTTTAAAATATCTGAATAGGATAGCCATAAAATGTAGGGTGAATGCTGTTATTGTTATTATTGCCTTCATTGTTATCATTAATATTATGTTTGTCTTCAAATAATTTAAAGTTACACTGAATTAATATTCCTAATGGTAATATGTAAACTGTACTGTTCTGCCACCAGATTGTATAAACCTACCAACGGAAATAAATTTATATTATAGAAAGTCATGCTGACCTAACACGTTACCCGAAATTACTACTTCATTGTGGAGCTATCAAATCCTATTGCGCCAGGGTTGTTTTTTTTTCTTTCAGACTATAAGCCGCTTTTGGTTACATGAATTTAACAGTCCGTGTTATATGATAAAATGCCACGACTGTGCCAAAATAAACTCAACGCACGACACAGGTAAATTATTGTGCCGCGATAGCGGATCAATATCGGCTTGCATTTTGTAACTAAAAACAAAGCTCCAAGAAGCAAAGTATGCCTTTGAATTCCACAAGAAATAATGGGCGATAGGGTACGGAGGAAAGCATAGGTCATTACTGAATTCTTGGCTGTCCGGGATTAGCCGCGTCATGGTCGATGGTGCTGACGTTTCGGCCATCTTGCTGTGGCCTTCTTCAGAGCTGTTCTGCTGACCAGACGCGGCTAATCCCGGACAGCCAAGAATTCAACGACTCCGGCCGCGGAAGCCTACGACTCTACATAGGTCATTACTACTTAATATTGCCTGTACTGCTAGTAAAATTATGTCCAGCTTCTGTTGTGTTTACTCTTAAATTACGTCCTTGACGGCGACAAGGACTTGCAGCCCCATTACTTACCACAAGTTCGCACCAAAACAATAGGGTACAAAAGCGCGGAGTCACCGGAATTACACGTTGGTAAGGGCATCTGAATACTCCATCTCACCCTAAGAGAAACTTCTATTGACCGTTTAATCAACTTGAATTCGATTTTGAACCTGAAAGTGTACCAGCGACAGCATTTTTGTTTCGACTAGGCGAGCTATGTTGGGGCGGAAATGGATGATATTCTTCTCCTATAAGAATCCAAACAATAATGAAGGAGGATTAATATTTCTAATTTCCGTGTTACACATGATATCGAAAGGTTTGGAGAAACCTCACACATGACTTTGCAATTGCAAGCAACCTGCCATTTAAATGCCTGCCATTAAAAATTAGATGTCCTAAGATGGGTACAAATTACGGAGGACGCGATTGGCCCCTTGTTTTCTTTCTTCTGAACTTGATACATTTGAAAATGTACATTTCTGAATAGTCTCATTTGTCTATACTGCGATTAAAATGAAGGGCAAAATGGCAGCGAACAGCTCGGAGGGGTTATCCAATCAGGAGATTGGTTACAACATATTTCCTGGTATTGAAGCTACCATTTGGATAACTGTGTCCAAGCTCATGAAAAGTCAATCCGCCCTACGGTTTTTATCGGTGGATAATCATTACCAACACTATCGTAATATTAGGATAACATTTCAAAGTATTGCGACCATCAACATAGCGAAATTACCTACCCTCATATCATTTAATGTTTTTTAATTAAAAGACTTTTTCACCTATTTAGAAAACCTAAAATGAATTATTAAAAAAACAAGGGGCATTAATTATTAAATACTAGTCGAAGTATCACATCGTTGGCGGCATATTTATCAATCACTATCACATACTAGATATGAATAAGAATTAATTCTATCAATTGTGCTGAATGGAAGTAATTTCATTAACAAACTAGCTACGTCGTGCCCTGTTCAACCACGCCATGATAAGACTTTTTCAACCCCGTCCCGGCTAGCTCGGCCCCGCCTGCCGATCCCACAATACCTACATGCATTGCGGATTGCAACAAACAGAATTTTATAGAAACAAAAATTAATGACTGAATTATACTCCTATTGAAAGGGATTCACTTCAAAGCCATGAGCTGGAAGGAAAGGGCAGTGTCATCCATTCGAAAGCTCCAGTACTGAAACTAAGTCGTAACGAAGTTCTCGATTGGATGACAGTGACTTTGAAGTGGCACTTTGTTTAAATCAGTGTGTAGGTTATGAAAGATCTCACGGTGAAATATTCCCAGTTAACGTACGTATATCAGTAAAATTTCGTGAAATTCAAAATATAAGTTGCCACGTGTTTTCTGCACCTACAGGCCGTAAATTTAGTAGAACACTACAATGAAAGACGAGAAGCCCATCCACAGTCTTACGAATCATTCTGACAACTGGAATATATTCGGTTTCAGCGGTTAAAAATACTTTAGAAAATTGTTCCTCGTGAGAACCAAGCTGTTGGTGTTAGATGACAAATTTATACTTGTCATTTCGTTACTTTCTCCTCTTCCGACAAAACAATTCGACGTTAACAAAATTCATAAAGAAATATGAGAACATGTACGTGCCATTCTGGGGTGACTAAGAAAGACTCCTTGAAGAGACACGGCCAGATTGCATTTTCATACACTATTCAGCGAAAACAAGAATTTCTTTACCCTAAGGAGGCATCGAATCACTATGACTTCATATATTGATACGCCACACTATCTTCCTTCATTTGCCTGGGAACATATTACCATCAACCTTGACAAAATAACCCATTACGGGGTACAGGCGAACAAAATTTCTCTAACACAAGTAACAAATGTATTTCCGCGTATCTAATGTATTCATAACATTCGAGATGTATATTATTTTTCTGTTTTCGTGTTTGAAAACATAAACGCACACACATTACATGCCAGAAAGTTAGCACATATAAATTAAATCTGCGATATCACTGAAGCATGTAAAATTGTTCGGGGATCATACTTGGCAGACGCACGTCGGGAGCGAGAAGCGTCAGACTTTTATCCCAGACACCGAAGCCAGTAAAATGTATTCAAAAAATTAAATTAAAACTGTCATGAACCCTTTATTAAGATTTATCAGCCTAACTTTCACGTCATTTACACATATTATAACATAATAATAATAATTATTATTATCATCACGTGTCATAATATAAAAAAACCATTACGCGTTCACACGTGATTTTATATAAATGGAGAATATTGTCTAGAAATAACCCGTCGTGAGGTTATAACGAATCCCTTAAATCAGGCTTGGCCAAATCGCGTTCTTCTAGCGCGAGTGCGCACCGGCAACTTGCGAACCCGGAGAGGGAAGGGGGCATAACGAGGCAGGGAATGTTCTTAGGAAGGCACCAGCACGGACAATTTCGGAAGATGAAAAGCATAGTAACCCATAAATGCTGCATTATTGGTTACCTTTTCTCTGTGTTTTGGTTCAACTTACATTGGTGTATTATCACATAAGGAACCTTAACAAAACAGACACAGAATATGACTGATGATCCATTAAAATAAGTTATTTTTTGCACAGCCAACAACTTGACATCACGTATAGATGTACTTGTAAACAAATATAAAATGTAATAATGTATTGTGTAATTGTGTATAAACATAAATAGTAACAATTTTACTTAGTAATAGGTAGGTTACGTGCAAATATGTACACCAAGGTTTCCCAAACATTTTTGGTCGCAATTCCTTTAAAAATGAAATTAAAACCGTTGACACATCGCAGTAATTAACTACTGAACCTAACGAAATTAGCGAAGTTATATAATAAGCGATATCAAATACTTGGGAAACAAAAATTAACTTTTTTCAATAGCGAACACACGTTTGAAAAATGTTGCGACTAATGAGATTACTATTCGTAACATTTTATCTCTAAATCCGGTAAAATGAAATCACAAAAACCCAAGACGAGTTATAAGATTTATGAAATAAATTCACAAATTAAAACCACTTAACTAAAAATAAAATTGAAGTGAAAAAAATGACCCTATTCTAGCATGCTTCTTAATTTCGTGCATTCGACTTCTTTCTTTCCCGCACTTCGTTGGAATTGACGTTGCCTCAACAGTTGTCTGTGCTTATTGTCATTTAAGCGAAAATGTGTTCGCGGGGCACTTCAGACGATGAATATGAAACTTTTTGTAGAAATCATCTGGTACTACAGATCGAAATTGCAGAAATTTCGAACCAACAAATAAAAATTTAATCAATTTTCAGTGAATTGAGCTCTTTTTGCGCGTGTCTCTTCAGATTCGACATCACTGTCGGGTACAGCTTGCATTCACAAGCCGTGAATTACTTTTTCCCTGTGTTCCTGGACTTTGATTCCCTTGGTTCTTCCAGATTTACCGTGCCTAAGAAGCTAGTGTCGAAAATCCGCCACCATCAGGACTAGTATCTCTCTGCGGACCAGTCTATCTGGCCACGAGGTCAGAGACCCTGCAGCGGCAATGGATGTCACTGAGCCACCTCAGCCTGTCTGAATCCTAGAATAGAGCATGGCACTCCTTGCCGATTGGAGATTCGACAGGTTTATCCCCAATATTTTACCCGCCGAAAAGTATGGATGTCTGTTCCCACAAATCCGCGGGTAAAATGTGCTCCCAATTTGTTTTTCTTCACGACATGAATTCGTAGTTGGCTGTATCGTGAACGTGTTCGCACGCTAACCTGGACCGGGTGGAACTTTCTTATAGCTATAAAGCTGATGGTTCCGTGAAGTATGATATGCGGTAAACCTGGACAGATAAAAGTGGGTGGCAACTTCCGGAATCGATTTAGCATAAGTTACACAAACGAACGAGTAAAACCGGTACGAATGCCAGACTTTCCGAACACCTTACTTTTAAAAGGTTTGCAAGTGAAGGTTGGGATCGTCAAACTATTCAAATTAGAAGTATGAAAACTATTTTTTTTTTTTTTATAAAGACAATTTGAATTTTCGACGGTCAGCCTGAACAATGTTTCGTTTACTGCACGTAAAG
This sequence comes from Teleogryllus oceanicus, assembly GCA_964035755.1. NCBI lineage: Eukaryota > Metazoa > Arthropoda > Insecta > Orthoptera > Gryllidae > Teleogryllus > Teleogryllus oceanicus. The sequence goes on along the minus strand of CAXIVR010000001.1, from coordinate 44,755,015 downwards.
ATTGAGAAAATCAAGAAATTGACGTAGGAAATTGTTTAGTAGAACAAACAGTATGGTACGGATAAAAGTAGATAATGCTAGAATGAGATTTCCAAAACAAAGTTATTAAAGAAAAGCGTATTACATAAGACGAAGATTCAGACTACCCAATTTGGAATTATAAAGGAGAGGAAAACTCAAATTACGTTGAAGTAACCATTAACGATAGCCACAGTCAGCAAAGAAAAACAGTACCTACAGAAAATTAGGAATTAACGTTGGAAAAATTCCAGTAGATCGTTAGCCGAAAAGTGATTAATACAAAAAAAATTAATACTTCAGCACTAGGTACAGAAATTCTATATACTTAAATTAATTGATATGCATCTATTGAAATTTTATAGAAGGCTATAATGTATTCACGAAAATAAAATCTAAACGAAACATTTTGAGAAAAGTTCCAACCCTCAGCTTTATAGGTCAAAACTTAATTTCCGCAAATTTATTCACATAAAATTCGACGTAGAGAACGTCGTATCTGGAATGAATGAAATGAATCCATTATCTTGATGAACTGGGGGATTATGAATATGTGATGTAAATCATGAGGCAGGAGAAACTCTACATTAAATCTATATTGATTTTAATTAAAGCATTAAATATAATATAGAAATATATTCAGCTCTTATTGATGAACAAGTTGCATCAAGTTTCATTTACATTTACACATTAATCTACATTAAATTTACTGACTTTTTTGACATTGCACTTTACTTGTGCGGTTACACGCAGGCGTCTGCGGCCACAACTACGTGGGAAACACTCGCGAACGGCTCTTGATTTTCTTCAGATTCCTGGTTGACCGTATCCTTAAGGTCTCTGTGCAAAAACTCGTCCCAGGAACAGTTTGGCGAAATCTATGAAAATTGTTTCGTTGAGCACGAGACAAGGTAAATGGAAAGGGTCCGGGGAAGTAAATTGGTGTTCATGCGCACCTTCAGAATCGATTAAACACACGACGCGCACACCCGGGCGGGTACAACTTAAATAGTCTCAGGGCACCTTCGTGGTACGGAGCATGCGACTCGCGTTTTTCCTTTGTCGCGTGGTGAATTATTGACCAACTACTGTAAGTTTTATGGAACCATCATGTCGCATCATAGGCATCAAAGCGAGACCCTGCAAAACAGAGACGGATCAACATTCCGTGAGAACAGCAAGTTCATCCAAGTTTCTTCGAAAAATCCGACACATGCTAGTATTTATTTTAAACATCCGATATTCATACTACCTCGTTAATCTACGCAGATGCGAACAACTCACATTTCATCATAAAATAGAAACTACATTAATTGTAGAAATCAGAATATTTTATATATTTTTTTAAAACGTCGCAATTAACTGGTTATTATCAGGTCCATCATTACGCCAAAAAGCAGGTTTATGTCTTCAAACTCATCGCATTTTCCTCGGGTTCACTTTGAAAATCAAAATAATTAGTTTCATAATACTCCGGTAAAAAAAAGTACCAGGATTCTGATACTTGGTCGCCAACAACCCCGCGAAACGTACTGACCTCAGTCCTCAATGACGTATGTGCCGTTGAACGTCAAATCCAACAAGAGTTTTACACGACTTTTTTAATACGATATTTTTTCTTAAATCTGGACATCAAAAAAAGAGACTTTTTTACTTGTCTGAAAATTGATTATTTGTGCACTTATCTCTATATTGAATTTTGGAATTTACGCGTACTTCGCAAAATATAATCAATTGTTGCTCCGAATGCACTTTATTTAAAAATTTCTTGTTTGTTTCATTTAATGCTTCGAAATGTGTATTTTATCCTTGTGAAGATTTTTTTTTTCAAAAAGTAAATATTTAATTTCAAAAATAGTAATTATTTTAAAAATATGAAAATTTCATATGAACTCCGATATTTTTTTAAAATACAGGCGTATTTCAAGTTCAAATTTCTATAAATTACAAGAAAAAAACGGGCACTGCACATGAACAATTCTAAACAATCAATTGTAAGTATGAGGACACGCTCTCCCTGCCCATGCTCTAACGAATTGTGTTCGGTAAAATATTTGATCCAAGTGCTGAACTATAAAAAGAATGACCGTCTGCCTGATTAAAGTTTTAAGAAATTAGTATCTCACATGTTCACTCTGCCTCTAGAAATGGGTGGCAAAGACTCAACTGATGACTCAAAAACTGAACTCAAATGATTCAACTACTGCTTGTCCTCGTGTCAGCGAAAGTAATTTTACTTTATCCCTTTGCGACCTAGGGATAAGGCGATCTCTTGGCCTTGCTCGTAAAATACATAAGACCACTTGTCAAGGGACACGAGTAAAATTTTCATTGAAAAAATAGGCCACAATACAAACCTTGTAGTGAAGTGTGCTATAATGTAAATCCTGTGAACACTGCAACATGAGTGGGGATCACCGTGAGAGATCCCAATGAGCCTCGCCAGAAATAGACATTATTATTATTATTATTATTATTATTATTATTATTATTATTATTATTATTATTATTATTATTATTATTATTATTATATGTTTCAATCCATTTAATCTTTCTGATCACGATTTTAAGAAGAGAACATCTTTGGGACGCGTAAACCGCGATTACTAATGAAACTTGATTTAGAGCAGTCATTAGATTTGCGAATTTGTGATTCATGCCGGAAAATTATTTACTTCTCCAATGGTTCAAATGCACAATACTAATTTTTTTTTAAAAAACGAAATATTTGCCTCCATTAAGAAGATTTTGGAATTTGCAGTATAACATTTTTTGCGACGTCATATGGTAAAAGACCATGCATGGCATTGTAGGAACTGTTAGAGACCTGCCACTCGAGGCAGTCTACAACAATGTAGCTTCACTATGCCCACGTTTTGTTGAACTTTTTTTTAATTGGTTATTTAAGGTCGCATCAACATCTAGGTCATTAGCGACCACTATTGGAGTTAACGGTATGGTAACTATGAAGATGAAACGAAATGGTTATGGACAAGGGGTGAAAGGACGAACACAAATACAACCATGTCCAAGGTGGGACTCGAACCCGCGACCCTTCGGTCCGAGATCACTACGACACTGCCTTAGCGATCTCTGCCACCGAGCCGACCTTGTTCAACTTTCCTTTTGCTTGTAGTGACAGCAATTTCCAAATTTCTTTTCACCGAAATGGCAGCGTGGATAACAGAAGCTCCTCCTTTCCGGCCCGAAGATAATTTTGAATCATTCTGAATCCATGGGGTCGGCTTATGTGGCGCAGGGACTTGCGCGCACGTACGCAGATATGAATGATGCTGGCCCTACACAAGACACAGGCGTTTTCTCACAATACACTTCTCCCCGTAGCAGATAACACACAGTTCTTAAATGTTCTTTACGTAAAATAAAATAAATAACTCATTCGTGCTTCGATGCGGTTCGCTTCTCACACGATCATATAATATCTGATCCATCATTCACTTTTCACTCTTCCTCTACAATCACACATCACTACGCAACAGGAAACGGCCACTCCGGTCACCTACCACGAAGAGACTTGCTCCAAAAAGCTTGCACCTCCTTCCGCATCTACGTTCAGTAATGAACATTCATCTCGTACATACTGATATACCCTCAGCGTTATTTATATATTGAGGATTAACGGACTTACTACTGCTGAGGTCACTGATACCCATGGGTGACTTAACGATGCAATGATGAGGTTGATGCAATGATGAGCTAGCAATGATGAGGTTGATGGTTAAAAAAATGTCAGAATCGCGGGATCAGATCGCGGTCACATCGTGGCAATTCGCGCGAAAAAGAATCAAACTTGACTAACCAAATCGCGCCGCACCGCTTATTACGTACTCGTGCTCATTGCCATACATGAAATTGTTCTTGCCGCGTCACGATTTCGTTCCAGCACCCACGATTTCACTCCAGCGCCACGACAGTTGACACCAAATCCGCTAATGTCGGGCCAATGTGATAGGGGGATATGCTCGCCGTGACGCCACGAGCGACATTCGCTCGGTCTGAAAAGCAGAGGACCTGATGCTCGGCACGAGCGGCGACTCCTGTTAAGGCACAATGTCCACAGCAATACTGATTCACAACGTATTAATGAATTGTTCTTATTCACGGTTTTGGAAAGAAAATGCACAATATTTATTTAGAAATTATGTAATTACACTTGTCTTTGTGTTGTTCGGAAGTACTTATTTGTTGTAGCTAAAATACATGTTATATTTCTCTGAAATGTTCATGTGAGTTCCTTACGTAAAAAAAAATAAATAAATAAATCTGCAACTCAAGGTTTCGCGTGTCACTCGTCATTTCCATTTCCTGTGCGAAGCGGAGTAGGAATGGGGCATTCACGTCGTAGATTATAAAATATGTTTTTATAAAACCAGCGATGTTTTTAAACCTCAATGGTTGATTGAAATCTTTTAACATCGATGTATTTTGCTGGAAGTTTTCTTACGTTTTCGATGTTTTGTTTGCGAATAAAAAGTTCTATAATCACAATTTTTTAAAAGTCATAATATGAAATAGTAATTTAGTCTCTTTCTTCCCAGAGAGGTGACCTCGATGCCCTGATTTCCTATGCCTTTCCTCGTATTTCGCAGGTGGAGGGGCGGTCAACGCATGTGCCGTAGGCATCGGGACTCCCCCTTCTTCCCACACCTTTCTAAGGAGAACTGGGGAAACTCTGATATCCTGTGACGGCCCTGGTGCGCTCAAGCTCCACGTAGTTGTTAATGGTTCTTATTATTTTTGCTATTAGTCAGTTAAATCTTAATTATAAATTAATGAGCATGGCCTTTATATATATATATATATATATATATATATATATATATATATATAGAGAGAGAGAGAGAGAGAGAGAGAGAGAGGAAGGAAATATAATGGTGTAGAATTTAAAAGAAACCATTAACACAAGTGTGTTAATGGTTTCTTTTAAATTAGTCTTACTGCTGGAGAGGAAATTACCTCCCTTCGCCTTACGCCTTACCCCATTACGCCTTTCATCAAGCAGATTTAAAAAGAAAAGTGAAGTTCGCCGATAATAAGGGAAGCAGCAGGCATACGTGCAAACCACAACACATCTTACTGAAGGCCCTTTGTCCATAACACTGAAACGGATTCCTAGGCCCTGAAAGCTAGGTTTTCGTATCCCTTCATGCCCTACTTTTAGGGACACGAAAATACTGAGCCCCATTGAGCGTTCTATCACATTTTCGGAGGTACTTTCACTCAAAATTGGGTCACAGTATAACGATTTTTGCACTTTTAAAACTACGGTTTACAGAATGCACACACGTGCCCCACGCAGTCTCCTTTATTCTGCTACGCTACGGCCTTCACATACGGAATTCATTTCGTTCTCTGAGCCCGAGCATCCATGGCCACCGGAGATGAATGATGCAATGAGAGCATGACGACGAGACTTCTCGCTAACCAGTCGTCCACCGGAAACCGTTCGTGGAGTGAGCGGGATTTGCACTCGCGGCCCCCAGAGGCTGTGGGTCGAAGGGGAGGAAAAGGGGGAGCCGCCCCACCAGACGACCAGAGATCGAATCCACGACCTTGCGCTCGCGGAGATCAATCTGCAGTCTCAGGCCGCGGAGGTCATCCGACGGCGCGTGGCAGCAGGCAGCCTGCTCTCCACTCGCAGTGCGAGTCACAAATGCGCTCTCGGGCGAAGCGAATAGGGAGAGTCCGTCGTTCTTCCTTGCCCCTGGAGCAAGACAAAATCCAACACGCATGTTTACTCTGCACACATACCACTGGAGAACATTTCCTTTGATGTACCCGTCAGAATAAGTTACGGAATAAGACACAGTAGATAACTTAGTAAGTATCCAGACTGTAAGCTAAGCCGGCGAAGTGGTGTGAATACTTGCTAGAGCTAGACATTTGCTAGAGCCTAGGGAGCCACAGCAGTTCTATCTTCCTCAGTTCGAAAAGCCGAGGGGTTCAAATCCCACCTTAGGCATGGCTGTGCTTGCTTATTCTCATAACCATTATTTCGGGAATGATCACACTCACGACTTTCATAGTTGTAACGTTGGTAGTTACAAAAACGGAGATCGCAGTAGAAATCATGTTCTTGAATATTGCAACATGTACACGCTTAAAGAAAATGTGTCAGGCTACGGCAACTTATCTAATACACGAAACCGCATGACATCTGTCAAGTCGTTCGGGGAATATCAATTTTGAAGAAAATCTGCTCAAGGGTTTGGCAGCTAGGGTTGTGGACGGACAGACAGAGAGACACGTTTTGCAGTCATTCATTTTTCGGTAATCAAGGACCGACAAAACATGGATTCTGGCTACACTACGTGTTGAAAGATTTTTTTTCTAAACTTAGCAACTGGATTTATCCACTTTTTCGTTACCAGGTTTTCATGCTGAAAATTCGCAGTTTTTCCGCGCAACATTACATACCTTTCTCTCTACTCCATACCGCGAAAGTAATCAAATGCTTAGACAGCCACACCAACGGCAGACTTTTCAAAATAGTATCTCTAAGCATAGTAACCTCCACAGGTGGTGTAACTAGGGGAGTATCGTTCCCATTAATTATTATTATTATTATTATTATTATTATTATTATTATTATTATTAATGCATTACGAACCATTAATTCAGTTAAATTTTACAAGATTAAATTTTAGTGTCATCTGAAGGGACGCGTGATGAAGGATGCATTAAAAAGCTCTTACCAGAATGTTAAAATATGTTTAAACTTTTTGAAGTAAAACTTTCTCTTTACGATTGGTGATCAGTCCAGCACACTGAGTCGTTGATAATATGAATTTGATTTTTAAAATATTTAAACCCCGAATGTTCGTCACTCGGCAAATAGCAAGCAACTCATCCACACTACTCGGGATTCGGCGAGCGGTTATTCGTTATTCGATTAGCGGTTATTCGTTATTCGCCGAACAACGAATGTGTAGAGCCGCCTTCACGGAAAACTGAGCGCCTGCGATGACATCGCGAACTGTCTGTATTGAAGCGCTGCCCTAACAGTCATGGTTGATTGACTGTTAATGATTCCGTGCGCGTCAATTACTAGGGTCATTAGTCTCATAAGTGTAGTACGTTTTTTTCTCGTTAGGTAGCGGTGTTCTACACTCAGTGCGGCAAACACTCAGTGCGGCTTTAGATGAGACGTTTCTTTTCCTTTTCATGTAATTTCATGTTTTAAGAATAAGCAGTTTTTATATTATTGTTATTATTTTAATGTTATTAGTACCATTATTATATTATTTGCATGACATTTATTATCTTATTTGTGTAATTAACTGCCACCGGGTTACACCCAATTGCAGTTTAAATAAATTTATCTTATCTTATCGCTGGATAGCGAGATCCCGCGTCGACATACCATCGGCAAACAGGGTTTTCCCAACCAGGTATCTCCCACCAGCGTGACATCACCCCAGCCGGGACAGGCTCTAAGATCCCGACCAGTCTTCCAGCATGTGTGGTAGTGTAGTGCATGTTAGTGTGTGTCAGGGGAAAGGATAGGACAAGGAAGAGGTAGGAAAGAAGACGCGCGGTCCGTGGCCCGTTTGTTAGGGTACTGCTCCGGCATTCGCCTGGTGTTGATCGGAGAAACCACGGAAAATTACCGATCAGAGCAGCCGGCCGCTAGAATTCTCGAGACAGCGACTGAATTCGACCTAGCTGACAAGCTAGTGTCGAAAATCCTGCCACCGCACGGCGTGTAACTTTGGCAATCTAGGTTGAAAAATGTCAGAATCTACAAAACTATTGATTGTATACTATTATACAAAGCATTTATTGAAAGTAAATTAGAATGTTAATATATGGAACAATTTTCTTTGAAAAATTTTGAGGGCGAATGTTTTCATTTGGAAAAATACAAACTCAAGCAATAGCTGTCAATTCACGAACTGAGAAAGATAAACGCAAATAGAAATTGAATGAAAATGTATAAATAATTAATAAATTAAATAAATCGATATATTATTAATTGTGAACCGATAAGAGACGAAATAAAAATATAGATTAGCCAATATGGAAACAAAGAAAAAATGCAAAAATATTATTACGAACTATGAATCGTTCATTCACTATCTGATGAATCCCCGAATATGGTAACTGCATTTACTTCAGCGTCTTGTTGATCAATGTCAAGCAAATTAACCATTTTTTGAATGTATTTTTTTTTCTTTTTTGGTTTCGAAGAACCCTGGAAACTTGGAATATATGGATGAAATGTGATAAGGCTGTTCTTGAAACCCGTGTTAATGTCTCCTCTTGACGTTTTCCTTGTAAATAGTTCACTGAATATTTTAGTTCTTTCTTCCTTCCTACCTTCTCGGCTTCTTCAGAGAATTATCCAGTAGCGAGATCGCAAACGTTCTATTATCTTTTCCATGGGATAGAATCTTAGTTATGTGCATGCAATAGCAGATGGGGGTAGAAGCCACAAGCGTCATTAAAACATTTTAAAAAATTGATTGAAGTTAATTTTTTCACCACTGTTTTCACTATTATATGACCACAAAACGCTTTAATATGTCGAGATTTATTCCAGTTATTACTGAATTGCTATTGCCACTTTGTGTTTTAAGCATGTCGACTAACAAAACTATATCCTTTCTGAATTTGTGTTTCCGATTATTTACTTCCTTAGAGATATATTTCTTTCATTTTCACCACCTCTAACGTGACTTTTATTTCCAGTCGATGTGAACTGAACAGAAGACACTTGTTAGCATTGGCCACGAATGTAGATATATTTCAAAGGAAAGATATTCTACTTTTTAAAGATGGCTCTTGATGCAACAATGTTGGCACTTGCTTAATTGTTGCACCTCTGTTCTGTGAAGCAATTGGAAGTTTCTTAACTACATGGACGCAGAATCTTTTTTAATCGCAGAATTGCCTTTTTTAATTTTATTTCAGTATATGTTCCAAGATTTTCAGAGAATAAATTTAACAGCAGTTTCATTTCCGTTTTTTAAACTTTAAAACCACACAAAAAGGCTTAAGTGGTCGGTCAAATACTATACCTACATCATCTGATTTCGAAGTTGCTAATTTGAGATTTCATCGGTCTTACTGAAGTACCAGTAATAGTGTCACCTAATTCGTGTAAAACATATGGAGGTATAGCGTCATACCCTGCCTCCATGGAGCTTTCGCATCAAATTTCAAATTACGTCCTCAGAGAAATTGAGCGCACACTCCAAACTCTTGAGTGCGCAGGTATGCACAGCTGATCTGTCAGGATTTTAAATAGCCAAAAGAACAAGGTTTAATCTATATATAGTCACAAGTGTCAATGGTAAATTCTATATTAAAAACTTAGATAAATTTGTAAAATGGCGAGGAAATAACATTAAAATTACTTTTTCAAAACACCCCACGAACAATCAAGATTTTTACACTTTATACTTATTTTGAGGCACTACTATAAAGACAAAACATTCAAATTCGCGAATGACTACCGTGATATAAGTGCCAATTGATGCACTTAAGTCCCCAACATGAGATGTAATGAAATGCAACTGATAAAGTGTCCCATGATACCACAAGATCGTACATGTTTGAACTTCTTGTACTGCCAACACAAACGACACAGAAGATAATAATTTCCCATTTTACGTACTTTGGATCTTTTAAAATCAAACAATTACCCCCCAGATAACCCTTCTGAATACATTGGAAAATGGACTTTTTTCCAGCTAGATGGCCAAATTAAACACTGTGCATCGTCGGGACTCAAAGCTAGGACCTCCCGGTCAGAGGGACTGCAGTGACATCAGTTGATGCCCTGAGCCATCTCTCCTGGTAACATCCTTGGGGTTTCTCGTATCGCAGCAGGCAGGGCGCTGACTCATCGCCGGGCTCCTACCTTCCTGTCTCATTTCATTCTTTGAATTCAAGGAGAATACCATCTATTGAAATATTTATATATTATGCGTATTAATCTTTTCTTTGGGTACAGTGTCTACCTTGGCTCCCCTCACGCTACGCCACTGGTCAGATTTACAATACATTAAAACAGTTTTCAAATCAAACCTGTAGAAAACCTTTTATGAACAAAATTATACACAGTTTTGCGTATTAGACATTTCCAAAATTTTCCAATGCTCTCTAAAACTTCCTCAGAGTTAGATAAAACCTTGTTACTATGATGCAAGATGTGTATCTACTATTAAAATCAATGTTCATAAAGTGCAAGTTTTTCGGATGTCTATATATGCGAACTAATATAAGAAGGATCGTAAACATCTCCTAGCGGAACTGCTGCAGATCTATCGTGAGCCGAACTGTGCGTGTCCACCCTACAGTCCGGATCTCGCCGCCAGTTATTTCCATCTTTTCTTACTTCTCAAGAAATTATTGTCGGTGCGCGTAAAACAGAGAGGAAGAGTGCAGAGAGTCAAACACTGGTACCTATTCCAGGCGGTACACTTCTACGGCACTAGCATACGAAGTTGGTAAGAAAAAAATGTCTCAATTCTGGTGATGTGAAAAAAGTGCAACATCTGCTCAAAACGTTTTTCAATGAAATTGCTTTCTTATTGTTAACGATCTAGGGAAACTTACAATGTAGATGCGCCTCGTATTAATAATGACTCGTGTATATTCACTTCTCAAAAAACGTTTATACCAAACCAGTAATTCAGAAGTTGCGTACTACACGACAGACGGCTTTGTTGATTTTAAGATTCGGACTCCATCAAAGAATGTTTCAAGTAAATCCAATGAAGATTGCAGTGGCGAAAGAAGAGAAGAATCAAATTTGCATTCCTGTTCGCCGTTCTCGTTGGCTAATCGCTCCTCAAACAAGTCAGGTCCACGCGCATGAAGCGACGATCGAACCCGGGCCCCTTCGGGCGCGACGTAACAATTACACCATGAAATCCCTCATTTTTCCACAGCACAACCGTTATTACGGAGTTGAAGACTAAAAATCAGGAACTACGAACAAACTTAATTACAATTGTTTATACAAAAACTAGGAACACTTAGCAGTGAAAGTTCAGTTAAATGAAAATGGTGAAACATTAAAAAAGTAGAATAATTTGTGCGTGGAATTTGAAATTTTTAATTAAATTGAAGAATGGAAGTATGGAACTGGGGGGGGGGGGATTCAAAGAGTTGAATATGAAAACAATTGTCTATATTTTATATTTTAGAGAAAGTGTTTGAAGAAAGGTTTTATATGATTTGCATTACTTCAATCAGAGGTTCCGGGAAAACTACTTATTTAATTCAAAAAATTATAAATGACCTTTTTTAAAGAGCTGATTTTCTAGAACAATTTAAGACAAAAATAAATATCTTCAAATTTGTATTTTGGGAATGATACTTTTTGCCATTTTCGAAAATACGTAGTTAGTCGGAAATGTAGCTGCGCCATTTTTTTCTTTGATAATACAAGAAAATGTAAAGCAAAATTTGGAGCCTTTCTTAAATAGTTTAAAAATTGCTTAAATTTCACGTAAAATTACGCGAAAACTACTCATATTTTCGAAAAATTGTACTTTACGTTATTTCAAGATATGTCATTAAAAAAAAGATTTAATCAGGAACTACATTTCTACAATATCTTCAATTATGTAGTTGTTGGAAGACGCCGAAGAACAAAAAAGAACTTCCTAACAATGTTCGATAAGTCACAGATTTCCAAGAACATGAGACCTTTGCCATTCTTTTACTGCACCTGCTACACCGTAGTTTACACTACCTGAAGAGCGACAGATGACTTCTCCGAGTGACTGCCCCATTACGCCAGCGCCAGTGCAGAGCAACTGTTCGTCCAATCCCGAGTACACGTGGTGGACAGCGATTGTCACGAAAACTCTGACACGCCTTAGTTTGGATCAGCGTTCGGTAAATGGCAAGCAACCCATCCTCTCGGATCTCCAGTGGTCGCTGCGAATGTGTGGAGCCCCCTTAACGAAACTCGTATCTCAGCTACGCAAATAATTGGATCTAAATCATAGTCGTGCAGCCGGAGCGAGTGGGAACTTGCGAAGTACGCAGAGAGGATATTCGATTATCGCTGATTCTCATACGAGTCACATCCACAAGAACGTTCTTCCCACTCAATCCTCCGTTACCGTTCCAGTACCGATATCTAGTTTTGTATAGAATATGGGGACCATTAACCCACCATACTAGGACATGGTATGGTATTGTATAAAGGCAGAGGACGAAGGAAAAGGTTCAGAGCACGCACCAAACGATCGTCATCAAACTCTCCAGCTATATACAGGGTATCCCGCTCTACAGCTACTGCTATGTAGAATTTTTGTCATGCTAACGATTTAATATCTGGTGTAAAAACCGCTTCTTTGTCGATTTTCCTCGTCCTGTCCCTTGAGGACAGCGATTCAATGTATCTTTAACAGGATGGGAATCACGATTGCCCAGCCCAAAACGTATTATGTTTTCTAAGTTTGCCGTTGCGTGTGATCAGTACCCGATTCTATTTCTATTTCGAGAGATCATCTGTGTCCAGTGACCTGCCATGTTCACTTTCTTTGCACGAGCCATCCTGATTGATTGACTGTTAGGAATTCCAGGCGCGTCAACTACTGAGGTCATTAGTCCTGCAAGTAGTGAATGTTTTTCGAGAGATGGCGGTGAACTTCCTCCACTGGATGGCGAGATCCGGCGCCGACCTACCGTCGACTAACGGGGCTTTACACAACCAGGTATCTCCTACCACCGGAACACCGCCCCAGCCGGGACAAGTTCTAAGTCCCCGACCGGTTTCCCGGCATGTGTAGAGTAGCATGTTAGTGTGCGTGTGTACGGGTTAGGACAACGAAGAGGAAGGAAAGATCGCGCGCGGCCCGTTTGTGAGGGTACTGCTCCGGGCCTGGTGTTGATCGGAGAAACCACGGAAAACTACCGATCAGAGCACCCGGCCGCTAGGATAATCCTCCAGACAGCGACTGAATTCGACTTAGCTGAAAAGCTAGTGTCGAAAATCCTGCCACCGTCGACACTCGAACCTAGGACCTCCCGGTCAGAGGCGCTGCAGTACATTAGTTGATGCAGTGAACCACCCTGATGGCTCCCGGTACGAGCCATTCTAAGTTGCTTACGCTATTTTGTATTGCTCCAGCCTATTCATGCCTTCATGCAGACATATTCCCGTCAGCGATGATGTTATCGTCACTAGCAAGACCTTTCTTCGCCAGTTTGTCAGCTTTCTCAGCACCTTCCAAGCTAGAATATCTTAAGGTACTGCGGGTCAAATGTGTACTGTTTTTCACTTCACTTTTGATACAGTTTCCTCCCTTATTTTGCACCTTTACTCATCTCCATTCGGTTACTCAAAATAGGCTACTGTAGAAACAACTCAATTGGTTTCAGCTTAATTTGTCAAGAAATCCCATTAACTATTATCCTGAGACATGATTTCAACATGGTTTATGTGGAGAAACAAGATTTATACAAGCTCATACAGTCATTAACGATAGGGTTTTTTTCCAAGCAAGAAAAATGTTTACTTCTGAGAAAGTTGAATATATGCAGATCAATAGGTTGTTTATTATAAACAGATTAATTAATGAATAAACCACTTGATTTCTATGTTCCAATACTGTCAAAATTATAACAGAACTACACTAAATATTGCTACTTGCGTCTGACATGCCTTGAATCCTTAGAGAGGGCTAAAACACAAAATTAGCTACTTTTGCCAACATATAAACATTTGAAGAATGCTTAAAGATGTGGAGAATTTGTCAGTGTAAGATTCTGAGGATTTTTTTCTTTTGGATTATTTAAAATAATTACTACATATTGATCACATCGCATATTGGGAAGGAGTATACCATTTATAAAAACACTTTTTTTAAATTAAATATTTTTTAAACTTGCACTAGGTTGCAAAGAGATGGGCTTGTGGGCATCCCTTCCACATGTTTACGCAATATAAAGAATGTTCTAAAATACTAATACACTCTCAACCCTGAAGTAGATGAAAACATACCTTAACTATATTTCAGTTCATTCTACAACATTTTTCAATATACCCAAAATTTGTTCACGTTATTTTTAAATAAAGGTACATTTTAACAATTCATAATAACAAAGGAATCTCTAATAACTATTAAAAGACAACAACACTCAAATTTTTATACACCATATATGTTCATTAAAAAATTAAAAACTAACATCTGTGATAATAAACACAAACTTCTCCAAGCAAATGTAAGATATTAAAATATTTGATTCACAATAAATCAAGTCTTAAAGAGTTTTTTGAATAAATTTATATTATACACCATTGCCATGTACTTACAAAGAACTTCATTGCAAAAATGTTTCCTTAACATTTTTAAACATCCCTCATTCCTATTTGGTACATAAAAAAATTGGAATGAATACCACAGAAACTACTAGTACATCCGTATAAATCAGCTGTATCTATATTTTATTTGAGCTCCTAACCCTACTTATCAATATTATGAATGTACAACTATGAAAATACTAGTCATCGGTTTTAAAATTGTTACCTTTCTTAACTTCTTCCAGAAAACTGTGAATTTTATTATGAAAAGAAAAGTATCTGTCAAGAACAAATTTTGCCATCAAAGATAGAAACAAAGAACAGAATAAAGAGAACAAAGAAAACACCACACACTGAAGTATGACTTTTCTCACCACTTATTGGAACTACACAAGAAAATAACCAATTATTAATGAAAGTATATTTATAAATGTTACCAATTTTTACTCAAATCTCATATTCCACCTTTTAATTAACTTGCAAACATACGCAATATGAAATTGGTTCTTGCTGCACAACACTACTGTATTACTCTTCAGAGTAATCCATCCCAGTAATGTAAGAAATCCAGCGCTGAAGTACTACTAGTTTAAGTTTCATTTTACATCTTACAAATATTACAATATATTGGCTTTAGACATTTTTTTAAAATAAAACTAAATCATATTCTTTGAAACTGTAATTTTATTAAAAGAGTCAATGAACAAATACATTAAGTCACCTCAAACCTAGTCAATTTTAAAACAATCACTGTGTTTACCCTACCCACTCAACAGAAAACAATACCACAGTTAATCCGAACTGTCACACAGCCATCTAGTTTCCACAGAGCCCAATCCAAATATAATGCTTGTTCCATGGTCAAGTGAAAGTATTTAACCAAAATGAGAACCTCTTCCCACTGTTTTTAAAATAGCCCAAGATTGTACAATGAATTCAAAATTTCATTTAAAGCAAAATTTAACCAAACAACTTACCTTTGGAGTTTGATAGGGAGCAGATGTGGCACGGCCAACTCTAATCCCGAATCAGCACACCTGGGCAGGACAGATTTTCCTTCATAATCACTCATCACACTGAGGCCAACATCCCCCCAAACACACCCCACACTTTCAAAGTGGCAATTATGAATACCATATAACTTGTTTGATAACTTCAAAACAACAAAAGTGCTTAACAAGATAACATTAATGAACATTCGATTCTATGCTGGACAGGGTTGTGGCAAACAGTGGGTTTCACACCTGTCATATTAATCTGGCTATGGAATTCAACGGGAGGCCATGTTCCACCTCCGCTGCAAAGCTAGAATGCAGTCTATTTCAGTTTGCACATTATCGCACGTAGTGAATCAAACGCCAAAGATGCAACGTGGCCGTTAATGAAAAATTATGCGCAATTTTATCAACGAGATAAAACAACTAAATATGCTATAAAGACCAAGAAAACTCACCATCTAAATATAGAATGCCGGACATCAACGCTCTTAAAATTACAATTTTTTCAGCCGATCGGCAAATGTTTCCAGTGGTCGTTACTAATGCTACCTATCATCGTCCATGCGAACTACGTCAAGACATGATCGATATACCGAACAAAACACTATCAACATTTTGTTTTCCAGCATTCGGTCTTCGGACTACAAGACCTGAAAATATAATATACCCCATTTTATTACTGGGATTGTTTGTTTTGTTATTAAATAAATTAATTGGATGTATATTCGATTTTTTTTAAATCAAAGAAAGAAATGGAAGCGAAACAAGTACACATCACTCAGTTTCAAATTTTATTATTATTTTTTTTGCAATGTTTGCATGAGACAGCTATTTACACAAATACAAATGGTATGCACTCACTCTTGTTCATCCTACACATTACTTTGCAATCTGCCCCTGTCCCTACATTCTATACACCCAGCCAGGTTCTTTTTGTCAGTGAAAACCCGTAAATAGCATTACTTTATACTAGTGACACAGTAACTCCAAATACAAGATCAAAAGATGTATATTTTTTTTTTACAAAATTAATTTAGGGATAGTTACATAGGCTCCTCAAAACAAAACCGAGGCAGCTTGGTTTTGAAAGGCTCACATGCCAATAAATTTTTAAAAAAAAATTACATGAAGTCAATATAAACATCAATATCTGTGACAAAACAAAAACTACATTTAAATGCTTTCAAAAATTCATGCTACATTTGCATTTGCAAAATATTGAAAATATTAGTCAACAAACTTTTCTCAATTTTATCAAGAATAAAATAAGTGAATAGGCTTCCTTTCATATCGGAACAAATTAATGTTGACCAATGACGTATATACGAAACTGACGACTACCAGGAAACCTTCTAAAACCAAGCTGTTTAAAATTGGAAATACACAATACTTATGTCATTATTTTCAAAACATGATCATTGTGGTAATTTGACATGTGAGTCTTGTCTATTAATACACTGTTCCATTACTGTTTTTGTCTATATTAAACATGCCTCTTTCTGAGAGACAGGTAAATCAAGTTACATTTCATTGTACTGCAAGACAGGCAAATTAAAACTACAAGGAATGTGGACAAGATCATTAACTTACAATGTAAAAGAACGAACAAAATATTTTGTGAGCCTAAATAAACACGATGTGTCTAAATTTTGGCAACAAGAATCTTGAAGGAAGAACACAATCACACCCTTATCAGCACCACGCAGCATACTACTCGATGCATTCTTCCTTCAAGACTCCACTAGTCTCATTGAACTCTTGTACTCTGACGTTCAAATATAAACAGGACTTATTGTATCAAATTGAAATTATTGTATTTAAAACTAAAAGGGAAGAACTGGTAGCTGTCTTTGGTCACAAATCGTCAACAGAACAAACCTTTAAAATAACTGTTCTCAATAATATAATGCCCTACTCAAACTTCTGTGCAGATCTTAAAATAAATTACTATAAATAAATGGAAAATTATAAATAAAATTTTAAATGAGATTTCCCATTTCTAGCAATGTCATGACATTGCATCATTTAACTTTCACACACTACATTGCTCAAACATTTATATGGCAATAGCAGTAATTAAGACATTAGTACTTTAAATGAGCTTTACTGTTCTATAAAACAAATAAAATATAGTACCCCCAATGATAAGACATGGCCTTGAATATTTTATAGTATGCAATGAATGCATATATACGAGTATACTGAACAGCACAGGGACACAGTTTGTATTTTTATTTTTATTTTTGTTATAGCAACCCTACCACAATTCTCAAACACAACTTCCCTATTTTCTCCAATGAAAATGCAATACTGAAATGGATTTCCACTGAATTCTGTATTCTTGCAATCTGTCATGACACTACTAGAAATTGGTGATTTTGATGAGAACAATTATCTTACTACCACATAATTTAATACTGTAATTGAGAGTTAAAAATTGCTTCTATTCAATATGCAGTTTAAATTCACTCTTGTGAATTATTATTTGATAACTAATAATAACTGTTCCCTGAATAAGACGATTTTCATTTATAATACCTATTCAAAATGTGTACAAACTATTTAAAAAATGTTTTGTTTAAAAATTAGTTCTCTTTAAAACAATTTATACAAACAACTGAGAACAATCTTCATCAATAAAAAGAAATACAGTAGTGTCTCAATTATACTAAAAAAAGTATTCATTACAACTAAACATTAGCAGTTTCTTCGATCACTCTCTCTACCACACTTTCAGTATCAACTGGGTATTCAATTTCTATGTGCACTACATCTGCTACTTAACAAATCAAGTGCAACAAATTGTCTACTCCCTTGTTAAAACAAGCATTCTCAACAAAAATTTAACATGTGCAACATTCTAATACAATTGTTTTACTGCAAGAAAATGAATAGATTTTGTTATCAAAGAAACTATTGTATTCATAAAAATATATAATCACTAATTTAGTTGCTTTCGTTTTCATGTGATCAGCCTTCAAAATTTATGAGAAGTGAAGTCCAGGTACTTATTTTCTACATGCTCACGTACTCCATTTCATAAATTAGTTTCCTTTCTTAAACATAATGTGTGAAATATTAAGACAGACTGATGCAAGTTTTACAACAAAATATAGACCTCACAAAATTGGAAGACAATGAAATACAGAAACATGACTTTTTTGCTTTTACAGTCAAGATAAATACTATATTCATCAGAAAGTTAAATTTTTCTAAATAAAATTTAAGTTTCACTACACATAAACTCAGGAATCAAATCGATTATGCAAACATGATAAAGACGTAAAAAAGGTGCATCAGTAATATGCATTACCAACTACAAATTTGCCAACAGCATAAAATATAACAATCTAGAGATATGACCTGCATATTTACAAAAATTAATTTGTTAAAAATTATACTCCAATTAACAATCATACAACATTGAACACATTCTCCATAATTAGTTCAAAATGAGTCCCATTTAAAAAATCAATCCATTTAAGCCATTTCAAATGGTCTGTCTTCCCTATAATTTATAATTTACAACAAACTTTCTAAAATTATGTTTCTAAACATATCTTGGAACACGTAAAACTTCAATACAACGAACTAACGAGGTACATTTAAAGGACATTTATAATAGTACCTTCAGATCAGTAGAATAAACCTTACCTCATCAATCACTCACCACATTTAAAAAATTCTAAACTGAAACTTCACAAGTTACACCAGTGAACAGGTTTGGAAGATGGTTGTTCAACCCATCTCATTGCCATAATTGAGACTCTACTGTAATTTCTCTTCATAAGTTGTGCATTTGATGTGGGGAAAGAGATAAAAATACAATATTATGTAACCCAGAGCCAGCTTTAACAGTAGCATCATTAAACCCAAAAAGTATACTTGCCCACATGTCACTAATTATGTGAATTAGTATTAAGTAGAAAAAATTTTGTATGTTCAGTCCTGAATGTATTTGAATGACATAACTCAACTCCACGCAACCAATCTAGTGCTCAGTACTATCTATGGGCCCCCAATTGCACCATAAAACAATTTACACTTTTGCAAAATATACATACTCACACATGCTAAAAAAGCATATACACATGCATGATTATATACAAGTAACCATACGCACACATATACAAACATTTTCTCATAAAAACCTCCCACTACCATCCACTTGTGTGTAATGGGAGGTCAGAAATACAATGAACTTTCTCATCCTGACCTGGCCAGCATCTACAGGAGAGAGACCCTGGGTACGGCTTATTGCACAAGAGCAAATGCGTCTAACAATGTTTTTTAAATCACAAAACAAAGTTTGAAAGTTGGATATCACAATTCAGCGTTCACACACGCTTTACCATCTCCCTGATATTAAGGATCTGGTAGTACTGAAAGACAGCGTGAAAAAAGACGTTTAGGAACACCTTTGAGCAGTCCTATTAATGTAAACTGCTGCCAATATCGCTATCATACATTCAACAACACCATTCAATTCGTGTTACTAGAAATAAATTACAACAAACAAACATTAAACAAAAACTAGATTGTGGCATACAGGTTGTGAAGAAATGGAGAGGTGAGGAAGTAGTCAAAGTGTGTTTACTACTTACAAATGTATGACAATTGGCATAAAATAGCACAGGCTTATGATGTGAGGGAATTAAGGGTCAAAGAAATGGGAATACCATAGCATTCCATAGCTAGGGAACTGTCAATATGTACGAGATGGACAAGCTACGTGTTATTACATAGCATTGAAAAGATGCAGTAAAATTGCAACAATCCAAAGTCCCAAAAATAAAAATTACCTAACCGAAGTTTCTTGATTGCAAAACAATCTTTAAATAAGATGTACTGTATAAAAATAAAAATTATAATTTTTTAAAAGAATATTATTTCAAAAGTGAAATATTAAATTAAAAATACGCCAAGTTCTTAAGCTATTCCATAATTTATTTCAACTCGTCAATATCAAATAAGTTCGGAAACAAGTCAAGCTAACACAAACTCCATGGACATGAAGTTACTTTGCCTACATCACTTTCAAATTTTTAATATCAGCTACAAAGTCATGACCTGGATTATAAGAATTTTACAGCATTCAACATTTTGTCAATGTTCAATAGGTTCCATTACATAACAAATTTTTTTAAAATAAAACAAATCAAATATTACATTTCAGCAGAATTTCACAAAAAATGTGGTTTAGTTTCTTGGGACCAAAAATAATTAGCTTGGTATTATTTAGTGCATTTCTCATTAGGTGGCAGGTACATCATTATATTAACAGAGAAATTGCAGAAATACACATTCTAAGACTGCATGTCTGGTAAACCTCATTAATTCAAGGAAAATGTTACTACATTCACTTGATAGAGAATGTTAATAATTAAAATCTGAAACTTACGAAAAAGGCTTAATTGAAATTCAGATAAAGTAACTGTGCAGATTGCAACACTTCACATCACTGAAGAAATAAACTGATTCTTTAGAAAATAAAATTTCAGATTTTAAATGAAAGAAAAATATGTATATGGTAAACACTTCTATTGAATATGTCTGTCAAGACAACTGCCAATTACCCTCCACATTATCACATCAACAATACTGATCAATAGATTCACTATGAAAACACCTGCAATGGTTAAAAAAGAAATATGCACAATGTGCTTGTGTGTACTACTCTATGCTGATCAATGGGCTGGTTATCACTCAAAGAAGTTTTCTGCCAACTAAAGAAAAATTATTGCATTACTGTATTAAATCACAAAAATAAGACATTATTAAAAAAAGTCATAGCAAATTTAAAAATACGCAACTATTTTCTCATTGTTTTGAACCTCATAAAATGTATGAAAAGAGGAAAAGGAAGTGTAGTCGAAGAGACATGTAATTTTATCAACCAATAAAATGAAAAAGTTGCAAAATATCACTGCTTCTACACCAAATCATCAGGTAACAGTTTTCAGAGTAACAGGAATGGAAAAGAAATATTTTCATAAAGTAACGAAACCCCAAATTCTAAAATAGATATTCGATTGATTAATTTTGTTTTTAATGGAATAGTCAAAATAGGTATGTATAAATCTGTAATATCTAATATCCCCATTTTTAAACTTAAATGGAGCATTTTCTCTCTCTTGAAAGCTGAAGTCGGCAACATAGAACATACATGCACATATGCAAGACGGATTGGGGATTGGTTTAAATCTTGACCATTCATTCTTCAACAGAAAATTCGGTAAATCATCATAGTATAAACTAATTTGTTTCTCTTCCAACAATGGGTCCAGACCTTGCATGTCATTAGATTTAGAGAACTGTACATTCCAAGATTCAGATCCTGAACATACATTATGAAACTAGGGTCACAAATCAAGCTGTCTTATAAATGAATTAATACAGTAATCACAATTAATATACAATAAAAATGAGATAGTTATGATGCACTTAAAATTCTTGCCTGCTGTCCATAGATCATGAGAAAGTCCCTGGCAGGATTGCAAGGATAATACTCCAGTTCTTGAATGCAATGTATTGCACAAGTGGAGAGGCTACAAACTATTCTGAGAGCGTTCATCCTATAAGATACTAAAACACACCTCGCAAAAGCGTGAAGTGGATTGCACCTGATAAATATCGCACATTTCTAGCCCAAGAGATAAATATTTCATTTCACAGTAATTACTCATTGGTCTTTTATGATAAAAGCTTTCCCCTAAAAAGGTACTGACACACATGTTCTGCTGCTTGGACTTTCTGCTAGTCTGTAGACAGTAGCATAAGTTGTTACATTTTGCTGGGAATTTTTTTGCGTTTTGTTTTTTAAATTTCTACAGGATTAGACAATGCAGGGAATGAACCTCCATAACTAGCCTTCAGGTATTCATGCCAACAGCAGCTGAGGGGAAGGTTTGCACAATGATTGTGACATACAATAAAGATCGGCAAAATTAGCAAATTTATGGACGTGGTCCACAGAACCACAGACTGCAGTACACTTAAAACTTGAGAAGGGACAATATAAATTTTGTAGTTTGTGAATATACCAAAATATTACACTGGGAGCCCTTTCCCCTCTCGATTTTACCACTGCTAATCTAGTATACAATTTAAGAGTGTATATAGTCTTTTTTTTTTCTAATAAAAAAAGGATGCAATTATATATTATGGACGTTTTCATAGAAAACTTAAATTTTTAATGTGCTTAATACACAAGTATTGAGTTTTGAGATGCACAATGCACCTTGTCCCCCGACTGTCCTGTCTGTATCACACAATCCAGCTGAAGCACTTGCAAACATGCTGGTATCATCTTGATGACAGGAGCAGTTTGGCACAGTTAGTCCGTTCACACCATTAACCTGAGAAGCAAAACAGAATTAGTTTACTGTTTTTTTAACACAACCTAGTTATAAAAAAAAGAAACAAGAGCATTTGCAATCTTATTTCACCTTCATCATTCAATCAATTTTTTCAATGGTAACTTAAAAATTGTAAAAACAACAATTTTTACAAGTATTTTTACTTTTCATGGCTAGCTAAGCAAGCCTTTTACATTTAATATTTTCAGAAATTGATTGCATTCTCAAACAGAACCATAGTGCATAAAAGACAATAAACAGTGTATAAAACATTAAGCAAAGCTGAGGAAAGCCTACATGCATTCCAATACACAAGCTCACACAAGACATAATCTAGAGCTCTGAATACCCGCAGACCTGTCAAACTGCCTGTTCACCCATTTCAGAAAAGTGCAGGTCCAACTCAACTGCATTCATCCATTTAATACAGGTCAGCTGTATAATATGGGTTGGGTCATGGGTATCATTGGGGTTTTCGATAGAGATAAATGGAAGGGATTCTATTTAAGATTGTTGTCTATTTACGCCCAAGTTACCATGTAATAAACAGACCAGGATAGTGGAACAAAACAAATCAAGGAAGCCTTAAAGGCTTTCACTGCAAAGCCTTAAGGGCTGCACTTTCACAGCAAACTTACTAGATGCCATTCATATGTTACCATGTTGCTTAATTTATTTAAATCGTTAATTTTATAGTACTTTAAAAAAATATTAATTTAAATTGCTATTTAAAGAGGTGAAAAATAAAAAATTAATTTATCTATATTGTTAATTGTTTACGCATAGGGCAAAAAGAACGAAACAGATTGATCTTTTGTTCCTTCTTTGCAATGAAATTGCGTTATTGCTTAAATAGAAATATCAATTTAGATCAACTTTAGATCAACAAACATCAATGAATAATTCAACATTTTTTTTTAGGTTTGCTATTACTCATTTTCAGTAACACTTGAAGCAGCTGTAGATGTAAAATAAGTAACAAAAAACTCAAAAACGTCCAAGGAAACAATTTGTCCTGAACGTTTTTTCTACTTTGTTCACAATGTTCTTCTACTTTAACTTGCCTAACTTAAGTAATCTGCCTGCATCCATCCCGTTACTTAAGGTCTGCCCCCTTCCCGTCCACCAATCGAGATAAATGAAGTGTCTTTTGATGAATCTTGGTATTTTGGAGGGGAACTGATAATTTGTTTTTGGATCCATGAAGATGATTCTACGAAATTTCTCCAAATTGTGTGTTTTTGCGTTTTTCTCACTACAATCTAGTGATGGTCATGTGTACCACGTGCCCCAGCACCACAGCACCCAAATGATGATCAACGCAAATAACTAGAGGTTTGGGGGTTTAAGCTCGACGTGAACTTGTAGCAATCGATTGCAATATCAAGAACAGCCAGTAGTCGAGAATGCGGTTGTGTACAAACGTTTGGGTTGAAATGGAAGAAGTTCTGAACAGTTGGGACAGAGTACGCTAAAGTCCCATACTGCCACATCCTCTTGATTCACATATGTACCCACCAACCCCTAATGTATACATTATTTTATAATTATATTGTTAAATAAATATAATTAATATCATATACAGAGATACTTATACATACAGATTAATACCACCATCTTCATTTTGAATTATGGGAAGATACAGTTCACAGCACACACACACTGCCAACACATTTGTGCATGAACTGACCACTCGATTATGTGCCATAAATGTTCGACAAGATTCATGTCGGGTAATCTGAATGGACAAATCATTCGCTCAAATTGTCAAGAATGTTCTTCAAACCAATCGCAAACAATTGTGGCCCAGTGATGTGGAGCATTGTTATCCATAAAAGTTCCATCTTTGTTTCGGAACATGAAGTCAATGCACGGCTGCAAATTGTCTCCATGTAGCTGAACATAACCATTCCTAGTCAATAATCAGTTCAGTTGGACAAGAGTACCCAGTCCACTGATTGTAAAATCGGCCAACATCATTATGGTGCCACCACTAGCTTGAGCCACAGAGCCTTGTTCGTCACAGACCTCACATTGATTGCTGTGGTTATTTCACACTGTGTTGCTTGAATGTTACTCTGACTACTCTACGCAAACACAGCTGTTCTCGGTCATTACGTGAAAGACTCCCTAACAATTTCCAAAATGAAATATCCTATGCGTCTAGCTACTATTACCATTCCGCCTCATAATACCGTCTATTAATTCCCATAGTGCGGCTATAGTCACGCCAAAAACCTTTTCACATTTGAGTACAAAGGTAAGCTCTGCCAATGCACTGCCCTTTTATGCCTTTTGTATGCACTCCTGCCATTTGTATATTCGCATATTGCTATCCCATGACACCTCGGTGAACACGATAGTGGTAGGTTAATTTCAACTACAAAATGATATAATATAAATTAATAAGAATGGAACTGTACGTTCTAGAATAGGAGCTTGCATATATACACATTATCTTAAATTAGCTGCCTGATTATACACTGAAAGAATGTCTTCTTCAGAACAACTCTTCTGGGAGTGTTAGGATTAGGGTCTCGAAAATCGTATTGTGGCATGGGTAATGGCCGCTGCCCAAAGCATCAGACAAGTATAGTTGCAATTGATATTTTTATATTAAAATTATTTAATTTAATTATTTAATAAAATTATTTTTAAATTCTTAATAGATTATTTATACGTACTATGCCCAAGGATGACAACTAAATGTTTGAAGTTTCTTTTTATTAAGAACCTGCTTAGTAGATATTTTCAATGTATCAAAATATTTTAAAAACAGTATAAAGAGTCGGCTATGCCACATTCAGTTAGTGTGAATTTTTCTATTTCCGTAATAGATAAAAATGAATTTCAAAAAAGGTCTACTTCACTTCTTCCGTTATCACACAAAAATCCATTTTCTCCTTTTATCATCCTAAGCAGTCTTGAATTATAGAGATAATGATACATACATACACACAGAGCATTTAAACTGTCTTTAGCAATGGCAGCTTCACCACTCAATTTTTATTTATTTATAAGTAATGATACTAGAAACAGTATACGCTGGTGATAACTTGATTCTGCGCACGTATTGTATTATATAATAATCATCTGAAAACTGTAGTATCATAGTATAAAATATAATAACATTAAGGACATCCAATTACAAAGTAATCATAGAAGTTTTTGAATACATTGATCGAAGATGCTGTAACGGCTCGTTTGGGAAGGCTATTCTGAAGATCTGCAACTATTACCAAAGAGGTTTTTGTGTTGAACCAATTTGTCTACATTTTAGAAGTTTCATGGAATGCCCTCTGAGATGCAGGATGGTAGAGTACACAAATATATCTTGCAAGTCGGCATTGTAACATCCATGAACAATTTTTAAAGTTCAATACTCTTCTTTCCTTCCATATTGATAATCACAACCTGGGAAGTCTTTGTTTGTATGGGAGAGGTTTAATGTCAATGGGTGTACGTGTTGCTTGGTATACTTCTTTGTATATTTTCAAGTAAACTGACAGGCAAGGGTTCCAAATTGCTGCCCCAAATTTTATTATCAGAAGAATGTATATGTTGTAAAGCAAAGTGAAGGAGACCTCTGAGCAAGTCTTTCCAAGGGTGTATGTGGCTTTATCAGCTTTCTTCCCAACATACAAAACAGGTGTATCCCACTTCAAATTATCCCTGACCATGGTATACAGATCTTTCGAGACTGCCAGCATATTCGTACCCAATGAGGAAGCTTCAGATTATTCTTGCCTATATGCATAACAGAGCACTTTGACATATTCAATGGTATCATTCATGTCATGGATTGATCGATTGATTTTCTCGTGTTTCCGGGCACGTCAACTGCTTCGGTCATTAGTCCCGTTAGTGTAGTGCATGTTCTTTTTCCTCGGGAGATGGTGGTGATCTTCCCCCACTGGATGGCGAGATACGGCACCGACCTACCGCCGGCTAGTGGGGTTTCCCCCTAATCAGGACTCTCCCACCAGCGGGGCACCGCACCAGCCGGGACAAGCTCTAAACTCCCGATCGGTCTCCCAGAATATGTGATAGTGTGGTGCATGTTAGTGTAAGTGTGTAAGAGGAGAGGATAGGACAAGGAAGAGGAAGGACAGATCGCGCACAGTCCGTGGCCCGTTTGATAGGGTACTGCTCCGACATTCGCCTAGTGTTGATCGGAGAAACCACAGAAAACTACCGATCAGAGCAGCCGGCCGCTAGAATTCTCCTCCAGACAGCGACTGAATTCTACCTAGCAGAAAAGCTAGTGTCGAAAAACCTGCCGCCATCAGGACTCGAACCTAGGACCTTCCGGTCAGAGGCGCTGCAGTGACATAAGTTGATGCACTGAGCTACCGCTACCGGTCTTCATGTCATGGACCTCTCTTGTAATTGTCATGGGTTGATAAAGGGGTTCGAGTGAAAATTGGTATCATCTGCATACATTGTGAGGAGGAGGTCTTGTTAATAGGGAGATTGTTGGAGTATAGCATAAATAGTTTCAGACCCAGAACGGAGCCCTGGGAAAAACCACTAGTGATTCTCCTAACAGATTATTTTTACCTTTTTTAATTCTGTAGCTTTGACCTAGCAAGAAGGATTCAATCCAGGAATACATTTTGCCACTTATTCATAGGTGTTCGAGTTTGTGAAGTAATCTATGATGAGGTACTTTGGAGAAATAGAGATAAATGTTGGAAGTCTGTCATTCAGGACACTGGTCCAGTCAGAGAGAAACTAGCTGGTTTGTTGTAAGTGACCTGCCTGGAAGAAAACCATGTTGATTTAACAGGATGCTTTCAGATGCTTGTGCAAATTTAAGGGTCTGGTTGGCCACGATTTTCTCGAAGATCTTCCAGCTCAAGTTGGTCAAGATAGTGATGGAACTCCTGAACAACAGGATGTTGATATTCTACTGTGATATTTGACAAATATTGAGACCTTTGGATTGATGTAAAATTAAAACCTCCCTGTATAATGTTTCATTCAAATTGTTAGCACTTCATAGCATATTGAAAACAGCAAGATTAGTTTCGGTTATGTTGTTAGTAGTTGAGGGTGGTCTGTATATGTTGAGGATTAGTTGAGGGATGTCTGTAGGTTGAGCCAAGAAGAAATTAGAGGTTTTCAGTCAAGACAATGGTCCAGGAATTATTAAAAGAAGTCAAATTTTGCTTTTCAGATTTAAAATTTGAATCAAAAAAGAAAAACTTTACTGTCTTTAATGGACCATTCTGAAGTAAATTTCTAAAGAAGGAAATCAACTTAGAAATTGGAGGTGCCATATGTTCATCTGGAATCAGGGTTTCCAAATATACACACACTATATTTGGTTGAGGTGCGACAATTAGCGGAAGTCCATCAAACTCATTTGCTAGAGAGAATAGTGTTCCTACTCGGTTATCTGTCTGTCCTGTCTTTATGAAAGATGTTGTAGCCATTGATACTAATCATCTTGCCAGGAATATCTGGTTTAAGTTATGTCTTGATGATAACAATAAAGCTTGGTTTATTTTCCTCAATTTCCAGTAATAATTAGTTGAATTTGGGCAGAACGCTTACTATGTTAGTAAAAATATTGTAGGATAGGTTACCGTTGCCTGTTCTATTTTCCCTGTCTCATGTTGAATGTACCATTGATGATTTTGCGTTTTCTATATTTCCCACCACTTCATTCCCAGTTCAATTACAAGATCACTTCATTCTTTTTTGTTGAAAAATGGCAACAGTGTGAGATGGCATATTTGCCCTAGTCCAGATCTGCCCATCAAACTGGATTCAGGAAATTGTGGCCCTGAAAACACATTGGCAAAGCACCTCCTCCTCCTCCTCCTCCTCCTCCTCCTCGCATCCCTTTCCACTGTTCCCTTGCAGGTGGCAACTGCACCACACCGAAATCACATTTTGGTTGCAAGACAGAACATTCATTCTATGTTCCAGAGACAAAAAAAGAGAGAAAATTCTTTTCATGAAAAATTGGAAGAACAGTTTGAGGTATACATGTTGCGGAGAACGGATGATGGTGGCACAAACCCCTCAATGTACCTAGTCTCCTCACAATGGCCCTTGAAGTGCTGTGCATGGCCCCAGTGCCCACCCATGTTCCCATCACTGCCTAGGGTAATGAGAAGATCAAAAATAGAGGGACTCAGCTGAACACAACACAACATTGCTGTCCCCATATAAATGAGAGAACATTGAAGGGAGTGCAGGAAGTCACTATAGGAGACTATCTGAATGCACTGCACGACACAGACAAGTGTAACATTTTATTGTGGTTCCACCATAGGTATCTTTGTCAAGATTTCTAGAGAATCTATAAGTTTCCTTGAATGTTTATTTTCAGTGGCTTTTTTAAGGATAATTTCTAGCAGGAAGCACTTCCACAAAATCAGTAAACCTATTCGTCACATTTTAATTCTCTCTTGAATTTCAAGGTACCCAACAACCATAGCACACAAATTCTAATCTAGGGCATGCCACATTTATCTAACAGTAAGATAACACTGAGTATCAAAAGACCTAATTTTGAAGAGGCCTTCTGAGTACCTTTTTATTATTAAGAAATTCTTACCATTCATAGTCATAAAAAATAACAAATTGTTTTTTCTTTTTATTTGAAAGTTGTCTTGTTGAGAACAGTTAAATACTTTTGCCTATGCTATCACTATTATTTTGTTCCTCACAACGTTATTAACCCCATTTCATCATTATCGTCATCTCCACATGTATTATTAAACTGCAGATTTTTGCTTTTATAACTTTTTATTTCTTCAATTAAAAATGCAGCAATATTTTATGTTATTAATCTATTTGGCAGACAAATGAAATGTAGAAATAATGTATGAATGAAATGTTGAAAAATAAAATGAAGGTGATGGAAATTGCACAACCTGTGGTGTAATACCTGGAGAGGTATGACCTGAATGTGTTCAAATTAGCTTCAAGTTAGCACTGTTTAATGTTAGCATGATTGAGTAATAAACAGGGAACTCTAAGATCTTTATACCTCAATAAAATCTCAGTCAAATTTTCATTTGTTTTTATGTTGCCTTTCACTATCTACAATGCCATTCATTTGAGAATCTATCTTTTTAAGACTGTTCAAAAATATTCGTTTGAACTTCCTCGCACATCTATGGTGGATGCAAAGAATATGTTCATGAATATAACTGAGTATTATAAACAAGTGTTCTTTCTCCTTTGTAGTTAGCAGTTATGTCAACGTTCACAGACTGTTGAAGTAAAAAATTAGATTCCAACTTGTAACGATTGATTGGCATGTCAACTGCTAAGGTGATTAGTCCTGTACGTATAGCGCTCCCCCCCCCCTCGGGAGGTGGAGGTCATTTTCCCATGCTGGATGGTGAGATCTGGCACCAACCTACCTGTTGGCCAGCAAGATTTTCCCCAACCAGGTATCTCCCACCAGTGGGGACCACCCAAGTCAGGACTAATTCTAAGCTCCCAACCGTTCTCCTGGCATGTATGTTGGTGGGTAAACGTAAGGGGTAGAGAAACAATAAAGAAGAGGAAAGAAAGATCGTGAGTGGTTTGTGGTGCTCTTGTTAGGGTCCTGCTCTGGTATTTGCCCAGTATTGATAGGAGAAACCACAATAAACTACCAATCAAAGCAGTAGGATGATAGAATTCTCCTCCAGACAGTGACAGAGTTCAACCTCACTAGTGTTGAGCCAGTGTCGAAAATCCTGCTACCGTCAGGACTTCAACCTAGGACCTCCCAGTCAGAGGCACTGCCATGACATCATCATGCCCTGAACCACCCCCCTGATCCCAACTTAGATTCAACCTGCAAATGTAAAATGTATTTTTCAAAGGCGGTATTTAGGAAGAAACTTTATATTTTGAGTAAATCCTGTATAATTTCTTAAACAATATTTTCATAGGTGGAATTAATTTGCCACCTCTTATCATACCTAAGCAGAAACTCAAGGACCTTTTTTTTTCTTTTTTTCTTTTTTTCTTTTTTTTTCTTTTCTTTTCTTTTCTCCTCCTCCTACTGATATTAAATCAATCATGATTTTTAATCCTCCCCCTTTCCACATCAATAAAATTCCACCACTTTCCCAAAGTGGCCAACCTATTCCATAAAAATGCAAAACATAGAGATGAGTAATAGTATGACCTAAAAAATATTATGCAATCCAAAATTTAGTTATGAGGTACAATTTTCCATTGAAAGCTATATGGTGCAATTTACTTTTCTGTTTTCGCCTCTACACTAAAAGTGATCTCCATTACCTATTGATAACTTCTTATTGTTTCAAATTACTGAGAAACACTTTACCCCGGGAAGGGGAGAACAGAAACATGAAAGGTACATGGCCACCTTTCAAACAGAATGATATTAATTTTGAATTTTTTTCTTAAATGAAAAGAGGTATCATAGTAGGTACATAGCCAACAAATAACTATCAAGCATCTCTCTACCATTCCCAACAGTACGAGAAGATAGGAATACAGTACGATATGTAGGAACAAACCTCGGCACACATCAAGTGACCTCCATCAGTACGTGCTGCTGGGATGCATTACTGCTTTTCAGCTTTTGTTGCTCCCCGCAAGCTGCTGTAGCTGTCGTGCCCGCATCTCCAGAGGCCGATGCTACACGAAGGCCAGGTGCAGTAGTATCCCCCAGTGAGGAACCAGCCCCACCACCATAATTCACACTGCTCACACACATACATGGACATGTATTAAATATTATAAAAAAAAATGTTAGCAACAGAACACAAAAGTCTACATTTAATACACTTACAATGACTAAATTTGCTAATTATTGTATTTATCGCTATCCTTAGCTCGATATAACAAATCGATCATGAAGAATCATCAGAAATAAAACCAAGTGTGATTTACTATGTATCATGTCCTGATTCCATACATGTACTTACAATTTTTCTAGCATGTATCATTTTTGTGATAAGATGGTTATAATATTGTGAACGTGTGAATATTGTGAGTATTGTGAGTGTGTGAATGCCCCCCCAAAGCAAGGACTTACCAAGTCAACAAAGAAAAATCATCAGAAAAGAAAGTATGTGTCATAAGCTTATATTTTCTCTAACACCGGTTTTGAGATAGGATGGTTTTCATTTAGTGACCATGCCAATCCCCAAAGGCAAAACCATTCCTTCAGGAACTGCTGTAGCTGGCTCTTATTATGAAACAAGCTCTTATTTTGACGAGCTTTTCTCAAAATGAATAAAGAGACAGAAACAGAAGAGTTTCTTATAAGTCTGGAAAACAGTGTTTTCAATGTTTGATTAATTCATTAGTAATTTCGGGTACGTCAACTACAGAGGTCATTAGTCCCATAAGTGTGGTGCATGTTTTTCATCGGGAGGTGGGGGTGATCTTCCCCCACTGAATGGTGAGATTCGGTACAGACCTACCATCGACTAGCTGGGTTATCCTCAACCAGGTATCTCCCATCAGTGGGGCGGCACCACCACAGCCAGGACAAGTTCTAAGTCCCCGACCAGTCTTCCAGCATGAGTGGTAGTGTAGTTCATGATAGTGTAAGTGTGTGTGTGAGGGAGGGGGGATAGGATAAGGAAGAGGAAGGAAAGATCGCGCAGACTGTGCTAGAAAGCTACCGATCAGAACAGACAGCCGCTAGAATTCTCCTCCAGACAGTGACTGAACTCAACCTATCTGAAAAGCTAATGTCGAAAATTCTGCTGCCCTAAGACCTCCCGGTCCTAGCAGTGACATCAGTTGATGCACTGAGCTACTGATCCCGGTGCGTTTTCAATGCTCCTCTTGTTGATCCCAACATGAAATTTCTCCCTCTTCTTCATATAAAGCTTGGAATAATTGTTTGGTGAAGATGATGGGTAAGGCAAACTGACGAACATTCGATTATCTCTGAACATTTTCCAAAAATCAGCTCAAAAATTAAGGGAGGAAACTTCCCAAATCAGAGAGATTTTAAAAGACGATTCATTCACACAAACACAGTGGATGTGTGAACATTTCCAAGTGAAAAACAAAATCATCAGATTTTGTTAATGGAATCAAAGAGGCTTTTGTGTACATTTAAAAAACTGGGCTGTAGAAGGTCATGTAAGGAATACTTTCTACATTCTACTACACTTCTTCCCTGATAACCTTAGTGACATGAGTGATTAATAGGGAACGGAACTTATTGTAATAAAATGTAATGTTAATGTAATTTTTATTGTAATAAAAAATGCAAAATATGTACATATATATGCACTTATTTTTTCCAAAACATGTAAGAAAAAATAGGAAATATGTAAAATAAAAATTCATTATAGTGTTTAAAATTGTTCTCAACAAGCGTTTTCTGACTATAGAATGTCAGCAATCAGATCTTAAGGATTTGGAGTGGCTGAATGTAGGTCTCTTCTGAAGTAATTGTACACTAGACTTCACCACATATAAGAATTTTATTTGAAATATTCTAAATATGTTCATAGTATATACTACAATGTTTACGAGGAGCCGGTGTATAAGTTAATAGTAGTACTGTGTAGCGAGTAATGGAGCCCAGGGGAGGTGGTTAAAGGGTACATCCCACCCTCCAAATCGAACAACTGGTAAGACACTTTTCCATAAAAAGTATGTTAGCTTTCGACTGAGTAACGAATTTGCTGTTTGAAACATAAACAAGCACATGGATGAAATTACTTTTATTCATAAAAATCCACTCATCCTCGACTCACAGTAAGTGGAGGGGGAGAGGGGTAAGTTTGACAATACATGGCAGAGATATGGTGGTAATAGAAGCGCAGTAGCATTACATTTGATTTGTAAGAAAAATGATTCCGTTACAAACATTGTAAACGCGCATCTGAAATGATGTTTGGTCGAATAAATATATTAAAATGTATCGAAATATGTAAGAAATGTGTCATAATAGGTGAAATATGAAAAAATATGTAATTATACCAAAATATGTAAAATAAAAATAGTTCTAATTCTATTCAGAATGTGCTGTAAACTCTAGAAAATGTAATTGAATAAGCGTATCTAGTTCCTGTAAAGACATGTAATTACATGGAAATCCGTTCCCTAGTGATAAAGAAGGCAAGCATTTCCACCAAGATATCAGAACAAAGGAGCAGTGCTGCCGAAGTTTCTGGAAGAAACCCAGCCAAAGCTTCATGATTGCAGATTTCTGCTGGAAGTAATTCACAGAAGATCCTGAAGAAGTTCACACAGACAAGGGAGTTCACCACATTTCTGAGTAAGCTAGGAAATGGAATATGGCTGATTTTTAGTATAATAAATGGATTTGCTATTGTAGATAAATGATGGGTGATGGTGCAAACCTGAATGCAAAACTATAATCTCTTAAAAACTAGTTTCAAAAAATATGATAACAAGAAGTTTGATTTTGTAATCATCACTGTGTAAATGATCAAGATTTTGTTTATCAGTCATTATCTTCGATGTCAAAAAACAGGTTCAGAGTAGGGTTATCCATATCAGCACCCAGAGAGACCATCTCTACCCCTTCCCATAATGCAAGTTCTCATTATTTATATACAGTAAAACTTCACTTATACATTTTTCAAGGGACTGAAGGGGAAAAATGCATTAGTGAGAAAAACGCATAACTGAAATTGATTATTATGAGCAAAATAAAAAACTTATTATTTATGCACTATCATTTTACCAGTTTTCCCAGTTCTTCAGCAATATCTACTCCTTTTTTATTGCCACTCTTCGTACCAACTTTTTAAATTTTTATTTTATCTGATATTGAAAGGGATTGCCTTTGCCTAACACTCTTTTTTGTTTAAACAGACACGCAATAGGGATCTTAGTGATGACCTTACGCGACTCAGTTTCACTGCGGAAACGAAGGCCGTGTCCTGTATGGGCTACAACTGGTGGCGGCGATCCACAGCTGGTTGCTTTGGTTTCAAGCTTGATGTTACTCGAGTCAAAGCACGGTGTTCTAATACGTGGGTGACAGGAAGCGCACAACTGCTACAGTCCCTGTAGCACCCTACTGGCGACACCCGCCACGCCGTACGGAAAAGCAATCAGTTTCATTAGCTGCTTGTGCTATGCTGCAATGGAAAGGATCTCGTATGTTATTACGGCGAACGAAAGGACCTTCGGAGAGTGGGGCAGTCAGTGCATAAACTTTCTCACTTATTGGCCATCTACGTCGTTACTCTCTCCCAGAGACGTCTTTGACCTTCCCTCGGAGCTAGCCGTCGCCTCCTGAGATACTCAGAGAAAGCCCTTACTCACCCCGACTCAAATTTTTCGAAGTTCCGCTGCCAGAGGTGGCTCGGGAGCCAACTTTGCGCTACCACCCCTGCGGGCTTGCGCAGTCTTGGCCCCTGGGCCAGGCTGAGCCACACTTCTATATTACAAGTCTCATTAAGAGAGAGCGAGCCTCAGAGGCTGATCATTTGAACGTTATGTGGTCTTAAAGGACTTTTATTATGAACGTACAAGTGTGAAAAACATGTAAACATAAAACACATAACTGAAATAATTTAGCAAGGGAATTATAGGGATTTATCCGGGACTTACGAAAAAAATGTATAAACGTGAAAAACCTTTAAGTGAGAAACGTATAAATGGAGTTAAAACTATTTGCTATGGTGTATTAGGTCACTTTTTAACTTTCTATGGCTTTATATTTTATCATCTTCCCTTGACACAGATTACCAGGACTTAACCCTCTTCCTTAGGAGAGGACTCTCCTCCCTCTTCTTCCTACCTCCTTGCCCCTACAGATGCAACCCCAATTCCCATCTCCTCACTAAGTTCCATAATTACCTATCTTTATTTACCTGCCAAGGCACCCCACACAAACATCGCAACTCACTGAACTCAAGTTATGGACAAGGGCAATTACTAGAAAGTTGAAACGAAGAAGTGAAAGGTGGGGAAAGCCTTGCCAAGCAAATCCCAAACAAACATCCATGTCCAAGGTGGGATTTGAACCAACAACCCTGTGAGCCAAGACAGCTACAGTGCATTCATATTCACAATCTCATATATCCAGGTCAAGGAGTTCCGAATAGCCAAAATACATTTCTAAACGAATGCAGAATCTTTTGTAGTGATGAGTCTTTTGTAGTCTATGAGAAATTTGCTGGATAATGACACCTTAGGCAATGTACGTTGAATGTCATCTGAGAAGATACAGAGACATTTTACTGCTTTACGAACAGTCTCTTCATGCATTTTAAAACCAATATTTTTACTATTAATGTACATTTTACTATTAATACTGTAAATATTACTTTAACTAAATGTTTTCTACTCTAATGTCAAAAAATTGAATTGATACAACATGCGTTCACATGATACAAGAATCTTACCAATTAAAAGTTTCATTTGGACCATCAACAGATTCCTCCACCACTTCTTGCTTTATAAACACAGGAATTGTACGTCTTCTGCCAGTTGGCACCCCAACCGCACCAGTAGATGACATTGTCCCAGCCGGTCCATTGCTAAGTCCTTGTCTCAAGAGACCAGGATTTGCAGACAGAACCGCAGACACTGATACAGGAATGATGCTTACACCATTGCTTAGAGGCTGAGGATTGCTAGCAGAAGAAGTGCCTCCTGTACTAAAGAGATAACCTTGATGGTGACGTTCCTGTTTCCGATGCTGATGTGCAGCCCGAGCAGCAGAGGAAGCACTTAGCGGTCGGCCAGGCCCTGGTGCAGGGTGAGGGGTAGCTGAGATGGTGGCCCACAACTGTTAACAAATTGAAAGGCATTATGATCAGATTCTCTTAATGTTACAACACATTAGATATCATTCAGCAGAAGTCTATTTGAAATGCCATCAAAATCTATTTTCAGAAAGAACAAGCTTGGAGAGAAATAGACATATTTTGTCAGAATGTATCTAATTTCTCAAATTATATCCAATTCTATAACGCAGCACCTTCAAGAAACCAATCAAAATATTGTGTTGAGTTTGTGGATGGGTAGGCAGGATGACCAGTGATCTGGCTTTTTGGAATTCAAAGCTTTTTCCTGATTTTCCAGGTCTGAGAATATAAATTTTATGGGTTTTATTTCGCACATTACAACACATTTTTTTCAGTTATAACTTAACAGAACAATGTTACTCATGCATTTTCCTTTTGCAACCGATTACTAGAGTGTAGAATTTTGTACAAAAACGAGGTTTAAAAAATACTTGGATTTGTTTGTTTTTTTCTATGAAGCATAAGTTACTAATTAATACTTAGATCCCTGAGATACTTAAGAAAGTATTTTTTCAGCCACAAAGTCAATTTCAGAGCTGATGCCAACGCAGGGTTTGAAGTACCATATTCCTTAAATTCATTTCGGAAAATGTCAGTCCTACCGTGAATAACAAGACAACACACAGGAAAGAATATTTTCTTCAAAATGGATATTCTGCTGTCTACTAATCAGTTACTACTATTAGGCCTACTAATCAGTTCTCAGAAATTTAGAGGATAACTGTATATTACATGCCAGTCCTGGCCATACGCTTAATAACACTGTAAGACTTTAATTTTTAATAACACTTTTGATATTTCAGAATGAATAAATCTTCATTCTTGCTTGAAACATCCCAGATACCTTAACTTTCGGAATTCTGAAGATTACATCATCAATTTTGCAATACAACAGTTTAAAAAAGTTGGTCAGTAATAGTAATTAGGATCATAATACAAGGGTCGCTAAGAAAGTTTTGAGATACACAAAAACTAAGAGACTTAAAATAATTTTGATTAATTTATTTTCTCAAAATACTCGCCACAACTTTCTACACGTTTTTGCATTCTCATAAACCAATTTTCAAAACATTTTTTCCACTGCTTTTCCGTGAGTGCTAAAAGTTCACTTTTGTAGGCTTCAACAGCTTCCTCAGGACTTGAGAACCTCCTTCCTTGCATGCGATTTTTGACTGTACGGAACAGAAAATAATCACATGGGGCCTGTCAGGACTGTAAGGTGAGCGAATCATTAGTTTAACCTGTTGACTCCAGGAACTGAATTGTGAGGTTGGCCATGTGCGCTGACGCATTGTCATGGTGCAGGACAATTCCCCACAGTCCTGTCTTCGGTCGTCATTTTTTAAGCTTGGCGAAAACATTAGATAGACATTGTTGTGTATCACAGAGCAGTAACAGTTCTTTGTTCTTCCAGTGGAACAGTTGCGACATGATCGCTTTTGAAAAAGAACGTTGCAACCATTTTCTTTCCAACACTTCCAAGCCTCTTGACTTTTGTTGGTGAATGTTCGTCGAGAAAAACCCATACAGTGGACTGGCACTTATTTTCTGGATCGAACTAATAAATCCACGTTTCGTCACCAGTAACTATGTCGGAAACGCATCTAGAGTTGCCTCTTTCAAATCTTTTCAACATTTCTTCACACCATTCCACATGTGATTCTGTTAAAGTGTGAGCCACCCATCGAGATGCAACTTTTCTGACTCAAAGATATTTGAGCAGGATTTTGGAAACTGCCGGCGATCCAATCTGTAGGGATCCTTCAATGTCCTTAAATGTCATGTTTTCGCAGATTAATTTTTCCACAGCGACAATGTTTTCTTCAGTCACTGTAGCCACCGGACGCCTGCTTCCCTCCTCATCTTTCAACAAAGTTCTGCCTCTTCTGAATTCTTGAAACCACCGAAAAATTGTAGCACGGGAAGGTGCAAGGTCCCCAAAGGCCTGCTGCAAATGATCAAGGCTTTCAGATTCGTTTAAACCACTTTTAAAGTCATAAAGAATCATTGCACGAAAGTGCTCTCTTGTCAGCTCCATTCTGACAACTGAATGCCCCGTCAACAAAAATAATTAAGGTAGGTTTCTTAGCAACAGCGATAAGCCGAGCAAGTTCCTATTTGCACACAATACTCAGAAACGACACTACTATCGACTCACATTCTTGGAAAGGTAATAATGGACACAGTATATCTCAAAACTTTCGTAGCGATCTCCATACTTTTCTCACCAATTTAAACGCGGTAACGAGAATTCCGGACTTTTTTTTCAGAGATTTTGTTTATATGATAATCACAGATTCAATGTATAGATAATACTTAATCATTTGATTTTATCAGTTTTAATTACTTATGATTTTTATAATATTAAAATGTTTTCGAACTTTCCAAATAGTCTTGTGTAATATTACAGTAGGACTGTATCCAATCCACAAATATAATGAATATAATGAATCCACAAATATAGGCTATAGCTGAGCTTCATGAATACAATGAGTATGAAGACTATGACCGTTTGGGAGTTTCTCCATTTTTTAATAGTAAGCATTAGCTTAGTAACATGTGACAACAATAAACAAGAAAAAATCTTAATTGATTCTTCAGGTGCTCACAGAACACACGTTTAACGTTATATTTACGTTTCACCAAGGTTGCTTCACTTGACGATTATCAAAAATTTTAACCAACCAGTACACCCCACCATCAAGGACTTGTTTAACTCTTGTTGTGAGATTAGAGTGCAACAAACGCATAAACTGTATTTTGTTGACTTTGTTATTTTATTTTTTTGCTGTTAAAGTAGCGTTTGTGTGATATATGTGCACGTTTCCTTGTGCCCTAGAATACTTAACCTCACTTCTTTAGTTGAATTATGAATAAGTGATAGCAATGAACACTGATAAGAAAATCTGATATCCAGGAAGGTTTGCTACCAAACAATAGTAGCTATTTTGCTAGCAAACCAGCTACTATGCTAGCAAACTGAGCAGCAGTACTTGATAGCATTAAGCTTTTGCGCTAAGGGACATTTTCATCTTGTGGTTGGCGATTGCAGTGGAATTTTCACATCAGCAGGATACTCTACCTATGTTGCACCTACACACATGGCAGTGTTTTAAGTTGTGTAATGCACGAGTCAAGGATTACAAAATTATACTTTTGGAGAAAATAACGAAAAATTCCGGTTTTCAAATCAAATTCCTGATTTCTCCCCTGGTTCTTCCAGGCTGTTTCATATTCCCTGTTTTCAAGGAGTCCAGGTTCACTGGCCACCCTGGTCAGGGTGGGGAAATTTTCAAACAATAAAGATAGACCTCCCAGGTCACAATCATTTGTTTCCAAAAAAATAAATAATGAAAATTCAAAATTTTTACCTGTGGGGGACTAGTTTTCAGTGCACCTGACCCTGGATACACATTGAACTGTGAGCAACCAACATACAAAAGATCATCTGAAACAGCACGAGTTTCGTTTTGTTTACAATGATCAACATAGGCCTGATGTG
Organism: Teleogryllus oceanicus; assembly: GCA_964035755.1. NCBI lineage: Eukaryota > Metazoa > Arthropoda > Insecta > Orthoptera > Gryllidae > Teleogryllus > Teleogryllus oceanicus. The sequence goes on along the minus strand of CAXIVR010000001.1, from coordinate 44,715,107 downwards.
ATGCTGCTGTTTGTCGAACCGTTTGAGTAGCTGCATCTTCACGGATTGATTCGGGCCCATCACTTCCCCAACAATTTGATGAGTCTACTTCACTTGTGTCCATGATATTACCAGGCATGTTGCATAGGATATCAAGTACACTCATTTCTGTAGGGGAACCACCATTTGGCACTTCTACATCAAAACGCAGAGCACCCAAATCCATAACGCTTTGCGTTTCTGGTCGAAAATGAAGCCTGTAAAATGAAAAAAATAAATAAATACAATAAAATAAATGTTCTACAACACACTCATAAATACCAAATTCACAGAGATAAAAGATAGAATCGTCAAACTGTTTATTTATTTAGTGTTTGGTTCAGGTACAAAGAATCAGTTTAATAATATAATAAAAGTAAGGTGTATTATGGTGTCGAAATATCACAATATGCAATTATAATACAGAGTAGAAAGTGAATGCAGTCACTTAGTAATTGACTAAAAAAGTCAAAGGTGATCATAATTGCCTTTTCAAAGATTCAGAATGTTCAACAAAAGTGAGACTTGAACCGTTCTCTTAATCATTTCTCGTTCCATCCTTGGAAAATATTTGGAGCAGTTTTTGAAAAAATGTTTTTATTTTCTTTCTTTCTCAAAAATTGCATAAATTTCAAGCACACATTATACTAAAACTACTTGTTTTTTTCAAAAAATTGTACATGATCTTTTTTAATGAGCTTGTTTCTTAAAACAGATTTTGTTATGGCAAAATTCTCTATCTTAAATTTTGTAGTTTTGAAATGCTAAAATTTTGCTGCTTACTGTTCTTTACAACACTTAACATTTAATGGAAAAATTTGGAGCCATTTTTTAGTGTTTTTGCTTGGTAGTAAATGCTTTTATTACATACTTGAAATACTAGGTTTTTCTTACATCCCACCCACTAACCAAAACCAGCCTTCAATTAAGATTAATATGTAGATTGTATCCAATGAAAATATCGAGACAAAAAATTTTACCTTCCATGTAATTGTTCTGTGTCATTCTTTTATACTCACTGTGATGCAGTTGTGTAAACTTTATATTCTTTTAGTAATTAGCGTTTTTCTATTTCTATTATTTGCATTGTGGCCTGTAACCTGTGTGATGTATTTACTCTGTATAATTATTTGTAATTAGTAATTCTAAGGGGATGTCCTGTTAATAAATAAATAATTAATAAACATGCTTTGAACACATGAGAAAAGAAACAATTATGAGCATTCATATCATTAAATCAAAATCTGCATTGAAGTATGGTTCCGAAATGTGAAGAGTGGGCACAAAGGAAGCTTCAAAATCTATTAATTGAAGCTTTTAAAAGCACAGAACTGACAAAATTTGAAATAAGGATATTAGAAGAGCTGAAAACAAAACTTAGCAGAACAAAGAGAAAACATGCAAAAAGAATGGACAACTACCAAAGATGGCATTTAATTGTCTCAGGCAGTTTGGCAGAGCCCTAGAATACTTAACTAGAACACTTAGCAAATTGGCAGTTTGTCTCTGTTCCTGTTCCACAAGAGGGACAGAGACAAACTGACAAGAAGATGATACAGGAACACTTCCCACATATGAAAGATTACTTCTTTATTGCACATTAGGACAGGATCAGCATTACTAAACCAACGAGGTGAGGGGAATGGAATTAGAAGCAACACTTTTTGATCATTGGAAACGAAACTTCCCCTATGAATCTATTAATAAGTTTGTAATTACACTATGTCATGGTGCAAAAGAGACAATAGTGTGTTAATTGAGATAAATACATGAAGGGTTTGGGATAAACAATGCTTTGATGCATTCAGTAAGGTTTGTTCAAGATTTCTTCTAATTTCAGAAGACTTTTAATTTGGTTTCAGTCTAAATTGACACCTGAGTATGTGCTCCTGAAACCTTCAAATTTAAGCTAAAAGTAATTAATTACTAATTATATAATAATGGAGATTCAATCATCAAATAAAATTGATAATCACAGGAACAAATAATTTTCTTTTAAATTTTCTCAATTGCCAAAATTGATTCACTAACATATATGCAAGAGAAAAATTCCTACTCCACTCTCAGTCAAATTTTTAAAAATTGCATGCAATTGCTATAGTTTAAGATACAGCAATATACATCAAATAAAAAATATTATTGTTCTTACCACTCATTACGTATCTCGGACAAAAGAAGATCATCCTCATTTTCTTGATCCTCCCAGAGCTCCTGGATAAGTGGTTTTGATTCTTCCACATGCTGACCTGCGTTTGGTTCACTGCGTATTTCAGAAGGATGTTTCGGCTGCTGACCTGACACTTGTTCTTCCGGCGTCTGATATCGTGAATGCGTCCGTATCTCCCGATCAGCACTTCGAGATTTTCTATCTTCAAGAGTTTGAAACCAATTTGCCTGAATCCCTGATTTATATTTTCGTCTATCTTCTTCTGAAAGCTGAAGCCATGAAGACTGATCTTTGACGTGTGGCTGACGCTGATCTCGAAACATGTTAGTGTTGTGGAGAGGAAGATCAGGCTTAGGTCTGAGATGAAATTCATTAGGTTGCTGCTCCTCAGGGCGATTCTGATCTAGTCGACGTTGTTTAATCGATATTTCGTATTTTGTATCTACATGATGGCCTGCAGACTGAGATTGTAGCAATGGATGGGAAGTCCGAATTTCTCCAGATGGGAGATGTGTGGTCTGCATACGCTTTAACTGAGGTTTTCCAATTAATACCTTTTTAGGTTGAGGTTGTGGCCATTGCTTTAGTGGAGACCTTTGTTGCACTTTTTGTTTATCTTTAGAATCAAAAATTGTGAAGTCAAGCGACCGAAACACATCATCCATGGGTGTATACGCACGATCAAGTATTACTCGACCCCCACGGCCCAAACGCCGCCGTGCAAAACCTACACAACGTCCAGGAGGTGGTGATGTTACAGATGTCAAACAGTAACGGTAACGACGATCAGCCAAACCACCTTCTTCCCGGCTACACCATGGCCAATTGCCTTGCCCTTGTGGAAGTGGCTGAAAGAATATTTGAAAGGATTACATTGGCATTGCAGTATACTTGTAACTGAACACACAAAGAGCCCAAACATAACATTTAACAGTAACAAACTTATAAAGTGGTATATATAAATTACATGTAACAAAAAAGTGCATTTTGAACATAGTTGATAATGAATGCAAGATTATAATTCATGATAGATATTACACAATGTATTGCACAGTTCTAAATATTAAGTTTGTGTAAATACAACTGAATATACTTGTATGATCATTAATAATTAAAACATCCACAGGATATCCCTACAAAAAACACACTTAGAATACAAATTTTTAACGCCAAAAATAAAGAATTATAATCTGCATTAAGTAAACAACAAAATCATCAAAATAAATTGTATGTACTTACTGCATGGTAACTGCAATTTTTGCGCCGTCGAAAAGCAAATGGTCCTTCTGCTGCATCTGCTCCTGAATCATCATCATCAGAAACCACAGCACCCGACAATAATCCAGCAGACGCTTCACCTTCATCGGAACTTAAGCCATCTATTTCCAAATTTTCTGCACATACAGCTGTTGTGAGACCCGTTGCAGAAGCAGCCGTTGAAGCAGTTCCAGACGTCCGGCGTCCTAAACCTGCAGTGCCGCTCACACCACCCGCAACAGCAAGTGGAACTTTGTGTTTCCTCTTTTTGTATTGACGTTTTTCTTTTCGGGGCAGAGGCTCATCCTGAAAAATTACCATTTTGTTTTATCTTACCATCATGTTCAAAGGAAATTCAAAAGCACACACACTGAAATGTAGTTGCATGTGTACTTCACAGTCCATAGATTCAGACACCACACACACACATGAAAGATTCAGACCCAAACATCACCCATGTGAAGGCCTCTGACACACATGTGAAGGTCAGACGACCCAAATGTCACTCAATCATTAGACACTTTGCAACATAACCCTTGCATCAAGAAAGTAATTCCCTCTAGCTCTCATACATACAGTAGGTTAAATACAGCCATGAACTGCTACCTCCGTCAAAGACTCATCTTTATATTCCTTGTGACCCAAAAGCAATTCACCACTACTTTTCATACACAAAGGTTTCAGGACTAGAGAACATCTACTGATATCATCACAACATTGCAATGAAAAAATTGAAACAATCTTTTGTATGTGGCACAATGTACCATTTTAAACTGTCAGAAATTACACAATGTTCTTCGCTCAAAGGGTCATAGATTAAAGTTCTGCCTTGGGCATGGATGTTTGCTTTTGTATTGAGGTATTGTGAAGCTCTCCCAAACACCAAGCATCAACTTTTAACTCTCATCCTTCTATACCCAGCATATATTGCCTTCCCTATAATCAGCTATATATATCTGAGATGGGCCTTCCAGATACCACTTGCAATCAAGGCAGGGAAGGTCCCATCCTGATAAGGAACAGGAGAAATTTGGACAAGTGACAAGACACTATATCCTGGGAACATGCAACACTATATCCTGGGAATTTTAGAACAGCCAGAATGGAGATAGGCTAAAAGACAGAGAGGTTAAAGCAATCTAATATTAAAAACACAAAAGTACTTAAAGATAAAAATAATATTGTACATTCATTTATTTTTAAATACTTTTTTTCACATTTAAGTCAGATTTATATTTTTTAAATTTCTATTTACAGTGTAAATATTCAAAACTCAAAGGTTTGAATGAAAATACCACTTTAGCCACGTGATTTAATGCATTGTTCTCAATCCATTAAAATATTTTTAGGTAAAATGAGATGCTAGTGAAAAACGCTTTTCTCACTTTGAAACACATTTATATCTATTTGAGAACTTTTACGAATTATCTACCAAGAAATTTTAAAGAAATCTGAAACTGTTTTGGAAAAAGTTTTGATATTGTGGTATGAGCTTCTTATAAAATATCCCCAGAAATTAAAAGATCCATTAGAATTTGAGAGCCTGATTTGAATGAATTGAAGAAAATCAATTAAAAAAAAATTCTGGATACAGTTTTGGCACCAGTGTTATTTTTCTCAGATCAAAGTGCTGCCCCATTTCATTATAAAGGTATCATTGGACTATTATCTGCATAACATTAAATTACAATGGTCTCACCAGGAAATCATATTCTTTAAGGCAAAGGAAAAATCACTTACACCACATACCATTTGTGGAAGTTATGGCTGAATATAAAAACACCCTTACACAACAAATTGTGTGATTTCCTCCTTTCAAAGTCATTTTGCAGTCCAAAGGCCACCTAATACAAGGCCTATGTTGAGAATCTATAGCAACGGTTTTATGCCCTTCCACATAGAAGTTGTGTAAGTAAACTAAATGTCATTTATAAGTGTATGGATAGCACCTAATGAAAATAATGTCCCACACACTGAGAAGACTTTTAAAAAGCAAAAATGGAAAGGAAAGAAATGAAAATAAAATATAGAAATGATACAATTTGGAAAATCTTAAAATATTTTCTTCCAAACTTCTTCCTTTTCTCATTTATAAGAGGAAAGAAACCAAATGAATGACCATACTAATAACCAATACTAGTAAATCAAACATAAACATGACTATTCCATCGGGGAATATTCGCATTACAAGAAATTCATGTAACTATATTCATTTTGGTGCAACAAATTCAAAAACTGAGTAATGCAAGTAAGACAATTCTTCAAAATTAGTTGTTTTGGGCAAAATAAATATTAAAATATGCATCAACCGCCCCTTAAGGTCATTTTACATACTATTAGATGCTCTCAGTAGATCCATTTTTCACGATTCATAAATATCTGCAACTGCCTAATGGCCCACAACCTCCTCAAGGAACTAAATATGCATCTGTCCTAAAATCCGAGGTCTAATTATGACCTATAGTTACCGTGGTTCATGGAACAGCTCACCAGTCACCATAAAGAAGTGAATATCCTCTTAGCCTCAAAACTGTGGCCAATGGATGTAGATATAGTATATTGTGCACGACCAAAGGCAAGATTGAATTTCAGGCAAGGAGGGACAGGTCGTTGTGCCCAGTGTCTCAGACTTGAATGAAATACAGCAAAACCCCTTTATAAGAGACACCTGGGGGAATGGAATTTTGTCTCTTATAGGCGGGAACTCTTATAAGTGGGAAATGGATTTTTGACATATTTAATGAAATGTTACCATATTTTTTATGGATTAGTAAGATGTGTATGTTATTTTAAACTTGAGGAAACATTAATAACTTAAAACCAGATCCCATTTAGCCAGATCTTTTGAGTTTCAATGTACAACAAAATCTTGTTGTACGATAGAAGAGATGTTATTATTCTTTCTAAATAAAATAACTCAATTTTCTGTTGCCCACCTCCACAAATTGTGCACATGGCAGAAAATAGCTCCACTGCACCAAAAATAATAGAAATGTATGCATTGCAGCGTCTCTCTTGTTGCCAAGAGACACGAAGCCTACAGAATGAGCTTTCCTCGAGAGAAATTTGCAGCCCCCTTACCCCCCTCCAGGTGACGCTGCTGTGCAAAATCCTACTCCAGTCTGTTTAAAGCATGTGCCCCAACCCTTACCAAGCTGACGAAATTCCTGAGTCACCTGGAGGAAAATTTCACGCTTTGTCTCTTAAAAGCGGGATGCAAAAGCATGGCGGGGCATAAAATCTTGTCTACAATAGGCGGGAATCTCTTATAACGGGGTCTTTTATATGCGGGAAATAAATACATTGTTTATATACAACTGACCTCGGGACTGTGAATTTTGTCTCCTATGTGCGGGATTCTCTTATAAAGGGGTCTCTTATATCGGGGTTTTACTGTATAAACCCATGATAGGTGATAGACTGTGGTTTTTATCAGTAAGAAATAGTTTCCCACTGAGCAAAAGCTTATGCTTGGGCATTACAGCACCATGTGCTCACTAACACGTCAGCAGGCCCTAACAGAAAGATCTAATGTCAGATAGTAACACCGCATGTACACGGGTATGCCCAATATATAAAAATATCTTACCTGACAGACAAACCGGTTTTTCAAAAACAAACATACAAATGTATCTTGTCATACATTTTAATAATTTTTTATCTAAATATAGAATGTTCTTAGTTCAATGAATTTATTTCCTTTTTCTTAAATCTCCTTCCATTTTGAAATATTAGAACATGAACAAATGACAGTGTTCCAATACATGGTTAATTAAGTAGAATTAAAAATAAAATTATTTTTAAAATAGGTGTTTCTACTGATGATTCATTGGTTCAAGTTTCAAAAAGGCTCTACTGTCATAACAAAATTCAATTGTTTCCACAAATATTTTGCACTGCATTTTAGTAATAGTTATTTCCTTGTGAATTTTGCACTGTATATTTTTGGTATATTTTAAATATTTATCATGCACATTATATGGCATATTTTGGGCATTTTTTTCTGCATCAAAACCTGGACTCTACTTATAGGAGTTCCAGCCCATAAGGAACAAAAATAAGACCCCCAGATGTCTCTCGTGTAATGGGCTGTACTGTATTTCCCAGTCAAAAATAATCTTAACAGTGCTTTCAACAGTTATAGTTTTAAGAATAAAGCCAAGTGGTATTGCTATCCTATGAATAGTTTTGTACACAAAGTCCCTTAAAAGAATTTACAAAAAAGTTCTGTTCACAAAAAATTTAAAAAATTTTAATAATGTCAATCTAATTTAGTCTCAGTAATCTAATAATATACTAAATATCCTAAAACTTGTTTGAAGAACTTAAAAATTATCTCGTCGCAAAATCACTATTTTTCTGATAATGTTGAACATTGGAAGAAAAGGGGGAGTATAATACAAATTTCCAAGATTCATTAAATATCGTTATATTTTCTGTTATGATACAGAATTTGTAAAACAATCAAAGAACTTATGAAATTAGTCCAGAAACTAATCATCAACAAATCAAACTATCATAAAAGGATTAGCTCAACAAAATATCTCAAAAAATTGAAGGGTTTTCTCATATTCTCTCACATTGAGGGGTTTTCTCATATTCTTTCACATAATAAACCTAAATGAGAAGTAAATTGCTTTCAATTGACTTGTACGAAAATATCTTTAAGTGGCATTATTTGGAAGATAAAAATATATGACTCCTTCTTCAAAGCATAAGAAATATTTGTCACAAAATGACCTAATCTTTCCAAAAATTCATTATAACATACTATAACTTTGTTTACTATGTGTTCAATTAGAATGCCACAAGACTACAGCACATGCCAAGTACATTCATTCAAAAAGATTCATAAACATCTAACAAGCATTATATACTGCCATTACTTCACTGTTAAAATAACACAAACTTTCCAATAGGATTTCTGAAAAATTTCAAAAATTAAATTTCAACAATTTAATTCTTTAACAGGCAAGTGTAAAGGCCTGAAACAGATATTGACTTTACAAGATGCCATGCTAGCTGTTTCTTTATCATCTCTGTAGGTGCTCTTGATTAAGGTTTTTCAGTAACTTTTTTAGTAACTGTGACTTCAGTAACTAATTTTTCAGTGTACTTTTTGGTATTTAAGAAAAAACACCAAAATAGCCAATTCAATTAGAAGTGAATGTTTAATGGGAAAAAAAGTGGCCCTTAATACCCACAAGATTGAAATGCATTAGTCACTACAAACTGCGTGATCACTAAGGACCCAGAACACATTCTACAACAAAAATAAAATGGCTATGTACTCACAAAGTTAAAAGAAATATTACAGGATGTAATAAGACAAAAATACATAAAAGGATGCATGCATATGAACTATGCTTCTGACCTATGATGAAATAAAATCTGACATCTAAAATGACTTCAAACACATACAGGAGTACTAAATCAAAATAAAAACTTACGTGAACTCCTGCATTACTCCTGAAATGGTAGCATACAAAGGAAAAGGAAAAGGAAAAGGAACAAGGTCAAAATAATTGATAGATTGATAATGTTAAAGGAAACATAAAAATCAAGGATTTATAAAGAAATAATTACATGAAATGTTTAACGTATGAAAGGAAAAGATGGGAATAAAAACAGCCAAAAGATAAACACGGAAAACAAGTTACTAAGGAAACGGAGTGGAGCTAGGCCAAATTATGAGTACTTAAGTAATTGAAAAGATTAAGGATTGAAATGGATGATGTAATGGAGACCAAGGCAAAAAGGCTAAGTGGAATCAAAAGTAAAAAATTAAGTACATTCATATTTTTAGCTCCTGTATTATAAATGCTTCTGTTAGCCTGTACCTCAGTTATTTCTTCCTCTATATTAACTCCTTCATGCACTACATGTTGTTCCTGGACGTTATTATGTTCCAGCCTTGGCAAATTTAATACTGGGAGTAGTTCTTTAGATATGTACCGATATCTAGACAAGTTAACCCACTCATTCTGTATATCACATTTCTTTAGTGTTTTCTTCTTAATTACACCCTAGGAAGGAAAAAAACAAGAAAAAAAGGACAGATTAGACAAAGAGGATTTGGTCATTAAATGAGGCATAGGCGTAGCTTGGATTATCAGAATTCAGGGGCCTAATATTTATACAGTTCCTTAAAAAAAAAAATAAAAAAATAAAAAGTAAGTTGTGTGCTGTACACCTTTAGTATCAAGATTCTTTCCCCCTCATTTTGAATTTTAGTTGCTGACTAATATCATTTCAGTAAACATTAAAAAATGAAAATTTCAAGGAATTGGTAAACACTTCTGGACCACAAAAACAAAATATGAATTACTTCTCAATTACTGTCTTAATCAAATTAAGATTTAAAAAATATTTGGTATGCACATCTAAGTGGTTTGTACATACAAAAACCTTTCAAATACATTTTCAATGAATGAAAAATTTTCTTAAATTTAAAAAAATGCACATCACATTCCCAAAAATTTGGATGATTCAAATATGTGAAGAAAAGATTCACAGGAAAGGCCTTGCCCAGTCACAGCACACAATTAGCTACGCCCGTGAAACAAGAAATGAGTTCAGGGGGAAAATTAATTTGAAATAATTATGAATAAGGTTACAGAAATCAGAATAAATAATTATGGTACATAAGGCAATAGGAAATATGGAATAAAAATGGAAAAAAAACACAAAGCATTTAAGCAATAATAGCCCTAAAATGGCAACACTACCGATTGATTTATACATATTATTAGTACAAACAGAAGAATCTATTTGTTAATAGGCAGATTATTAACAAAAGTAATGCATCAAAATTACAATTTACACAAAAATGATGTGGGAATCTCAAAAGCACCAAAAATCTATTAAAAATTATTACATTACAAGCAACTACAACACACTATTAGGAAAATAAGTCACATGCTTTACTCAAAATAAGTAATTACTAGATGAGGAGCATGTCAAAAGACACAGCACAACACAGCAAACATCAATGTAGTCAAAACAGATCTCCCTTTCAAAAAAATAACAAGAGTTGACTGACAACAGCATTACAAAATTCTTGGTAGATGTCTAGAACTAATTTTCCACTTCTCTTATCAATAAGGATAGAAGGAAGATAGAAGCCAAACTTTTCACAGCCTATTGCTCTTTAAGTCAAAATAAAAAGTGTAAATGTTGCTACTGCAACACAGTTCACAAAACAGTTGACAGTAGTACAAACATTTGGTCATTATCATTATTCAGGCACACTAGCTTGTCATTTGAGCTTCTAAATATGGTAGTTTGTCTGTGGTTTTCTCTAAATCATGTGTTAACCATGAAAAAACATTTGTACATTGAGCTCCTTTCAAGTTATCATGAATAAAAAAAGCAAGAATACACTAGCTTTCCTTCCTTCTGCTTCATCAGCAATCTGTAATCAATTAGATATTTTTTGGTAGAGTCAAGTCATAAAAGTAGGTTTGAAGAGAAGTGGAAATAAAATTTTGTGTGATCACTGTAAAGCAAAGAATATTTCAAAAATATTAAAATCATTACACTTTAATTGTAGAATGGAGACGCAGAATATATATTTTGTCATGTATGTAACTCCCTAACCAACGAAACTCAGCCTTCAAAATGACAACTTCCTTTACTTAAATGCCACTGCACTGTCTTCACAATAAAGCCACTTTCACTACCACCATTCTGCCTCTTTCATCTAGTTATAACACTACTTATGTAATACGGATTGTTTTCATGGATGGATGTATTGATGAACATGTATTTTCAATAAATATATCAAATAAAGTACATGCATGTTTCCTAAAGAACTTCCAATATGTAGCATATGAACTTTTCTTGAAGACACTTAACCTCCTTCATACAAAGAGTCTATACAATTTTCTAAACAATGTTACATTTTCATCATTTATTACTTTTATTTAATGTTACTAACTGATTAACCCTGTTTAAAAAGTCCACCTGAAGAACACTTTACAATTACCAACATTCCAAAAGTAGCACCCCAATCTGTAATTAACCATGCATCCCATCTTATTTCATGCTTACCCTTAAAATATAAAAAAGGAAAGTACAATCATTGTATCAATGGATGAGTTGCTTTGAATTTGAATCAAAGTTGTTAAATAGGCCAGTGATGAAACAGAGAGTATGCATTTCTAACAATGCATTACAAATGAATAAACATATGAAGAGAGAAGACACAAGAAGCCTTTAATTGATACCATAGGCAACCTCCTTGTGTATCGTATATCACACAAGGAGAATTTGTTATTGCACCTTATGAAAAAAAAAAAGTTTTAAAGCTTACCTTGGGTGGCCAATTTTGATGGTTGACTGAGAACTGATTCGGGAACAGTGGTGCAAAAGCTGGTCGTGAACAAGGTTTGTGAGCAGACACCTCAGCAAGTAACTGGCCAGAGAAGTCTCCAGCTTGATACCTGAAAATGATGTGTGATGCTGAATTTCCCTTAGTAACCACTTTCAAAATAATTAATGGATTGACATTGAATAATGCTATTGTCCCTTGCATATAACAATAATTATCACACATGTTCAACAATAGGAATCATCAGCAATAAAATTAAAACAATGACCCCCTTCCCTCCTCAAATAGTTGCTAACAGTTCCCTCCCACTATTAACTATAATTTTTCAAATATTTTTGGCATTATGAAATAAGCATAGAACAGAGTAGTGCAAGTGCAGTGCAGATTCTCATTTTCAATAAAAAACTAATCAATTCTTCCATATTGATGATGTTGCAAAATCAACTGAAAATTTCCTTGGCATATAAGCCACCCAGAATTCTGAAATACGGTACAAAACACTTCACCAAAATCAAGGAAAGTTGTCTAATACAATGGAAATAGAAGCTACGAGGCTGAGTATATTTCTAAAAGCATCTCACTTGTTTGTTACATTAAATCAGGCAACTACAACAATAATGCTTGGTTTCACTGCTGCTTCAAATACCAACAATCAAGTTGAATTTCATATAAATTCTTCATCAATGACAGCATGTGTGATTTTTCAGAAGTCAATAAGATAATTCAAACAAGACTGACCTAGAGATGAATGGCTCAGCACTTAAGCATGTCTTAATTTGATAGCTCTTGAACATTTGAAGAAGGGTAAGTAATAAGAATAACTTGCAATTCAATGAAAATTTTCAAAGACTTCCCATATTAACACATTAAAAGCCACAAGATTCTAATGTCCTACTGCTTGTTGTTCAAAAGAACATACTTGAACCAGATGTGCTAGTGTTAAACAGTTATTACATTACGTTACAACTCTCGTATGCCATTGTAACAGCTTTCTTGGACAAACTTTCCCCATACGACACTGAATATTTTTAAATACGACAGTTATTTAGTTCAATATTTTGTCTTAATTTATTCGATCCCTTGTTGCAGACTGTTGCAAGAGAATGTTTACAGTCTGGAACAAGAGATTGAATAAATAAAGACAAAATATTTCCCAATATATCCATGGTATGATCAGTAAGTACACAGAAACTTTGTTTTGATTTGGTGCCCTTGAAAATAATTCTCTTCAGAGATAATGTACCAATGATTTTTCCAGTCTTTGAAGCACTTCCGCTACTCTGTTTCAATATGGCATTTAGCTCCTTCAGTGATTTTGCGTTTATTTCTTCAATGTTGGCAAGGAATGTCTTCCTTTCAAGGTTTTCTTAAGCTTTGGGAATAGAAAGAAAACATATGGCACTATGTTTGGCAAATACGGAAGCTGAGGTATAATAATGGTGTTGTTTTTGGTTAAAAATTAATGAACAGGCAGCGAAGTGTGAGCAGCTGCATGATCTTGATGCAGCTGCTATGAATTGTTTCACCACAAATCCAAGCGTTTTCTTTGGATAGCTTCATGCAATCTTCCAGGTAGTACTAGTTATTGAATTACAATCTGGTGGCAAGAACTCAATATGCATTACATCATTGAAATCCATGAAAAGTGAGCAGAACCTTTATATTTGATCAGTCTTGACATGCTATTTTTGGTCTCTGCTTTTCAGGAATCATCTACTGAGACAATTGTGCCTTTGTTTCTTGAAAACTTGAAAACATTTGTACCAGTTGTAAATGCTTATTTTATCCATAGAAGACTTACCAAAACCAACATTCAATATATTCATTATGATGCTGCATTTTAGTTTGTTCTTAAAACAAAATTTAATGCAAATTCTTTTTTCCATTTTTCCTCCAAGTAAAAAAAAATCACAGAACCCACCGCAACATGCAAAACCTTTTTGACAGCCAACAATTTAGTAAACAGTCAATATAGTTATCATTGTCAAAATAGGTCAAGAAGAAGTATAGCAACTCAATGGAAAATCATGACATTCAAGATTAAGCATTCCAAGAAATACAAATTTTTATATTATTTGATCACCCTCTGTACAATATTATAAAACCTACTTGTGAAATCTTAGAAATAGTTTGGAGAATTTTAATAATAAAAAATAATAATAATAATAATAATAATAATAATAATAATAATAATAATAATAATAAACAATATATCTTTGATTAAATTTTAACAACTCATAGCTCAAAAACAGTCTCTTCAGGAGGGAGAAAAAAAAATTCCAAGGTTTCCATTACAATCTCACAAAAATGTAAACAATTTCCGTCATTTTAATAAATTTCCAAATAGGTAATTTATGTGATCTGTGTTAGAATTTGACAAAATGTCCTCATTTTTGATAGAATGCTTAAAATGTCCAAATTCTGAGAGACACTTTGTTAAAATTTAGCCGATGATATTATTTAAAATCGATGCAAAGATTGTAACAATAAAATTTTATACTGTATTGCAAGAATCCCTCCTTATGACTGACACTGTATTAGCTTGTAAAAAACTACAAAGATTACTTCATAAAACATACCTAAGAAGACAAAATTTCCTTCCTTAGTAATGATATCCTGCAAAACTTAACAATAAGCTGCTTGGCCTTTCCCTTAAACTCTTACAATACATCAAAGAAAATTGTAGACTTTGATATGCAGGTCTGCACATGGAAAAAATACATCAACTCCTCCTCTCATGCCAATAACTTTACAACTTCTTTCTATTTCTCAACACATAGGCCACTGGCTCAATTATCATTCTCAAAGACAAGTACCAATAACTTGTAACTGTCAATCACATTACTTCTCTCAGAACATTTCAACATTGTTAAAACTAAGATATTTTGTGTTTGGCACAAGGGCTATAATCAACAACCATTGTCTGTAATAATAAATGAACACATAAATAAAACGTCAAATGTTCTCAAAGCAATACAATTACATAAATACTATTATGATGGCAACACTCCCCATTTACAATTTTTTTCTTCAAGGATTCATCAAATGAAATAAATTGAGCAAATTTCATTCATTAGTGTCTTACAAACAGTTATTGATAGCAAAGAATACTTGATAAATACAGGAAAAACTTTGGGAACTAAAGAGGAAAATATGTATCAGTGAGAAAAACACATTACTGAAAATGAAATATAGGGGGCAAAATTAAAACTCAATATTTTGACCATACTGTTATGTTAGAAAGCAAAATGCATTTAACATCCTCTAGAAAGAATGTTCTCACTTTCTGAAAGAGTCTGATTGTAAAACTACTTGCTTTTCTTTTCTAAACTATAAATTTCCCCCTCAGCATGTAACCACTGCCCCATAATCACACATATTAATTGATTCCCACGTATTATGTAGAAGTAGGCCAATGTGAACTGTGCAACATTGGCAAACATTATATAAAGCCATACCGGACAACATGTGAACATTATACAAAGCTGTAGGAAAAACTAGTGGGCTCTATCATCATTATCCTCACACCTTGTGGTTTTGTTCAGTGCCCGCAGTTCTTATCAGGTTCCAATGATAAACTGTTTGACCTTGCGTACCAAAAAACCTAAACATCAAACAAAACAAAGATTCCTTGGACTCCTCTAGGATAACATAAATGTTAGTATCCGAACTTTAATTACAGACATGTGAGAGTGAAAAATGATTACACATAAAATGCATCTGAAATAATTTAATAGCGAGTGTATATGAATTAAGCTGGGACATATAAACAGCACTGCATATACAGAAAAACGTATGAAAAAGGGGAAAATCGAGTTTTGCTGTACGAATAATAACATTGATTCAATTTAACCTCAAAACATTTTCAGCAATGGGTATTCAAAAGATTGAAATGTCTAATATATATAAATTCAGTCTAATACTCGACAAATTCACAAAAATTCCTTAAAATCATGAAGAATTCAGACAAAATATCTACAGCCAAATCAATTTAAAACAGCAATCAAAATTTATTACAGTTGATTCAAAAATCTTTTTAAGAAAGAAGCCATATCCCAAAATTCTTGAATTCAGGCCCTCCAACCTCCCAATAAAGATAACATACTATTGATATCTACTGTCCATAACCCTACCTTTTCTCAAAAACTTCCACAGTCAAGTGAAGTACTTCCCGTTTAGTCTTTTCTCTCCTCTTTATCATCTCCAAAAGAGTAACCGCTCTACTCAGGTCTCGTTTGAGTTTCAACATTTTCTCATAAGATGTCTCATCATTTTTACGATGTTTACGAGTTTGCATTTTTTCAGTTCGGCGGCGGAACGCAATGTACGGATTGTTTGGTGCTGTACCATGATGATGCTCTGTTCGAACTGACGGTATAAGAGGATGTTGCTGAAAATCATCATAACCAAAATTAATTTATTATTTATTTAAAGGAAACAAATGCAAATGGATGCAAACAGCGTTTGAACACAAACAACTAACCGTTTTCAACCGTTTGTTGAGCCAATAGTCATACACAGTTAATATTAGGTCATCATCATCTTTGAGGAGAGCCTTTGCCTGTTGTTCAGAGAGTACTGTTTGCACAGAGCCTTTTTCTAGACGGTCCATCATCTCTTCAAACTGTAACCAAAATTAATAAACATTCATTGATCACACGCATTACCATTGTAATTCATAATAAATATAGAAAAAATAATAAAGTGATTTTATATTGTAACTTGAATACTGTGAAGCAAATACGCAAAGGACATGGTGTAAACATCAAAAATAAAATGTATTGTTGCAAGACTCTTCCACAAATCACTTTTTTGTATGCTATGACTCTACACCAATCTGTTCCTTATAAGTTTTTGAGCAAATAGTTTAACCTTAATGACACTCAAAATCACTTGCAATTAAATTATTTATTTCTAATTATTATAAATTATTGTTCAAAATGAGTATCAATCGTGCAACTTTTTTTGAGAGATGGCTTGGAGAAATGCAGGTAGAGTTGGGGTATTAGTTACAACAACAGCCACTAGATTTTATGAAACAATGCCAATCTCAGTATATATCTGTCATGTCTTCGCAACTTTCTCAATAATTTGAGTTCTAACTTTCTCAGGAGTTCGAGGTATTTCCTGCGATGGATCTGGATCTGCTTTGGCCATTTCTTTAGATGTTGTTCAGAAAAATATGACCAGGAGTTCTTGGTTTCAACAGTAAATATCTTCTTATGTGCCAATGAAGATGTGTTTGGAATGTTGTCATCAGTGCTCGATGCAAGCTTTGGTCTTCAACTGTTTATTGCTCTAGGGAGGGGAAAGCATCGTTCAAGAAAAGTTGCACGGGTAATACATCAAATACCTGAAGTACACACACAGACAACACACTAATACACACATTCTACCTAATATCTAATGCACCAATACTTATCACATTAACTGGTATTTCTTGTTGATACAGTTCCTGAATCTCTCAATAGTTTCCAAAACATTCAGTGGATAGCAACAATTACAAAAATCAAACCATTTCACAACAATCTCTTCCTTTGAACTCTCTTCTTCTTCTTCATCTTCGATTCCTGTTACGGATCCAATAATTTATTTAATTGCTTCATGAAATAGGTCAATGAAATAGGCCAAGACTCAATTTACACGCTTCCTTTTGACAAACAATTTCGGAAGTTTTAGGGAATGTGTGCACATGTACAGCAAATTCTGGAGCGGCAGAGTCACTGTGTGAATGAGCAATCACTAAAACCCCCAAAATAATTCATCAAAAGTATGTACATCCAGTCATAAGAGCAATACAACCATGCTTTCACACGTTCAGCTCACTCTCTTTTCTCTCAACATACAATGGTTCTATCCAAGAAATCTTCCAGAGCAATTCAGTCTCAATACATTTGTAGAAGTGACCTTCCAACATCACTATTAATCACAGCTTTCATCTACAAAATTAGTATAAAAATATAAAAAGAAAACTATCCCTATTGGCAGCACCAGACAATAAAGTACGTTCACAATATTTTCATCATACAATACATTTAATTAAATCAATAAATGTTTAATCTAAAGAGTGACACTTAAACAAATAAATGTTTTTGCAACATCTCTACATTGCCCATTCCTGCAAATTATATTAAACATCATATTCCATCATCACACAACTACACTCCACTAGAAAATTTTCCTATTATGAAATTCACACAAATTTCTGTTTGGAAATCTTTCAACACTAAATATAATGAATGACATTAAATCTGTGATAATGGACACCAAAATTGTGCAATTAGAAAATTAACTACTTAAGGATGTACACGAAGTCCAAAAAAGAAAGAATATTCCTATGACATAGTTAAACACAAAGCATTAAAATAGTATTTTGAAGCAGTCTCCATCGAGATACGAAGCTAAATAAAATGTAACCCTTTCATTTCACCCTGAGGAAAGTCACTGAATGTCGGCTAAAACATTGGCAACTGCACCTAGGAAGCAGCGTCTCCTAGAGGACCAAATATCTATTGACTCTCGCCATGGAAGCCTACTCTTTTCAAATGTAACTCGCAACAAAAGCATTTGTATTATTTGAAGATATTTTATGCCATTTATTAATGTAGCTTTCTATTATGTTTAACTGAAATTTATTTACGTTACATAAAAATGTTTCAAATGTACAAATGGTATAATGGATAATCAGTTTTTGTAAGCATTACACTAAGCGAGAAAGATACACTACAATATTGTCATAATGCTGAAAATAGGAAAGAAAATATTCCCATCATATTTAAATTTACTTCTCATTAATCAGATCAAACATTTCATCTATAAAGTATAAATGAATTAAGAATTCAAACAGTATTGATAACAAAAACAGAGCAATTATATCAACAGGGATAAATTATATCTGATGTACCATGTGGAATTAAAATAAAATTTATCTTCTTGGACTACTTGTGATATATTGCAAATCTAACAAAATTAATTCAAATTCAATCTATGAATTTCATTTAACATTTCGAAGTTCTATGGAGGTTTTTCATGTTCTTTCCAGTAAAGGAACTTAAGATGATCAAACTACACTGCAGCACACATCCACAAAAACAATTCGTTTGTTCAGTTTCTGCATTATTTAATTTATGAAGAGGTGCAAAGTGTAATAAATTCACAGCAGGACAAAAATATTCACATCAGAGAAATCTTCTGTAACCAGAACATTTCTTTATTGAGTACTGAAACAATCTTCTTTCAATATATCAGAAAAAATATAAGCACCTTTAATTTCACTTAATATTCTATATCTGCAAAATATAAATTTTCTTTTTTCACCTTCACAAACCTATCAAATTTGAACCTGGATATGTTAATTCATATCCCCCCTTAGAATGGAGATGCATCTTCACTATAACTGTTTCGAAGCACATACTTGAACTTAAGAGCAAGGTATATTAAATAAAAGAATTTCAGGCAACAAAAAAATTAAACCTGAAATCCCCACGTACTTACATGAAGTTCACTAAAAAAATTTAATATAATTTCAAATAATTCTTTACAATTGTGTAGTTTGATTTATAAATTTTTGGATCTAGATTCACAGTTCTTGCATTTTATGTTCTGAACTTCAGAGCTTTTCAAATACTATAATTACAGTTTAAAGGTCTAGGTCAGGAATGGTGAACCTACAGCATGCAACCATTATATTTGTAACATGAACAATGAACATGTTAACCTGTCAGTTGTCTCTCCTCTAACCTGCTGAAAAAGCAAACCTTTAATAAGGACCATTCATTAAACTGATTGACATTTCACACATGTGTAGATATTCACTCTTTATTTATGCAGTAACCTGTCCAGCAGTAAGTGGTAAAACATATTTCATAGATTAACCTGTAATATTAGGTCACTACTTCTTGACTATTGAAATTTGGTGTTGTTACACTACAAGAAGCAGTAAGAGTGATGGAAATTACTACTGATTCAGCAACTCTGCTTCAAAATGCATTGTCAGAATTGTCAGTATTTGCTTATGTCAATTTTTATTTCAGATATACTCCGGGGTTTGCTCAAGATGAAAATAGTAGCATTACGTCTTATTGAGAATAAAGTCAACAAATGAAGGAAAAAAACAGTGTAAAAAAGCACGACATGGGGGATTGATCCATTTTATACATGGAATTGAATAAATTTAAGAGCACGCATACAAAACATATCAGTATTTTGTAGTTTAAGTGTGTATATAACAGGTATTAAATTATGCTTACATATGAACTTCATTGCATATGACAAAATTAGATCACCCATTTCTCTTATTCTCATGCTCTCCATTAAGTGGCTATCTATACTACAATAGATGAGACGTTTGAAATTTGAAAATGCACAAACAAATGGCTGACTAGTTGCAAAAAGTTCACCATCCCTGCACTAGGCACATCAAACCAAACGTGAGTAGACAGATCTCAGTTGTTTTATTCTGCTCTCAGACTGCTTTTGGAAGATTCCACTGCAATATAACAACAATATATCTGTTAATACAGCCGATTTACTATATATGCTGGGTAAAAGTAAAATTTTTACATGTATGATAGTTCTCTCATAATTCCATAACTTTCTCTGATAATTCAATTTCTTTGACTGTCAACTACCCACGATAGAAGCATTAATAAATCTCTGTACATTACTCTTTTCTAATAACAATCACTAAAAGTAAACCATCTTATTATAATTCTGTGATTCGAAATCATAGCAGATACTTAAGGGAATGTTCCTTAAGTGACCACTTCTAATTCACAAACAGCCCTTATTCTCAGATGTGTGGGCAACGAGTGACCATTCCTTTGTTGAAGGGAGGTCATCTGCTCCTTTATATGTTGCGTTTTTGGCCTCCTCTTTACCTCTAAGTTACGTTCTCATGCAGCGTTAACACTATGGAAAATGATGCCAATGATTTTGCTGATAATTTTGAATTTAATACACAACATTATTTGTTCCACAAAAAGGTACATCAAAACTATGGATAATCCAATGGATGTGTTCAATTACAAACTATCTCATGAAATTGGATGTTCTTTATATGCAGAAAATGAAAGTATACACTTTCCTGGCCACTCCACTACAAAATACACGGTACAAATAACACGTTGCTATGTTTCTGATCACTTAAGGAAGCACTTGTTCCAAGTTCGTGAGGAACATTATGAAATACTGTTCTTGTTTTGATCATTATCAATATCATAATTATAATAATGATTTTATTATTCTCTAATTGTCAACTGTGAAAATGTCCCATGATATTATCATTCACCATTCTTAAAGATTGAAGATGGCCAGCTGAAATTTGAAAAAGGAAGCAGCATTTATGGGCCAAATACACTTCTCCCTAATTTTCTAGCCAAGATTCCTAATTAATTATACAAATAATTTTGGTAACAAATGAGTACCCTATGATGTTCATAAATTATTACATAAATAACGTCCTCCATTATCACTCAATAACATCATTGTTTAAAAGCTGAGTATTACACTATTAACACAAAATTTGTCTTCTTTTAACAATGTTTCCAAATTACACTGCAGAATGATATCACATCACAAATGGTTGTCGCTTCTATTGCATACATAAGATATTCAATTAACACTGGATCCACATGCCAATTTCATTTGCAGAATATTGAGATTGCACACAATTGATATAAATGAAAGTATTTTCTTGAACACTGGAAACTAAAGAGCTGCTTTTTATTGATCATATTTAAACATTTTCATAGATCTTTCTCTCACTGGTCACTTCACAATATAATAGCTTCTCACAACATAATAAAAAGCAGAACATTAATGTTTATTATAAAATTGAATAAGAATATAATGCATAGGACTTTTCTACATAATGCACATTTCCACACATATCTCCAATATTTAACTCTTGATGCACTGCAACACCACTTAACGCCACAGAAATTAGCACTGGGGAAAACCATTTGCAACTACTTGAAAGAAAATTCACCAGTTCTGCAGACAAACACACGCATTGGAATAAAGATGCCAAGCACACAAATTCATATCACTAGAAATCATTACTACTTGGTCAAATCCCGTGATTCACACCTGTCTCACTGCTGAAACACTTTCGAATAAAAATATCCAAGAGAACACATGGTGTGAAGCATTCTTCCAGTCTCCAACACAAATTGTGAATATTAAACACCCACCTTGAGGGGAGTAATTTCAAGTTTACTCTTTTGTGAGCTGAACCACAATTCATCTTCGGAATCCATATCGTAGTCAGGAATTTCTTGATCCATTGCAAAGGCTAACAGGAAAGAAGAAAATTTGATATAAATAAAACATATTAACTTAGCACAATTTTCTCTGTTCAAAGTTATTCAACATCATTCATGCAATATTGTTTGGCTGATTACTTTACTACACTATTAGTATCACAGATGTTCAACACAATATATCTTACATACATAAAAACATAGAGTAATCAACAACTAATCACTAACATTCTCATTCAAATAAACACAACAAAATTTGTGTAATTAACTTCAATGTTGAAAAAGTTGACAGAAAGAGATTGATTTTTTTTAAAAAACTTTGAATTTCATAAAAATTAAAAAACTAACATTCATTTTTTTTGTTTGCACAAAATGTTTTCCATCATTAATAACTATGGTGCACCAAGAACAACTTTACATAAATGGTATATTATTTATACTAAATAACATTAGTGTATTTATACCTTTTTCAAAACAACCCAAAGATCCCAGTAAACTACAAATAGCTTCCCCCATGTGACATATTCAAAACTTGCATTTTTGATAATTTCAAAATTTACTGACCGCTTTAAAAAAAATTTACTTAAATGTGAACTGAAAATGACACTTCAATCTAAAAAGAAAAACATTTCAAAACATCAACTCAAAATCTGTGCAACTAAACGTAATCACAATTGAAACATAAATCACCTCTACTATAAATTTTTCTATAGTTTGAAACGATTGCTGTTTTCAAAATACTAATTATCAACTAATAACATAATTACCTCCACAAAATCAGTTTGTATATTACTCACATTGCATGTCCACCAGTTGTCGAGGCAGCTCGAAGTTGGGGGGATAGAGACGATCGTAGGCAAGTCCATCGGATACATCTGTGAATTCTGGAGTAGGGATAATTAATCCAGTGCATATTGCCCTTTGTAAGTGATGTTCCTGTGAAATATACACACAAAATATTAAATAAAGTACACTTTAGTAAGTAATAACATTGACCCGTTTGACATCAAGTTAAAATAATTCATGGAATATTAATGAAATATACTAAACTTTAAACAGATGATTAATGTTTTTCATTAACATTTACATACCTTCTACAGTAGGCAAGTGACAACTTGGTGAATAACACTTGGTGGTAAATTTTACATTGTTGCTGTTCCTTCAACATTAGGTAACGTAAATAAATCCCCCCAAACTAATAAATTCGTCATTATAAATAGTCATTAGCCCCCCACGTTCTAATTCTTTACAGAAAAATTTAACATCAACT
This sequence comes from Teleogryllus oceanicus, assembly GCA_964035755.1. Taxonomy (NCBI): domain Eukaryota; kingdom Metazoa; phylum Arthropoda; class Insecta; order Orthoptera; family Gryllidae; genus Teleogryllus; species Teleogryllus oceanicus. The sequence continues at coordinate 44,691,801 of CAXIVR010000001.1, read as the reverse complement.
ACCCACTGCCTAAAATAATAATTACAGGAATACAAACAGTCTAAAATACCAATTATCTGTCCATATTCCATATAGTAAGTGAATAATATCACTTTACTGACAAGTGGCCTCTGTCTGGATAATGTCATAGAATTTTGAGCAGACCAGAAACACACTATAAACATTGTTCTTCACTTTACTAACCAAATTTTGAGTTTGTCAAGAATTTCTTGTACTTAAATTGATATTGTTCTTTTCGTAAGTGATTAAAATAGTAAAACTAGGGGAAATTTTTAAGTAAATTCAACAAAGATGAATGAAACTGGTAATCAAGCTTGGAATCCAAAGTAGGGTTAGGTTGTCCGACAAAATAGTAAACAAACGCCTTTTAAAATAACATTGAGTGAACAAGCAACTTCAATGCATTTGGGACGTGTTGGAGCAGTGTTGTAATCAATATACTTGAATTCAATGATGTAAATTTGAGTTATAAAGCAATGAATCAAAAATTCTTCCACCTATCGGGGAATATTATAAGCAGCGACATCAACATGGCGGACCAATCACGTTTTATCTCTACCCTCTTTGTGCAAAAACTTACACATTCTTCTTCTTTATGCATTCCACTCGGCATTTGAGGCACGGCTCTGTTAATTGCCGAGTAGTCTGGAAGACCTGGAAGGTCTTCATTAATGTAAACTGGCATGGGCTTCGATGCATCCAGCGGCTTTGCCCGAAACGAGAGTTTACTCATTTTTGTTGACATGCTACGAACACATTGGACACTACAAGAAAAACACTGTTATGTCCCTTTACAGGGTCCAGGAGGGTTTTTACCCGTCACTATATTAACCTAAAACGCTCTTTTTTCTTTTCCATTTCGTTAACTCCACTACACTCAGTCACAATATACAAAATAACACATCCAAACATGTATTCTACCAGTTTTCACGTTCATCATGGCGGATCCATATACTTGAGTACCAAAATGCAATGCGCGGGAATTGACGCATGTTGAGGGACGTCCGTTTGGCTACGAACATTTCAACACGCATTTCGTATTAATATCACAATTAACCACTCAAGTGTGCATTTTAAAAACAGATTCCACATCAATATGGAAATAACTGCAGGCAACACAGAATGGAAAACCCTTCAATGCACATAACACCACAGAACAAGCAATTTGGTCTCTCGTTTGACTTATGTTTAAACGGGAACGGCATCTACTAAGCGCGAAATGTTGGTGCACGTAGCATTATTCTGCTGTATTCTGTAATTAAAAGAGCATGGGAAGAAGTTATGATAAAATGTATACTTTGGAGATGTTACTTTGTACACATATGAAGTGTAGGGAAGAGAGTGTTGTGAATGACAAGTTATTCCCTTTCGATTTATGTAAATGTTACCTAACCGCGAGTGAATCGAAGTTAAATTTCTACAAAGAAAGATAAGTTTTGTGCATGCCCGATCATTTGCACCATTGAAAATAACAACTTGCTTGACATGCAGGAAAGGCATGTATGTATATACAATTTTATGACAGTGAAAGATCGAGAAGGCTATGAAAATAAGATTTATACAGAGGTATTTTAGGATGTGTCAATTGACGGCTGTTGACTGACCACACCTTCTAAGATCGTGTTTATTGGTTGTAATTTTGGCAAGTGCTTGAAGGCGCAATTCGGTGTTTTAAGTTTGTGTACTCCGGTTTGATTATTATTCATTAATGATAGATAAGTCTTAGGACGTACAATTGTCTAGTTACCGATGTCATATCGGAATTAAAATATATTTGCAATGGAAAATTACGATTTATAAAATGTCGTATGGTGAATTATCCGTCAGCGAAATTGTTACCTGTTCTTGCGTTTCGTTATTCCCTCCCCGTTTTGTTTTATACGGTTATTAATGAAAGTTAATATAATCGTTTGGACTTTTCTAGGAACCTTGCTAGTAAAGGGGTGAATAATAGTAAACCTTTTGTCGTGGTTTGTAGTATTTCTGTCGGTTTTACATCTGCGTGTTGAATGTCTAACAATTGAACGCTCAGGGGACACAATGAGATGACAAAAAAAGTTAAGTTAAATCACAGAGAATTGGTCAATATACAGAATGATGAACTGCTTGTTTAATTTAGTTATTGAGAGATAAGTTAAAAGTTTAGCAATTCAGAAATTGAACATTTTTGCAAATATTGAAGTTAGATTGGTTATATTTACTCTGGAGGATATACTCTACTACTATTACTTTTCCTTAAATTTTTTTTTTTAATGCCTACCTTAAAGTTTTTCAAAAGCAAGCAGTGATATATTATTCCTAATATTTGATTGATTCATGTGTATAAATAACAGGTTTACAGCTTGCTATTTAGCCTTATGTATACTCAGGAATACAGAAAGAGAGGTGTCCTGCCTTTCCAAAGAAAATTAATTTGTATTTCTGACTGGCAAATGCAAAAAGGCATTTCTGTCTTTAATTATTAATGTTGAACCATCCACAAATGACAAAATTATTTTGTTTATTGAAAATAGACAAATTTTTGCAATTAAATTTATTTTGGTAATTTAATTAGTCTATATTATATTTAAATTCCACCATGTTTTGATCAAGATGGTTATCTTGCTCATGAAGTCACAATAGCAAAGAGTTGTCATTGTGATAAAAATTAGCAGGACTCACCTGTTTGTTGGTATTTTAGTACTGCAATCGGGGTTAATCAGTTCAAACATTTTGAAACCTAGAAGTCATCTGTTTTGCAGCAATAAAAGGAAAAAAAAATGTTCACAAAACTTTCAAATAAACCTATTATTAGATTTCATTATATCTTATTTCTTTTTTTTTTTTTTTTTTTTATGTAAACAATGAGTTTTTCATGTAAACTTACCCCATTGTGGAGGGTAATTTAAAACACCTTCATTATTTACACCTATTTCAAACAGTCTATGTCAGAAGATAAAAACTCCTGCAACATAACTTGCAGTAGCTATTGGCAACTGGAGGACACTGGCCAAACTACATTTTCTATTTTGAAGCAGAAACCCTCTCTTTTTGTTCTTAATGAGGAAATATTGAGAATTTTTTTCTCCTTTTTTAACAAGATTTATGTCCTCTTCATTCAAAAAATATATAACATCCTTTGGAAGATTTAGGCAATAATTTTACAGTATATTTTTTTGAAATGTGAATTTTTGTAATTGATAATTTATTTTTGTATTTTGTCTAAAGCTGCATTGAGCATTTCATCTATAAAATTCTCAGTTTTCTGCACTAGGCTTTTTGCTCAGAGCAAATTGATTTTTTTAGCCATGAGCTAAAAAGTTCATAATTATAGCTAAGAATTGTTAAAGTAAAAATGGCAGCAGGAAGATGGGTTATCCATATTTATTAGTGGAAATATTATGGATTTAATATGTGAGGATGTGGAAAAGAAGTTTTGAGAGTAATTTTTTAGAAGAAAACTTGATAACAATTTGACAGAAACAAATACTGCCCTAGTTATATTTAATTAATTTTTTAAATAAAATAATTGCTCATAATGTAGGAATGGAAGAATAAAGAAAAGAGACTCTTTATACATTAAATAATGATCCAACATTAAAAAAACAAATTAATCTTTAATTTGTTTGAAGTTACCCACTGTTTCAACTAACACTAGATTACAGTAGGAAAATGGAAAAAGGTTTTAGGCAATTGTTGAATTATGAATATTGCAGGCCGCTTCAATTCATTGTTTGATTGTTCAAAGTGTATGGGTTGAAATATGCGGAAATTAATGAAATACTAATTGGACTTTATGCACTTAGTAGATCATAGTTTTAAAAGTCAAAATTTGCGTCATGTGAGACCACAACTTCGGACGACCAGTACTAGAACTCTACATGTCTGTCAGGACGGGCCTGTTGAATCAATTTAATTTTACCTAAATTTCGAAGTCCTCGATTCTGACCACCCATTCCAGCTAGGGATGGTTAGAATCGAGTGGTATCCAGAGCTAACTCTCCAAATATGTGAAAGAACGTTTAAAAGGGGCTTATTTGGTGAATGACTGCGTAAATATAACTTGAACTTACCCTGCCTACGTTACTTATTCCCCGCAATTTGATTACATGTTCCCTTGCATCCTCCCGGTATGTTTCCAAAATATTTCCAGCATGTTCCCACAAGATACCATATAGACCGGGAGCCAGCAAGAAAATGCACGTATGATAAGCTCAAAGCAAAAACTTTTTGAGAAGTTAGCCAGTGTTATGAAGAACAGGGAAACGCAAGTATGGCGGCCTGTCGGTGTTGCGCTGCACAATTTTTTGAATGTGTCGAAAAAAAAACAAACAACTATGCCATTGGGAAATGAGTACACAGCTAATTCTTGTAGTATATTGTTCGTGAGATAGCCTAAGTGTGAAGGAGTTGTATGCCATACAGATGTGGCGTCTCAAACTGTACGCCATATTGAATTCGAAGTGTCATTTTTTTTAAATGTTCTCTTGAATTACGAGTTCAAAGCTAATGTTTTTCTATGGTAGAAAATTCTTTTTATTGCCGATATACAACGCCATACTTTTCGGCGTCAAGAGCCGCCATACTGATTCAAAGATGTCCAATTTGTCACTAGGCCATGTACGTACGTATCATACATTTTTTGGCCCCCCTGTAATCCATTAAAAAAAAAGTCCAATTTTCCCTATTTAATAACAAAATATGGAAGTAAATGGTTGATTTGCAATAATAATAACAATGTATTTGTCACATAAATACAGCATAAGCCATGTATGGCAAGTCAGGACATGTATATAATCATACAATGTACAATATAAGTATTTCTAAATATTAAATACAATACAGAAAATAAAATTCAATTCAATTTTCATACTAAGTACAAATTAATTTTATAAATGTTAGGGTAAAACTAAAGTTGAAAAACAATAATAAAGAAAGAGAAAATATTGTCTTCATGAGATTGATGCCTGGGCTGGGTCCATTCTCTATATCCAACAATCAACTTGTGGGGGGGGGCTTCATATTATGCAACAATATGCAAAAATTATTAGTACTAGGGTATATTGATGTTGATACGTGTTTATGATGTATGTATTCTTTTGTACCATAGAATGTATGGTTTAACAGGAAAGCTTTTAGTTTATTTTTGAATGTGTGTATTGAGTTTAAGCTTTTGAATCCACTAGGGAGTTGTTATATAGTATGATGCCTTCAAAAAGGGTACTTTTTGAAAGAACGAAGTTTCACAGTGTGGGACATGCAGATTTCTTTTTTGTCTAGTATCATAGTTATGATCTTCAGTGTTTAGAGCAACAGAGTTCTTGTTTTCTAGAAGCGTCTTGTTTGTGAAGATAAATATTTCAAATATGTATATGGATAATTTATTTAATTTTCTTTGGACATTAAGCTCGGTGGCAAATTCTTTACACTTGTTATACATCAATACCATAATATAATAATGAATACTAAAATACACAGTACAAAATTATTCAATTTAAGGCATGCCTACTAAATGCAGAGACTACTGGTCCTATCACTGACACTATTATTAGAATTTAATCTTAACCTAAAAGCGTTGATGTTTGTGGGAAAAGTCTCCATTAGTGCTGCAGGCAGGCTATTCCATGATTCGATAGTCCTATTTACAAAAGATTTCCAACATCAGTTCTCTGTTTTCGTGGACGTATTTTTCTAATATGGTCGTGACGTGCTAAGTAGATGGGTTCATGCATTCTTTCCTGAATTTCCCTGCATGCCGGATTTTTCCCTAACGCTTTGTAAAATATACACAACCGTACTTTTTCCCGACGGCTCGCCAAAGATTCCCATGACGATAATTTATTGGAAATATTTCCTAACGAATTTCCCCTTTTAACAAATTGTTCTGCTACTTTCTGAACTCTTTCGATAGAGTTTATTTGGCCCTTTCTATATGGAGCCCAACACGCTGCTTCGTACTCTAACACCGGACACACAATGGTTGTATATGCTAATTCTCTTGATTTACTTCTTCCCTTCCTTAACACTCGCATTACAATGTGTAAAGATTTCCATGCCTTCCCAACAGTAAAGTTAACGTACTCCCCCCATCCGAGTTGTTCATTAATTATCACCCCCAGATATTTACAATTAGTTACCTGTGGAATTATCTTGCCCGCAAGCAAATACTTAGCTGTCCCTTTATTTCAACTACGCGTAAAACTATTTTGCATTTATCCGGATTTATCTTCATTCTATTGATTTCCGTCCATACTTCGGGACCAGCATCGCAAGTCTCGCTGTAATTTATCCTGATTCGATATGTTCTCAATCTTTCTGTAAATAAGGCAGTCATCCGCAAAAAGTTTAATTTTTGAGCCTATTCCCTCTGCTATGTCATTTACGTACACTAAATATAACAAAAGTCCAAGTGCACTCCCCTGTGCACCCCAGACGTTACACTAACTCTTTCCGTTAGGCTGTTTCCCACCCTCACTCGTTGGTGGCGGTTATTTAGAAAATCCTTAATTCATAGTATCACAGTCGAGTTTAACCCTATTCTGTCGAGTTTTTCAAGTAGTCTATCATGAGGGACAAGATCAAAAGCCTTCGTAAAGTCTATTACCGCAATGAAACAGTAACGGCGGATACGTATCAGAATAAATTGAGAAATTAATTTTTATTATATTTTAATTAGTTAATTATTTTTAAAGTAACCTTATTCAATAATAATAGTAATAATAATAATAATAATAATAATAATAACAACAAAATTTTTAATAATTTATTAATGTTTATTTAAAACAGAAAAGTATAAACCATATACATTTCTGGAGCGTACGTATTTTTATAAAACAAGCAAAGTTTACTATTAAATCTACCTCAATGTATATTTTAGATGGCAAGTTTATTTCATTTTTAAACAATATACGAAGAAATCGTCTTATGACAATTCAATTTTCTTTCGACGCCAAACAAACAGGCGCGTGCTTTTCTCTTTGAACTCGGCGGTCACCTGCTCCATGGCCTACTCCATTGAGTAGTCCATGGAGTACATCCAGTACTCCATCCAGTACAGTAGACCATGCCTGCTCTCCTCCTCAGGATAGTGTTAGTGGGAGAGGTGATTAATCGTACTTCCCGACAGTTTACCTACTTGAAACCCCCACCCGCTCAAACATGGTTGCCAGTGCATTTCGCTCTGTCTGCTGTGGGGTTTATAGTGATCTCCCGGTATATTCCTGTGGTTAAGAAGTCCACATTTCTGCTCTTCAGATCGTTTGTATCGACACACACTGGTTGAATCGGGCCTAAAACGTGGTCATATATGCAAATGCCTGTGGATTTGCGTAAAAATCAATGGGCTTTTGAGGTCGCTGAATTTGAATATCATGAAATGAAATTTTAAACTTCAAGATGGCTAGTTTGAAATGGAACTGACTCTTAAAAATGAACCCAATATATGTAAAAGATTGATAGAATGGTTCTCGCGGTCGCTGATGAATATCGAAATTAAATATCAAAATTCAAAATTGAAGCTTGAAGGTGAAGGGATTGTACGTAAAAATATGATTATACGTAAAGTTCTGTTTTCGAAGTTGCTGAAAACAAATATTGCAACGAAATTCAGAACCGCTGCTTTAAAAAGATATATCGGATTTAAAGGGTTAAGATATTTTTTAGAGGGAAATGTGATTTAAGAGAGTTTTTGACTTGCTTGGTTCATTGATTTACTTAACGTATAAAAAGTGAACAATCGTTATGATCGTAAAGTAGCATATGCGCACCTTTTCCTGTGTTTAATCTATACCCTTTTTCTTGTCCTACACTATTTTTTTCAATTAAATTATGAAAAAAGGGAGCTTTTGGTAACATTTGATATATTAACTGATCATATTAATTCTACTAATGTCCTCTTCTTTGAAAAGAAACCTCTACAATGTGTCATTCACATTATAACTTAATTGCGTTAGATACACTATTATGACAATTTATGATTTCACGTTTTATCCTAAATACACCGTTATTGACGGAATATCTTGCCCAAAATCGTGGTGATTTTAGAATATGTGTGCAAATCCTAACTATTGTTGGGCATTTATATATCTTTTCATTGTTTTGACATAAAGGAAAAGAGGCAGTGAAAAGAGACACGCAACGTAGGAAGTGGATTTACTAACGACTGAAGACTCCAGGGAGATCCAAACTGAGCATGAAGATCATGACACTGGAAAACAAAGATCACTTCAATGCGTCACTGCAAGTCAGATGCTCAAGAAAGGAAATGCTTAAGAAAACATGCCGTCATTCAAGGTCAAAAGGGCCATCGGAAATGCAGCTGACACACATTTCCTTGTATCACGTGGCGCACAATTATTTACAAAAAATTATTAGAGGTAACTATACTCACAAATACGATAATATATAAGAAATGTCCGTAAAGTACATATTGACGATACAAGAAATATTACAAAAAATATTTTTGTTTAATTTAAAAAACAATAAAACAATACATCACAATGGCATTTATGCCGTGTTATTTAGTCCATTTGGAACTATCCGTTTAAAAAATTTAATGCCAAAATCTGGAGCCCTTTTTGAGAAAATTGCATTTGAGCGTTTTTGAAACTGCGGATTTTGGAGCTTGATACATTTACAATAGTATAATTATATTATAAATTATACGTGTGTATTTACGTGTTACTCAATTGCCACCCATATGTCGGGAATAAACGCTGTACAGGCCTAATTTCGTCAGCACTTATTTATTGAAAAATATTATATGTTATTGAAAAAAACGGTCAACTGTAGTTTGAGATAACATCATTAAGCTCACTTTTACAACCGTAGAACTCTTAGTCTTGGTTTCTACGACAAGAAAATAAGAACCTTTCAAGTACACTAAAAAGCTTAAAGTGCTCGGTGGCCCGTATTAATATTGTTTAATCATTCCAAAAATTTATATCAGTAATTTTCTTATTAAAAGTAATTATCAGAAGAAAAATCGAAAAAAATATACCGAGAAAATAAATCCCCGTGGCGTCGAAGACACTTCCGGGATATCTAGTGTTAAATCTTGCTATGTAGCATTGCAGTAAAGTGGCTATAAAATAAAAATTAGAAAATCAGGAAAAAATATAATCCACAATAAACATGACTAACTTTGTTACGCTACACAGGTTAGAATTCATAAATATTAGACACTTTTTCTTAAAAATATACTTAACTTATAGTCAAAAAAACACGAAAAGAATCATAGAAAAATAATTTAAACTTTTTTTTATTTAAAAAAAAAAAATTCAATAATTAGACACTTTTACTTAAAACAAAAATATTGAAATAACGTTTTGGAGCTAAAGTAGTATGCTCCAATGCCTTCCAAACGAAATTTGATAGGCCAGAATTCCGAACGCGCATTTTGAATTTTGCCATTATGGCCAGGGTTTTGGCCCGATTCATCCAGTGTGCGACATGCAGTTTAAGGGCAGCGGGTACAGTGATTCTGCTTCTCTGTACATACCTTTCCATTTGTTCTGTCCTTATCCCTGGCAAATATTATACTTGTACATTTTCACAATTACCTATATGTCGCACGATTGAGTCGCCTATAACAAGTACTTCACGTATACTCTTTAAATCTGCAACCTCCCGCGCAATAATGTTCTCCCCAATTCTTTCCGCATTTTCCTCCTCTCCCGTACAAGTCGAGTCACTCGATTCCACCTCTTTTTCTAAAAGCTGTTCACCAACGCTCTTACCTTCCAGCTTTTCCCCGTTCTACCCCCAACTTCTGAAAACACCTCTCGTTCCTTTCGCTCTTATTGCACTTGTTTCCGTCTTCCACGCCGGGACCAGGATTCGCTTCGACACCTCCAATTAACAATAACGTGGCGAGATTCGCAGCACACAACAATGCCGCTCCAAGACTTCCAATATTATTTTGGCACATCCTATGCGTCGTTGCATGCAAGCGTGCCAGCCGCGCTCTCCAACTCCCAAGTCGCGCCCTTTATATTGGTTTCGTGGTGAGTTGTAGTTGACATTTACATACATTACATTCGCGTTACTACAATCATTTCAATCGCGCCATTTATGCCGTTAAGCAGCAGCCCATCGCCTTTCACGTCTACCTGTGGAGCCTCCCGGAACATGTGCGCACCCTTCGACAAGCACCGAGTGACGAATGCATGGGAGTGGTAGGATTTGTAATTTTTTGAAAAGTGGTTTGTAGGTCTCAGGTTTGTGTTTGTCATTGTTCTCAATATTCTTTTTTGGATGACAAAAGTGTGAATACTTTCTAGGGAATTTCTTCAGAATATGATTCTGTATTTTAGATGCGACTGAGTACACCGTAAATAGTGTATCCAAGTTAGAATTTGACTTAAGGATGAGGAAGTTAGGAACAATATAATTTATTAAAAAAATTACTATGCGGTATTTTTAAATAGTACTTTTAGATTTATATGTAATGTCTCTGAGAGTAATCTTGAATATTTTCTGGTTTGATTATCCAAATTGGTAGGGCTGTCAAAAATGTCTTTTTAACGGATAAAGAAAATGCACTTTTTGCCTTAATTTGTCACGATTTCCCTGTTTTTTTCCTCTGTGGGATAGACAAACCCTGCTTTCAAACAAAGAATTAAATAACATTAGTAACATTAAAGAGACAGGCACAAAATTAAACCCAATTTCTCGACATCGCCTTGATATTTTCATTATTTTAATTTTGACAGCCCTGCAATTGTGTAAAATGAACCTAGAAAATATTGTAGATTAATCCCGGAGTTATTACGTATTAAAACACACAATGCCATTAATGCCATGTTGGAATCGAATTTATTCACAGACATTTATGACAATGTTCTGTCTAAAATAATAATAAAACATACTTATATTTTGTGATATATTCAATTTTCCTTTATTTGTGTAAATGTACTCCATTCTTGATCTGTTTCTTCCCAATTCTATCTCAGTTTATTTCTATTTTTGGCCTGCTTTCATTGTTAACTTTTGCAAATGATAAGGGCTGTTTATATGCCAATAAGCTCCCTTTCATTTCATAATTGCCACCTTCTCTTTGAAGAGAGGATGTATTCGTGTTTATTTTGGATTGATCTTTTTAATTTTATAGTTTTCTACTAAAAACATATTTGGCAAGTTCTTTCCCCTCAATTTATATATATTTTTACTTCCTACATACATTTTATTAAACTTGTTTTATTCCAAATTTTCATCTCTGATTACTGTGAAATTTTATTTTTAAATATTCACTCAAAACAATATCAATTTTTTTTTCATTTACAGACAGGTATATTAATTTTTGTTCACTCCAGATGATGCGTATAAATATTAAGTGAAAAGTCGTGCTCCACTACCTTATAAAAAACGTTTTTTTTAACGTGTAATACATTAATTGACCAAAAAGAAACTAGAGGTGCTACAGAATGGCACAGACTTTCTCGTAGCAAATTTTTCTTATTTCCTTGGTGTGGTCTGGTTTTAAGCTCTTACTACATTCTCTAGCCAGCTGCCATCTATCGTCGCCCAAAAACATTTTTTTGACATTTTTCACAAAGGTTTGCTTTCCTAATAGTACAACCGAAATATTACTTCAAAAATATTAGAGTAAAATCTCATCCAAAATAGAAATTTTCACTGAAAATTTGGAAGCCGTTTTTAAGAAAATGGCGATTAAGCATTTCTGTAAATGCAAAATTTGAAGCTCTTTTTCATATCAGGAATCTATTGAGTTTTCGAAAAACTTAATTTGAAGCACTTCCACTCACAAATGTAAAATGGGTACAAATCGATGGAAATGTGCATATTAACGGTGTGAGAGATATTTCAAATAAATTACGTTTGTGTATTTTTTTAAAAACACAAGAGAATATACCAAAATGAACTTTACGTCATATTAAACACTGCAATTACCACTATCCATTGAAAAAAATTGAAGAAAAAATTTGGAACCATTTTTTAAAAAATGGCGTTTGAGCGTTTCTAAAAATTAGGAATTTGGAGCTCGTTTTTACAAAAAACTGTTGAGTTTTCGAGATACTTTATGTGACATTATTTAAAGCACATGTTCTCATAAATAATAAGAAATCGTCTCTAATGTAAATATTACCGACGTGAGAGACAAGTAAAAAATTACATTTTTGTAATTTTTGAAAAAACAAAATAATAGAGCAATATGGCGTTCATGTCATCGGATAGGGTTGGTTGGGCACTAACCCACCAAAAATTTAAAGAAAAAATTTGGAGGCGTTTTTCAGAACATCTTGTTTTTGTATTTTTTTAATTGCAAATATTTTATGTCCTATTGCCCGAAAACTACGAAAATTTTCAAAAACGTCTACATGACCTCAATGAAAGAACTATTTATGGACAACAAATTTCATTTCTAGGAAAAAACCGTATCTTCAATTTTATAGTTATAGAAAGACACCGAAAACTTTCAAACTTTTGTAATTTTCAAAAATTCAGAGTTAACCGCGAAAATCGGTCTTATGCCACATTTACAAGTGTATTTTACTCTATCCTTAAAATAAATTTAAAGATAAATTTAGAGCCGTTTTTGAGAAAATTTTGAAAATTTCCTGGAGACTTCATGTAATGTACCCGCAAATTTTAAAGAATATTTTTCAAAATTCCAAAGCTCCAACTAGAGCCAGATGGACATGGGTTTCTTCAATTTGGAACACGTACGTGTGGTTTAGGCGCTGGGAGTGTTCACAGGCGGATGGACGGACGTTTTCAAAAGAACGACATTTTCGGTATCGGGGGACCGAAAACGTATTTCCGTTGAAGTCTCGAAATCAATTTTCTGCAGCATTGCACAACTTTCTCTGTACTCCCGTATCCGTATACGCATGTATAAAAGAAAGTAACTATAGGTGCTACAGAATGACACCGACTTTCTCGAGAAAGTTTTCTATTTCCTTGGTGGACTTGTACTGTACAGTCTTGTCCCTCCTTGCCTGCTTCCATCTATTGCGGCTCACAGAATTTTTTTTTGAAAATTTTGCAACTTTTCGTTTTTCAAATAGTAGAACTTAAAATATATTTTAAGAATATAAAAGAAGGCTATAACATCGTCCTATATGGCAATTTTCACTGAAAAATTTGAAGCCGTTTTTAAGAAAATGACGATTAAGCATTTCTGTAAATGCGAAATTTGAAGCTCTTTCTCACAGGAATCTTTTGAGTTTTCGAAAAACGTCATATGAAATAATTTGAAGTACTTTCACTCACAAATGTAATAATGTATACTAATCGATGGAAATGTACATATTAATGGCGAGAGAGATATTGAAAAAAAAACCAAAATGAAATTTATGTCATATTGAACATTGCAACTAGCACTATCCATTGGACATTTTTGAAAACAAAATTTGGAGCCATTTTTGAGAAAATGGCGTTTGAGCGTTTCTGAAAATGCGGAATTTCGGGCTCAGTTTAACAGAAAACTGTTGAGTTTTCGAGAAACTTTATTTGACATTATTTAAAGCATATGTACTCATAAATCTAATAAAGTGATGAAATCGCCTCTAATATAAATATTTCCGACGTGAGAGTTAAGTAAAAAAATTACATTTTTGTAACATCAAAAGATTAGAGCAATATGGCTTTATGTCGGTATAGGGTCGTTTGGCACTAAACACCAAAAATTTAAAGAAAAAATTTGGAGCCGTTTTTGAGAACATCTTGTTTTTGTAATTTTTTAAAAATTAAAATTTTTTTAAAATTACAAATATTGCTCGCCCTATTGCACGAAAACTACTAAAATTTCCAAAAAATCTACATGATCATATTGAAAGAACTATTTTTGGACAACAAATTTCATTCGAAGGAAAAATCTGTCTTCAGTTTCGTAGTTGAAGGAAGACGCCGAAAAAATTCAAACTTTTGCAATTTTCAAAAATTCAAACTTAACAGTGAATATGGGACATATGCCACCTTTATAAGTGCATTTTATTCTATTCTTACAGGAAATGTAAAGAAAAATTTGGAGCCGTTTTTTTAAAAAAATGTTGAAACTGTCCTGGGGACTTCATGTAAAGCACCCCCAAACTTTATAGTGTTTTTCAAAATTTCAAAACTTCAACTAGAACCAGATGGACAGGGGTTTCTACAGTTTGGAAAAGATCGTACGTGTGGTTTAGGCGCTAGGTTTGTTATACGACAGACAGACGGGCAGACGGACTGACAGACAGACAGACACTCGGACAGAAGTTTTGAAAAAAAAAAATCAATAACACTTTTTCGGTATCAAGGGACTCCAAAACGTGTATTTCAATTGAAATATCGAAATCGATTTTCCGCAGCATTACATAACTTTCTCTATAATTCGTATATTACTCCCGTATATACGTATGTATACGAGAATGTAACGAGAGGTGCTACAGAATGGCACAGACTTTCTCGTAGCAATTTTTTGTAAATTCCTTGGCGTGGACTACGCCTTCCTCCATTCTGTGGTCAGCTACCACCTATCGTCACCGAAAGTACATGTTGATTGCAGTACAGAGCCGTATGTATTGCTCTCTCTTTCTATCCAATATAATTTTACACAAGACTCTCTCTTTCTATCGCAAGCAATGTTGCCAATTTATGAAGAAGCGCAGGGTTATTCGTTTCGGTCTTCCTGTTTCTAACACAGATATTCAACATGTTTACTCTACGATAGCTTCAATTGTGTTGTTCTTAATCAAATGAGTTTTTTTACTTGTTATTCCCTGAATTATTCTATGAATATCATGGTTATTTTGTAATTGAGTTTCATGGTTTATTTACGAAGAAATTAATTATAAATGATTGCCGAGAGTTTATTTCTACATTTTGACGCCCTTAAATTTTCACCATGCGAGAAAGGTTTTTTATTACTGAAGAAAAGTAGAAACATCCAGCGAGTGAAATGACTAGGGAAGTCCAAATTTTGATATGAGCCCAACCACATTTCTGTGCGAATCATGGCTCTTGATTTAGACGGTAATAAAACAATATTCAGTGCGCTCGGAACGAACATCTCACGTCGTTCAGTGATCTTTAATACATCTTTGCGATTCTAAACTGGCGATGGAGAAAGAAAAAGTAGAGTATTTATTTTTCAATTTCACTTATTACAAACAGTGAAATACAAATAATCATAGTTAAAACTAATAGTGCTAAAAACAACACGTACTTTCTCGCCTTTAGTAATGGTTATGTAATACTATTTATACCACAATTTATCCCCGAATTAACACATCTCTGTCATCATGTTTTGTAAAACTCGTTTGAAATCGAAGAACATTTGGTGCGAAAATGAAATAGTTTCAAACAATACATTTTTTGTTCAAAACTGTAAACACAAATCTATTTCTGGCATTGAATTCATTGTATAACATACACGATACTGATAGCGGTGGCAAACAAATGTAAATAGATCGAAAAATACATAAAAAATATAATTTAGTAATTATTAAACACTATGGTATTGTAATATTCCACAAATATAAAAAGCTTTTTTTCATTAACGCGAATGAAAGGCAGCTATCATCGCCTTTGGTTATAAGTGCGGCATTACAACAATTTAAAACCCTATTCTAGGAAACCCTTGTTATTCAATCATTGTTGATACCACAAGAAAATGGAAATGGATAGAAAAATATAATAATTAAAAATAATATTTTTATATTCATCAAAATTACTCGATTTAACATGTTACTCTCCATTCCCAGATCTTATTAAGCAAAGCAACATTTTTTTACAATTTACATTCAAATATCTTTTTTTATTCAAGATTTTTTATTCAAGTAGTATGCTAACTGTACGTAAAGATCTGAAAAAATGTTTAGTCCCCCTGTGGAAATCCAGTCTTGCTTATTACAGTAAAATCTGTCTAAGAACTTGTACAAGTCGGAAACCTGCCTTAATCGGCAAATTTATTCGGCTCGTGAAGTTAAATGGCATTTTACACACCATAAAACGGAATCTCTCCAACGCGGAAATGGAACGGTTTTTCATGTCCAGCAGGCAAAAATCGTCATAAAACGAAATTCCTAACAAGTTAATGTAATTTGCAGAAAGACACGAGATGTTCGAAATGAACTAAATGCATTTCAAAGTTTCTTTTAAATTCTCAATCCCTGTGACACGCGATTTATTCGTGGCAGCCGGACGTCGAAGGAGAGGAGCATCAGTTGTCGACGTAAAGTTCGAACTTGGGGTCGCTTCTCTTTCAAGGCGTAGGGCTAAGCGGAATTCCCTATCTCCCGACTCCCTGAGCATGAGAAGGTGGTCCACCAGTTGTCGAGGCAGCTCGAAGTTGGGGGGATAGAGACGGTCGTAGGCAAGTCCATCGGATACATCTGTGAATTCTGGAGTAGGAATAATTAATCCAGTGCATATTGCCCTTTGTAAGTGATGTTCCTGTGAAATATACACACAAAATATTAAATAAAGTACACTTTAGTAAGTAATAACATTGACCCGTTTGACATCAAGTTAAAATAATTCATGGAATATTAATGAAATATACTAAACTTTAAACAGATGATTCGAATGTTTTTCATTAACATTTACATACCTTCTACAGTAGGCAAGTGACAACTTGGTGAATAACACTTGGTGGTAAATTTTACATTGTTGCTGTTCCTTCAACATTAGGTAACGTAAATAAATCCCCCCAAACTAATAAATTCGTCATTATAAATAGTCATTAGCCCCCCACGTTCTAATTCTTTACAGAAAAATTTAACATCAACTATCCACTGCCTAAAATAATAATTACAGGAATACAAACAGTCTAAAATACCAATTATCTGTCCATATTCCACATAGTAAGTGAATAATATCACTTTACTGACAAGTGGCCTCTGTCTGGATAATGTCATAGAATTTTGAGCAGACCAGAAACACACTATAAACATTGTTCTTCACTTTACTAACCAAATTTTGAGTTTGTCAAGAATTTCTTGTACTTAAATTGATATTGTTCTTTTCGTAAGTGATTAAAATAGTAAAACTAGGGGAAATTTTTAAGTAAATTCAACAAAGATGAATGAAACTGGTAATCAAGCTTGGAATCCAAAGTAGGGTTAGGTTGTCTGACAAAATAGTAAACAAACGCCTTTTAAAATAACATTGAGTGAACAAGCAACTTCAATGCATTTGGGACGTGTTGGAGCAGTGTTGTAATCAATATACTTGAATTCAATGATGTAAATTTGAGTTATAAAGCAATGAATCAAAAATTCTTCCACCTATCGGGGAATATTATAAGCAGCGACATCAACATGGCGGACCAATCACGTTTTATCTCTACCCTCTTTGTGCAAAAACTTACACATTCTTCTTCTTTATGCATTCCACTCGGCATTTGAGGCACGGCTTTGTTAATTGCCGAGTAGTCTGGAAGACCTGGAAGGTCTTCATTAATGTAAACTGGCATGGGCTTCGATGCATCCAGCGGCTTTGCCCGAAACGAGAGTTTACTCATTTTTGTTGACATGCTACGAACACATTGGACACTACAAGAAAAACACTGTTATGTCCCTTTACAGGGTCCAGGAGGGTTTTTACCCGTCACTATATTAACCTAAAACGCTCTTTTTTCTTTTCCATTTCGTTAACTCCACTACACTCAGTCACAATATACAAAATAACACATCCAAACATGTATTCTACCAGTTTTCACGTTCATCATGGCGGATCCATATACTTGAGTACCAAAATGCAATGCGCGGGAATTGACGCATGTTGAGGGACGTCCGTTTGGCTACGAACATTTCAACACACATTTCGTATTAATATCACAATTAACCACTCAAGTGTGCATTTTAAAAACAGATTCCACATCAATATGGAAATAACTGCAGGCAACACAGAATGGAAAACCCTTCAATGCACATAACACCACAGAACAAGCAATTTGGTCTCTCGTTTGACTTATGTTTAAACGGGAATGGCATCTACTAAGCGCGAAATGTTGGTGCACGTAGCATTATTCTGCTGTATTCTGTAATTAAAAGAGCATGGGAAGAAGTTATGATAAAATGTATACTTTGGAGATGTTACTTTGTACACATATGAAGTGTAGGGAAGAGAGTGTGGTGAATGACAAGTTATTCCCTTTCGATTTATGTAAATGTTACCTAACCGCGAGTGAATCGAAGTTAAATTTCTACAAAGAAAGATAAGTTTTGTGCATGCCCGATCATTTGCACCATTGAAAATAACAACTTGCTTGACATGTAGGAAAGGCATGTATGTATATACAATTTTATGACAGTGAAAGATCGAAAAGGCTATGAAAATAAGATTTATACAGAGGTATTTTAGGATGTGTCAATTGACGGCTGTTGACTGACCACACCTTCTAAGATCGTGTTTATTGGTTGTAATTTTGGCAAGTGCTTGAAGGTGCAATTCGGTGTTTTAAGTTTGTGTACTCCGGTTTGATTATTATTCATTAATGATAGATAAGTCTTAGGACGTACAATTGTCTAGTTACCGATGTCATATCGGAATTAAAATATATTTGCAATGGAAAATTACGATTTATAAAATGCCGTATGGTGAATTATCCGTCAGGGAAATTGTTACCTGTTCTTGCGTTTCGTTATTCCCTCCCCGTTTTGTTTTATACGGTTATTAATGAAAGTTAATATAATCGTTTGGACTTTTCTAGGAACCTTACTAATAAAGGGGTGAATAATAGTAAACCTTTTGTCGTGGTTTGTAGTATTTCTGTCGGTTTTACATCTGCGTGTTGAATGTCTAACAATTGAACGCTCAGGGGACACAATGAGATGACAAAAAAAGTTAAGTTAAATCACAGAGAATTGGTCAATATACAGAATGATGAACTGCTTGTTTAATTTAGTTATTGAGAGATAAGTTAAAAGTTTAGCAATTCAGAAATTGAACATTTTTGCAAATATTAAAGTTAGATTGGTTATATTTACTCTGGAGGATATACTCTACTACTATTACTGAATTTCCTTGAAACTTCTATAGCATTTGTAATAATGTACATTTTTTTAATGCCTACCACGATTGTCAAAGTTTTTCAAAAGCAAGCAGTGATATATTATTCCTAATATTTGATTGATTGACGTGTATAAATAACAGGTTTACAGCTTGCTATTTAGTCTTATGTATACTCAGGAATACAGAAAGAGAGGTGTCCTGCCTTTCCAAAGAAAATTAATTTGTATTTCCGACTGGCAAATGCAAAAAGGCATTTCTGTCTTTAATTATCAATGTTGAACCATCCACAAATGACAAAATTATTTTGTTTATTGAAAATAGACAAATGTTTGCAATTAAATTTATTTTTGTAATTTAATTAGTCTATATTATATTTAAATTCCACCATGTTTTGATCAAGATGGTTATCTTGCTCATGAAGTCACAATAGCAAAGAGTTGTCATTGTGATAAAAACTAGCAAGGCTCACCTGTTTGTTGGTATTTTAGTACTGCAATCGGGGTTAATCAGTTCAAACATTTTAAAACCTAGAAGTCATCTGTTTTGTAACAATAAAAGGAAAAAGCAAATGTTCACAAAACTTTCAAATAAACCTATCAGAAGATTTCATAATATCTTATTTCTTTTTTTTTATAAACAATGAGTTTTTCATGTAAACTACCCCATTGTAGATCTCCTCCCCTCCCATACCTCTCTAACGTATCCATACTTCAATATCTTCAGATCTTAGCTCTCCAACCGAACATTCCAAATTAAATTCCAAAGCGAATTATCCAATTTCTTTCCAATCCAATCCAAAGTGTATCCCAAGGAAGTGTACGTGGTCGAGCCTTATACCAGCTCTTCACGTCAGATATGCCGAAAAGTGAAAAAAACAAACAAACAAGAAAACAATAGCTACATCTGCAGATGATTCTATCATACTGCCATACTAGTTGAATGTGGCGTCGCCAACGCTGTAATCAGTTTTAAAAGTATTTTCATATGTTGAAAATTTCTTTCATGCGTAGCTTTGTTCAAATATGTCCTTGCAGTATCTGGCATTGGACTTACCAATGAATCGCGATAGCTGATAATGTTATATTCCCCCTCAAAAATTCCTAACGTCAAATGGCATTACGTGACCTCCATACAGGTATATGAACTGGTATTATCGCAATTTCAAAATTATAATCGCCGAAAAAAATACTTGGAAGGCATTGATGAAGAGAGTTTAGTACAGCTACATTTTTTACGATTTTTGCTAATATGCACAATAATGCAAAAGAATCACCTGCAAGCTATTCTTCTGGGCTAATCCTAGCTAATCCTAATATAAGATAATTATTAACTAGTTCCGAAAACTCTATCGCAAAATCTTCTAAAACAATATTTGATTCTTCTCCCGATTTGCTTAACAATTTCATATTTTTCTCCCCTAATTTTTGAAGAGATATTAAAACTTCACATACTAAGTCAAATTTGTCGTCACTTCCACTTCTGCATAAGTTTCGTATGCAAATCTATATAAACATTAAAAGCCGTCTGTTTGGTATGTTTTTGTGAATAAGATGTTGTTTAATAAAAAGTTCTGGGCCACATTCATTTGATAAGCGGTATTTGTACACTTAGGAACGTAGAAGTGAGAAATCGAACATAGAATATTCATTCATTCTCTAACATTACTCAAAGTTTTGTTTTCTGCGTATTCACTTGAAATTCTTCAAAGTTAATAAGTACCAAGACAATACTGTTCGTAGGTTTTTGCAAATTTATTTTTTACAATATAGTAATGGGCCCTACGGATCAAACTTAAAAATGAAACATGCCGTCAGTTGTTCAAATTAACTTCATTTACAGTTGTTCACTTAAAGATGTCAACATCAGTGTTGCCAACGTCGTGAAAAAAATTATGGCGCATTGCGAGAATGTGCTCTTGGGTTCTGGAGTTTAATCAATATAGCTTGACGCTTCATAGCTTACCACGCCATTTACAACTACATCTATTTAGATGGCGTTGGTTTAATTCCGAAAACAAATTATCCTTATCCGGACACCGAGACGCGTCGAGTGGCCCATCATATGTCTCGATTGGTGCGCGGGAAATGGTCTGGTCGTGAGTGGCGAAAAACCGCTTTTCCGAACATACGAACATCCGCGCACTCAGGAGTTACTCAAATACTGAATAGGTATTAGTCACGGATGATGGCCCAATTGGAGCGTCAAGGAAACTATGAGCTTCTAGTATTGATCGAAGAATGGGTAGAAAAGTGGAAAATAAAAATTAACGAAAACAAGTCAGCTCATATAACTCACTTTGAGAAAACAAAATACCCCATCGTAGATATTAATAATCAGGGAATGGATGTAAATACATATTTACTAAATAAGCTAATATCGATACTTATTTGCATTATCTTTATGTTTAACAATGTGTAGAGTTGAAAATGCTACTTTTATTTTCCATATTTTGGATTTTGGTTCATATTTGAAAAAAAGTCCACATATTTTCAATAGTTCTTATAAAATCAGTCCATAGAGCATATTAAGCTTAACTGTGAAATTTCATTAATCCATTAACCCTAGTGTCCAGAATAATTTTGTGCGCATAGCGCTCGCCTATTGCTATCGCGTTCGTGAGCGCACAGGAGCCGTTGGAGCCTTTGGCAACATTTATTTCTAGTGTAACGTATTGTATGCTCCATTCACAATGTCGCTGCGCCAAGGGAATAGACGCCAGGGGCCAGGCAGGATGTGAGAACAATGCGGTATTGGGAGAACTTCGAGAGCTAGGGAAAGGGATGCCCAAAATGAGGGACAGCGCATTTTGCCGCGTGCAAAATTCTTAGAATCCAGGGCAATGGATGCCCAAAATGCCTGGCAACGCGACTAGCGCGGGCCGTGTGAAAAACCCAGTGACGTTTCAGGTCACGTGAGTGGGAGCTATATAAGAGCGAACGCAGAGCGCGGGGGTGGGGTTTGTCGAGCAGAGTGCAACCCTCGTGCGAACGCACAAAACTTGCGCCCAGGGCGGTGCGGAGCCGAGCGAGGCTCGTACGGCAACCCATGTGTTGGGACGCCGGTGTGGATATGTCCACGAGTGACCTAAGTCGCTGGAACCACGTGTTGTGTGCATAAGGTTCGCTGAGGAGTGGCGCGCGCCACGAGTCAGATTACATTTTTAAGGATCGCTCCTGCGATCAGGGAAGTAAACGTCTACCAAGAGCTAAGAGTAACTTAAATATTTATTGTACATATTGTGAATAAACCTGTACATATTTATCATTGAAGCTCGTGTCTATGTTATTGTGTATTCCCACGACGTCACACTAGCCAATACTTGTTACTAGATCGCTTCAAAGTCAACCGTTGATTATATGAACATTTTTTTCTATAAGGAGAAGCAAAACCGTTAGACCTTAGCTGCATATGCCCCGTGAACGTCGATGCGGACCAACCACCCGGAAATCGCATGACGTCGCAGAGATTTCGACATCAGAATCAACATACACAGCTCCTCATTGTCAGTTACAATCCAGTCAGAATACGCGTTTGTTCAGATCTAATAATCACTCTATTAAGCCAGTAGCACAATCAGCCAGTGTAAATTTAGAAGTTACATTTCAGAATTTAAAGAAGGTTTCTCAACTGACAATAAAATATTATTTTACCATTGCAGTGGTGGATTTAGGCATGGGCATTGTGGGCAGCAACTTTTAGGGGCGGCAAATTTTCTTTAATCCAAAAGTTTTTTATTGGAAAAAATATTTATTGACAGGAATGAATTATCTCTGTTTATTCAACAAGGGCACTCGCACTCGGACAGACGGTCAGCAAAGAACGATATCGTGGATTTTTTTAACAAAGTTACGTAGAACCATTTTTTTAAATTCTGTAGTTTTCAGCATGTCAAAATGCACCGTTTTTGTTATATAAACATCTTTATTAAATTACCGGAAGAAGGTTGTATTATTATTAATCAAGTAAATGCTTTAGAAATATTTGAAATTTTATTGTATTTATTGAAAATTAAAGAATAGAAACTACTGGGGCTAAATCAGCACATATTTTCTCGCCCTTAGTAACGGTTACGTAATACTATTTTTACCGCAATTTCTATCTGAATGAAAACATCTATCGCCTTTTTTTCTAAAACTCTTTCACGTTACATTTAAATCGAATATTTACGAGAAAAAACCTAATTAGGCTAATTTCAATTAAGGTTTGCTGATTGCTTGAAAGAAAATATTCAATACATTGAGAAACAAATACATTCCTCGCAACACGGACAAAAATATGGATTGTCAAAAAGATTTTAAATCATTCCTAAAAGATGAATTTGTTAACATATAAGAAAAGCTCCAATGTAAGAAAGCAACAAAGAAATATACAATAATATACAAATTCTGAGTTACGAATCATCCAACTGCCTCCAATCACATCCTCAAATTACGTTCGTCAATCGTGGGAAAAGCGACGATATGTTTGACGCCAAATTATACAAAAATAACTTACATTTTCGAAAAATGCAATATGGCTTTGAAGATCTGTTTTTGAAGAACACATCATTCAGAAAAAAAATTGCCTTATTGGTGAACATTTATTTATTTTTATTTATTTATTTTACGTCAAAAAACAGTTAAAAACTGCGTATGACGTGCTATGGGGAAAAGTCAATTGTGTGCACATTTTCAAAATTCTGTGATCCCTACGCTAAGTCATATACTACTTAAATTTTGAATTTTGAAAGGGAGAAAAAAACTCACATGTAATCAAATCTATTTTCAAGGATAAAAAGGCAATAAATTTTGGCTCTTATCCATGTTGTCCTTCAGAATAATACTTCCTGGCGCGACAACATGGAAACGATAATTTGAATAATTGTATTTCCCACTGAATTCTAGAAGACGTGCACAGAAAATGAAGTTACATTTATGTCCAGAAGAAAAACCAATTAAGTCCAGAAGGGGCCATCTCAGCATTTGCTCAATGGATCAGGGAAACTGGACGAAAAACCTGATCGAGATGGGGGTCATTGACCCGGAGGCTGCAATACAATACTTGTTACAGGTTGTTTATACACATTTATACAGTTCAAATGGTAAATAATGCATTACGTATCATTGTTAAAATTAATATTACTTTTCTTGTGATGCTCAGTATAGTCTCTAATTGTATAGAAACAGTAGAAACGATTTCACTTGGGATTTAAACTTTTCTATCGAATTTAATCGTTTAATGTCATCTGGCAAAGTGTTGTAAAATAATGTACATGTATTGTATGTGAATTTTTTGTAATGAGCTGTTGATACTGTCACCTAATGAATATGATTTCTATGTCGAGTGTTATAGTAATTGACATCGGCATTTTCTGAAAATATATTCCCGCCCTTAGCAGGTCATTTTTGACAAAAACCACTGATTCGTAAATAAACAGACAAGGTAATGGTAAAACTCCTAGATTAATGAAGAGAGGCTTACATGAATCACGTGGGTGGATTTGGTTATTATTCGTACAATTCGTTTTTGTAATCTAAAAGTCTGGGAGCTATAAGATGTATTTCCCCAGAATAGTATGCCATATCTCAGGCGGGAATGAACATTCGCGAAATATACACAACGAACAGTATGAAGGTTGACTGAATTTGCAAGAATTCTAAACGTGTAGTCGTGTAGTATAATGAACTTAATTTTGTGTTCAATTCATTTAAATGGACGTTCCATTTAATGCTTGACTGAATTGAGAGACCTAAAAATTTTGTTGCCTTAACATCAGTCAATGGTACACCGTTCATTTTCAATGGAGCACAGAATTGTTTATTTGAAGTGGAAAACTGCATTAAAACCGTTTTCTTTTCGTTTACTATTAATTTGTTATTTCGGAACCAAATTGAAACATCTGATATTGTACTATTTACGGTTTCTTTATTGGAAAGGATATTTGTATCATCTGCAAAGAGAACCGTTCTTCCGTTTCGAATCGTCGAGGGCATATCGTTTACGAAGAGTAGGAACAGAATAGGGCCTAAAATCGATCCTTGAGGAACTCCACGTGCAATGGGCAAAGAGTCGGAAAGGTATGTACGTAATGTTCCATCATTCCAGTAAGGTATTTCCACTCTCTGAGATCGTTGTTTAAGGTACGAACATAACCAATCTAGAGCAATACCACGGATTCCATATGAAGGTAGTTTGGAAAGTAAAATGTCATGATCAATGACGTCAAAAGCTTTTGAGAGATCTAAAATAATCCAATAGGTGCCTCGTTTTGATCCAATGATGAGGCGACATCTTTATGAAAAGAAAATATAGCTAATTCCTTTGATTTTGATTTTCTAAATCCATGTTGGCAATCTGTTGGAAATCTGAAAAACATTTGAATGTGGGATGACAACACTAAAATACGTTATGATCCGAAATTCTTCCACATACGCCCGCGTTGGCGCTTGTTGGCAACCATGAACAGAAGCACTCTTCCCCGGCGCAGCAGTTGACTCGGTCCCGGGTCCTTGGGTCCCGGGGGCGCAAATGTTGGAAAAAAATCCAAATGTCATAAACAATGCATTGAATATCGTCAATAATTGACTGAACTTGTGTACTTTCAATAACAAGAGAAAATCATAACACTACGTTGCAGCAAGTCGAAGACAGAATATTGGTATTCCTTTGAGACTCACTCCGTCGCCGAGCAGCGCGACAGCACCACTAGACTTGTTACACCACCAAAGGGCCGTATGTTCCCCGTGTTAAATGGAAGTGTAAAAGAGTAAAGCACGAAATACAGTAATACAGCAATATTGCAATTTCTGGCAAGTCACAGACACAGTAGAGAGCGCCAGTTCGACGCTCATTCTTATACACCGATAATGCTGCAATATATTGAAAATTGAATGTCATTAAAAGGAAATTGTATATTCCTAAGATATTATGAGATCTTTTTTTATTTTCTGGGGTTGTGCAACCGTGCACCTTAGCACGAGCCGCCACTGGTGGATAAAGAAATACTAAGGTTCGCGAGAAAACACAAAGAAAGACTGCACCAATACAAGCTCGAAACAATTTTTCTCCTGGGCAACACAGGCCAAATGAGAAGATTATAGAGAAAGAAACCTTACGAACCTGCGTAAAGTGAGATGACAAAGTATTTTAAGAATAAAATACCAGTGTAAATGCCAGTGCATCTACGAACACAAGAAAGTGTGTTTTTAAATTTAATTTGAAACTAAGATGACACTAATAGGATAGCTCTTAGAACAAATTTTATTTCATTGTAGTTTAGGTCAAAAGAAAATGGCTTATTAGTCTATAAGGCTAAATTGTAATGTTTATGAAATTAAAAGAACCATGACAAAGGACATGCGTGATACGCGATGTTTTTAGACCCACCATATTTGCGATTGTTATTGTAAAATAACATTAGAAAATATATTATATATGAAATGTGAAATTCAATACCTTGTTGAAACCATAAGTTATAGTCCAATTTTAATCCTTCAGAGTCTACGTAAGACCACACACAGTGAAGCATTGTAAACAACAAAATTTAAACATTTGAAATCAGATATTAGTAGAAGAGACTATTTGAAATTGTGAAACACTGACAAGAGACATTAATTTACGCGTCATGGCATGCATCGTACCAATAATGAACTGAACATATTGGAATGGTACGAAATGTAAGGTTAGCAAAGGGGCAGGGGTGTACGTGTTAAGAGTTGTTACACGGGGAAGACAAGTTTGTTAGACAAATCTAAAATTTGTTAACGTATTATTTGAATGGCCTCTTTCTAAGAATGGAATAGTATTACCTCTCCTTGGTTTATATATATATATATATATATATATATATATATATATATATATATATATATATATATATGAGCGGTTAATTCCCACACCGTGTGATAGATCTCCATGAAAAAGTGCTTATCTACATTTTTTTCGCCCAGAAGGTTTATGTGCTGTTAATTTTGTTTTAATCCCCCACTAGATGGCTTTGTAGAATTAAACTAAATATCCATGTCAAATGCAACCCGCAACACTCGGTAGCATTTTTTCTTTGAATCTATATAGTTAAATAACTCCTAAACGAGGCGTTCTAAAATGAAATTAAAAGGGCCATTAAAAACTAAAATGTTGAAGCCAGAGGCCTCCAAGAAATGCTTCTCACAGCGTTATCTACAGGATGAGATCTTCTTGAACATTCTATTACATTTTTACTGGTCCGGCGCTTCTCGATGGTGGGGAGCAGGGGTGGTGGTGCAGGTGGGGTAATCCCCACCTGCTCAGAGACGTGCAGAATCTGCAACTCAATGTGAATGAGCCGGACAGAGAGACACAGAAACAGATAGAGACAGAGTGAGACAGACTGGGATGGGGACAGAGAGAGAGAGAGACAGACAGACAGATGGGAGAGACGGTGAGCGAGAGATCTGAGAGAGAGAAACGGTGAGTGAGAGACGATGAGAGAGACGGAGAGAGCAAGGGAGAGGGAAGGAGAAAGAGGGAGATGAAGGGCAGACCGTCTGCCGGGTTTCGCTAGTATTCAATAAAATATTTTACATTTACCACACTGCGGAATGTTCTGGCCAGGCAAGTAGACTTCTGAGGAGACTAGTAAAAAACTGATCGATGTCAGTAAATCAGTCTGTTCGATATGAGTTATGACACTTTCCTAGAAAATTGTAGTGAATACTGTCTTTTTACATACTCAAAAACTTGAAATGAATATTTGGTGCAATAGTGTTGAAATTGATGATGTTGAAATTTATGCCAATTCTTTTCAGCTGTGTATGACCCAATACATATGCAGATTTTAAGTTCATCTATGGACCAAATAATACGGAACTTTCTGGATCCTAAATAAAACAGTTAAATGTACAGATTGTTGGCCCACATATGATTTAGAAATGTATCGTGCAGAACAGAAAGTAAAATACTGTGTGTATTGTACAAATTTTATTTATTTACAATTAAACACTGGAGTAAAATTATACTGTAACTGGAAACAAATGCTATTTTTATTTTTAAACAATTAAATAATAAGTAATTGTCAAGCGTTAGGGTTAACCTCTTTATTTCAGATAATTTATTTCAAGTTCTTATTTTGTTGTCCATGTCTTGTTGGATACTATATCATTATACAAGTTAGGTACTGTAAGTGATCTGTACCTAGTAGTAGTAATTCGAAGTGCATAAGAAATATTTCATAAGTTTTGAAATCCTCTAAAACGTTATTGAGATTTTGAAAGCTTTAAAACAGATGCGAAAAAAAGTGTTTTGCTACCGAGAGAGCCAGTTAGTCTTCCGTATCCGTAAGCGCTATGAAGTGCGTTAGAGTGAGAAGTTTCAAACAGTTCTGAATGCTGTACAGAGAATTCGGTAGCGCAGGGAAGGCACCGCTAGCCAGCCGCAATAACCTAGGGCTCCTTATGTTTCAAGGGCGGGGAGAGGGAAGGATGCGCATCTGGACGGTCGGAAGGCATCGCAAAATATTGCAGTGAACAGTCCTTCCCTGGTCGTTTGTAAGTTACGCTTTTCTCAGGTTTTTGTGAAAATGGAGTGTGTTAATTATATAGAAATGAGTGGTTTGTGTAAAAGTGTTATAGAACAACTATTAAGGACGGAATTTCATAGTATTGGGATTTCAGAAAAGCTTAAAAAAAATAGCGGTAGAGGTAGCTTCCATAAAATCCGGTATACCTAAAATATTGTTAAGGATTCGCCACTGAATCTAACGTAACGCAACTTGGTACCGTGAGTGATCTTATGATCATTCACGCACCTATGAAAACAGTTGCGAGTCAATTTTTTCTTCAGAAGGGTCAAAGCATTTTTCGGACAGGTATGCAAACTACGTTGTCACATAAAAATTTCTCTAATGTAAATCTGTAATGATGTCGCTGATGACCATAGTAGTTAAAAAGCGACATAAAATAAAATTAATTTTTAAAAAAACTACATTGTGTAAATTGAGGATGAAAATAAATTTAAGTAAATTCAGAATAGCGTTCAGATATTTTTCACAAATCGATCGTTAATCAATTTAACGATATATCATTTCCATTTAAGAAAGTGAGCAAAAAGGTCTCTATGATATTATTTTGAAATTACACGATCGAACTAGCATGGACTAGTATTGATAATAATTTTAGTGCACTCAAAAGCTAAAAACTCACTTCATTAAATCAGTTTATATACTATTCTTTCAATTTAAAATTAAACTTGCAGGAGAATGAACTCTCTTCGCGTTTTTATAGAAATGAATGAAAGGAAGAGTGTGCCTACATTACAATATAAAGATTGATTTGTACGAACGGAGTAAATGTCTTCAGATATAATGAAATGTCTACTTTAATGTTTTGAGGGGGTGTATGTTGACAGTGAACAGAACTCTGTCAAGTGAAAGTCCTCAAGTGAACAATTCGCTCTGGAACAAGTGGGCGGGCGAGTGGCTAGCGCGGGCGGGGCAGGGCGTTGGCGCGGGTGGCTGGCGGTGTGTCGGGCCGGGCCGGGGGGCCGGGCCGCTCCAAGCCCATGAGGCGGTGGGCGTCCTCGAGCATCGCCCCCCGCGTCCGGCGCCGGCCGCAGCATGCGTTGCACCAGGCCCCGCGCCTGCACCGACACGCCCCGCCAGCGCTCGGCCGGGTAGGCCACGCGGTAGCGCAGCCGCACCGCCTCCTTGGTGCCGTTGGGGAAGGGCAGCGCGCCCGTCAGGCTGAACAGCAAGATGACGCCCATGCTCCACACGTCCACCAGCAGCGTGTACGTGGACGTGTCGTCGTTGATGATTTCGGGCGCCAGGTACGCCTCCGTGCCGGCCACGGTCCTCAGGGCCGAGTGCGGGTCGTCGATCTTGGACAAGCCGAAATCGGTCACTTTGACGAGCGTGCGGGGGTCGCGGCGCTGCAAGAGGATGTTGGCGGTTGGCCCGGTGACAGTGTTATGGCGTGTAGATATTGCACGGCGAGAGCTAGTTGGTAGAAGAGGAGCTTGGTCTGGGCTTCGGTGAGCGGGCGCCTGCTGTTCACAAACAGCGAAAGATCCCCGCCGGCCATGTATTCCATGACCAGGAACTGCTCCCTGGCCAGCCTGTAAACGTTGTAGGTCTCGATGACGCAGGGATGCTTCACGGCCAACAAGATGTTGGCCTCTCTGTCGGCGCACAGGCGCTGGGCTTCGTTGGACATCTCGACCTTCTTGAGGGCGCGGCGCTGGCGCTTGGTCTGTTTGTCGACGAGCAGGTACACCTGGCCGAAGGCGCCCTCGCCCAGCCGCGGCCCCACCACGTACGCGGCGCGGAGCTCGGCCGGTGCCTGCAAAAGGGGATCCCACATCATCAGAACAATCATTCAAATCATTCATATTCATAATTAAAACATCCATTTTCAACTGGTTTAGTAAACTCTAATGTTAGCGTTCGCGAGATGGAGAATTTTATTTTATAGTTGGGGTGTTTATTAATTTTTAATTAAGATTTAAGGGACTAAAATTAAAAATAATAATAAGAACATTTAACAAAACCGAGACTGAAGCCTGAGCGTTCAGTGACATCTCAGTGGGTCAGAGCTTCCTCGGTTTGCCCACGATGGTACGGAAAGAAGGGGGAGTCCCTATACCTACCGCGTTTGCGTTGACCGCCTGTCCACGAGCGAAAGAGGAGAAAAGGGTTAGGAACGACCAGGGCATCGGGATCACCTCTCGGGTGAGAAATGATCTGCTCGATGAAGGTAGTAAAAACAGCGTTCACTTCTTTCGAAACCATGAATTGTTATTTCAGATTTTAACTTTTTCAGAATTGTCATTTTGGGATATCTCAAACAAAATGTGGAAAGCGTAAAACCATCGAGCTCAGAACATCGAGGTTAAAAAAATCGACCTTCGTAAATGGATGTTAAAAACAACGCTGCTTCTATAAAAACATGGACGTGTATGCGGCATCCCTACCTGGAAGCTGTCGGCGCTCACGCCGTCCACGAACACGTAGGTGGCGTCGGCCAGCCCCACCGCCACGCGTGTGCCGTGCTTGAGCGGCGCGTCGCAGCCGTGGCCCACCGCGCGCCCGTCCGCGCGCAGCAGGGCGCAGTCGCTGCGCAGCACCGCGCAGGCGCCGCCCGCGCCGCCGCGCCGCCCGCGCCGCCCGCGCGCAGCACCCGGAAGAGGTCGCGCGGCGCGGCGCTCGGCGCCAGCCCCAGCGCCGCGGCCGCCACGCGCACCGCGCCGTCCGCCTAGGCATGGCAAATTTATTTATTTATTTATTTTACGTCAAAAAAAACAGTTAAAAACTGCGTATGACCTGCTATGGGGAAAAGTGAATTGTGTGCACATTTTCAAAATTCTGTGATCCCTACACTAAGTCATATACTACTTGAATTTTGAAAGGAGAAAAAAAACAAAACTCCCATGTAGTAAAATCTATTTTCAAGGATAAATAAGCAATAAATTTTAAATTTTGAAAGGAAGAAAAAAAACAAAAAAAAACTCCCAAGTAATAAAATCAATTTTCAAGGATAAAAAGGCAATAAATTTTGGCTCTTATTACTTCCTGCCGCGACAACATGGAAACAATAATTTAAATAATTGTATTTCCCACTGAATTCTAGAAGACGTGCACAGAAAATGAAGTTACATTTATGTCCAGAAGCAAAACAAGGGCCATCTCAGCATTTGCTCAATGGATCAGGGGAAACTGGACGAAAACCTGATCGAGATGGGGGTCATTGACCCGGAAGCTGTAGTACAATAGTTGTTACAGGTTGTTTATACTCATTTATACAGTCCAAATGGTGAATAATGCATTATGTATCATTGTTAAAATTAATGTTACTTTTCTTGTGATGCTCACATTTCAGCAAAACATCGATAAACCGACATTTCGATACATCTGTGGCGTCATGGAGAAAAACATACAAACATTTACAAGTATGTACAAGTTTATTTACATGAATGTACAATAACCAACTTCTGCTCTGAAACTACACACTTGTATTTCCCTGTGGATACCCCACATAAAGAACGATTTTCCTAAGGATGAGCCAAAGTGACAGTTCGCGAAAACAAATGAACATCACATGCCATTCAGAGAAGTATCCCTCCGCCGCGACAGCTGTTCAACCACGCCTCTTCGTAAAAGTGTTCGGTAATGGCTTCTGTGAAAACATCCCTATGAAGTCTTAAGAGTTTCGCTGAGGTGTATGCACGTATGTGAGTCCGGGAAATGTTTAAATTTAATTACGTATGTAGAAAATCTCTTAACATGCTCTCACAATCAGTAAAAGAAAACTGCCACGAATGTAAATAGAAAGAAAAATGATTTTAACCCGGAAACACGTGCACCACTACGCATCTCGCTTTTAAGTCTCGGTTTTAAAATAAACATAATATTTATCACACAAAAACTAAATTCAATGTAATATATAATGAAAAAAGGATTTTTGTAGAAGAGCACATAACACTGCACTTCCTAATATTAATTATTTCTCGCAGCGTACTATATTTTTGTCGGACAAGGACACCACAAAAGGAAGTATCGAATCCATTTACAAGTTAGCCAACTGCAAACGAACGAATGCGGGAAGGGAGTCTAATGAGTTCAAGGGCAGAACGACCACAGAACCTTCAGTTATGTTGCCAGCACTAGCTGTCACTTTGGCTCATCCTTAGGAAAATCGCTCTATAGCTAGGAAGGCCCCGCCTCCTCTGACGCTACTCCCGCGCCACTACCGTGACCTCGTCACCCGTGCACTAGGCACGAAACGCTCCAGCCTGGGCGTAATGTTTTGCGCAACGCGCGAGGTTTCCAGAATTAAAACCCACAGTCTGAGCTCGTCGGCTCGATTTTATACCAGAGTGCAGCCTTCACGTGACCGTCCTAGGTGTGGGAGGGAGGCTCGCGTCTACCACGTGACCTTCCCGGTCAAGCTGACGTCCCCTTTGTCTAAAGGTATCCCAAAGCCGGCGCCTAGCTATTCATGCCCGCAGGTATGCGATACTTCCGCTCCTCCTCCCACCCACGGCCCCCAACGTGACGCTACACATCACTAAACGGTTTGAAAACAGCGACAAAAAACATACATATTTACAATATCGACGTTTCAAAGTAGTGTAGTATTGTGCAGTGCAGTGCAGTGCAGTGCAGTGCAGTTAAGTGTAGTGAACGCGATCAATAAATTTAAAAAAAAACTTATCCAAACTTATGTAGCTTGTATTAAATTTTAGCGTCACCGACATATAATTATTGGATATCATGACAGAGTTGAAATATTTGTTATAATATTTAATATTAGTGATAGTATGATTATTGCGTGTTCGGCTTGTACTGTACTCCTTTATTATTATTGTTATTATTATTAATATTGTTTTTATTATTGTAATTATTGTTATTTAACTGCCTCCGGGCCATACCCAATTGCAGTTCAAATAAATGTATGTATGTAAATATGAGAAACATTTGGAAGTAATTTGTTCTGATTCTTATGTGATACATAACACGTCAATATTAGTTTAAAGTATATTCTGTCTCAAATCTGACTGTCATTTTAATTTTCAAATCAATGGTCTAAGTAGTCAAGGTTGAAATTGAAGTTTCTCAATATTACCACGTATAAAGTAATCAAAAATGTAAGAACACTGGAGAAAGGTTGCGAATAGGAAACGGTTTTGTGCCATCTGGTGATCGACAATAGTGACAGTTGTCAAAGTCTGTTGATTGCGAGCAATCCACAAATAAAACAGATACTGGAAATTATATTCATAAAATAAGAATTTTTTTAAACGTCGATGTTTCTGCACAAATATATCGATCTGAAGAAAATATCGAAAGCAAAACATCGATGTTAATATCAATATCAATAATATCAATGTTTCTGCTCGAAAATATTGATTTTTTAAAACATCGATATTTTCGAGCAGGGTTGTTTTTATGGGGGGGGGGCATTCCTACGCCCCGATAATTTTTCATAATCGACTTCATAAACAATTCCATAAAAAATATGACGAAAGGTTTAAAAAATGTTTTTTAGATTTATATTTTATTATTTTTTCTACTATTTAAACTATCAACTTTTAGAGATAAAAACAAATATTATGTTGCCTCATCATTGGATCAAAACGATCAAAACGATTGAATTATTTTTAGACCTTTCAAAAGCTATTGACGTAATTGATCATAACATTCTACTTTTAAAATCACCTTCATACGGAATCCGTGGTATTGCTCTAGATTAGTTATGTTCGTACCTTATTAGATGTTCTGAACCTTTGTATAAGAAAAACATTAATAACTTCATTTATATCTTTTGTAATCAATAGGATCTTGATTACACAGATCGGCTTCGATACGGCTTTCGACCCCCACTGACCCTCTTTAAAATTTCATCGAACCCCAGGGTGGGCCCGTTAGGAAACATTGATTTAACGTCAAAAAGGTTAATAACGATGTGTGACGTACTATGAAGAGAAATATATTCTGGGCACATTTTATTAAATTCTGGCCCCCAGTCCGGGTCCCAATACTAAGAGAGCAGTCTGCTTTCTCAAATTTGCTGTCTCAGAGCATGACATAATACGCTGTGAACTGTGCGTTACTTTTGATTGTAAAAACATTAATTATTTATAAAAAGTTCCTTTTTTAATTTACGATGTTCAGCCTTCATGTAAATAACCCTGATTTATTGTTTTAGTTTATTAGAAGTTGGGAGTTGGCAACGTTTCGATTATCATAATCTAGCCACCTTCAGGCCTCTGATTTAAAGGAAACATGCTACAATTTACAATACTGAATGCTATATAGAACTACTTTTACATTATTTTTAACTACAGATCAAAAGTATCAATTCAGAATACTCCAATTTATTACTGGGTAATAAAAAAGAATTACTTTCAACTACAGATCAAAAGTCATAAAATTAATAAAGATTTGTATCATATTTATTACATTTTGTATAAGTTGGCAGAAGCTTACCTTATTAGTAATCAACCTGGAATGCAAATTAATAACTAGAATAAAAAATATTTACATTATTTACAATTCATACACCAACTTAAATCATTGTGAGAAGTGCGCATTTTTAGTTGTTCCTGTCTGTTAATCAGCTGTGTGAGGCAACTGGAGTCAGTTATGAGCAAATGTAGCTCAACCGTCAAGGAAAAGGGAGGCGGGAGAAGAAACAAAATGAGAAAAGAGAGAGTGGGGTGAAATAAACTGAGATGAAAGATAATGAGATCCTCATTCCACCGAGTACTTATGAATTCATTTTGAATATTATTGTGAACATGCAATAGCAAGTTGTCGTAAATTCCGGTGAAGGAATTGGTTTCTACCATAGAATATAAAGATTTTCTTAGTTTTATATACGTTTCTGATACAATCCTCGCGCCCTTACATGGTTCTTGGTCTAGAATCTTTACTTGTTTGAAATCCATGCCTTGTCCTGAGTCAAGTCGATGTTTCAAGACCCAGTAAAGTTTCTGAAATGGTTCTTTTATGTTCCTTCCATATTCAGCTACTCTTTGTCTCAGTTTTCTTAAAGTCTGGTCGATATAAGCTTTGGGGCATTGAGCACAATTGATTTTATATACCACATTCTATTTTTCCAGTTTTTCAATCTTATCCTTCTTATTATTAATGAATTTTTTTCTTCAGAAGCTTGTGTGGAAATCTATAATTCTGCCCTAGGGGAAGGTTTTTATGAATGAACGGGTAAATTTAGAAATGTAAGGAATATTAATATTCATTTAATGAGCAGGTTTGAAAATTGCAGAATGTTGTACTTTAAGAAAGGAGGTTTATTTTTATAAAGTTTTCGATAAATTTTGGAGGATAATCATTAATTGTTAGAATGGATTGCACAGTGTTGGTATTTGGTCAGAAAATTTAATAGTTGTGACAATTAAATTATAGGCAATTGTAATTTTTTTGTTAAAAGGGTGTATAGACCAATAATTCAAAACACCACACTAAAATGTCTGCTTGAAAGAATTTTGAATTATAGTTGCAATTTTACGGCTCCAATTTTTTCTTTAAATCTTCTGCTCGTGTGTATCACCGAGGACGGAAGAAAGATAAACCAAATTGGAGTTGGTCCGATTTTTGGAACTCTCTGTATTTTCGAAAATTTTCAAAAATTAACATTGTAAAAGTACAATATTGAAGATAGATATTTTGTCTTAAATAAATCTACTCTAAAAATCAGCTCAAGAAAAAGCAGGTGCATTAGAAAACATAGTGTGTTGAGTAGTTTTCGCGTAATTTTTGCTTGATATTAAAGGAACTAATTAAAAAGAACTTTCTTTCAAAAACCGTTCCAAATTTTTTCTTTTAATTTATTTTGCACAGATAGAGTAAAGGACACTTAAAAATATAGCACAGACCTAATTTTCGTTGAAGTCTCTGATTTTTCGAAAATTCGCGAAAGTTAGAAATAATGAAAAAAGTGTTTGATGTTGTAGCACTACTAGTTTAAATTAGTGGGGTCGTTTAATGTATGGAAAATCGACTTCAACCCTTAGACGTCTTCATCCCTTCGACATTTGAATTTTAAAATTGGTTGGTGACGCGTGACATTTGGATCATCTGTATCCAAAACTAGTTTCAGAAAACAAGCGTCGACCACGATACAAGAGAGCGGTAGAGATGCTTCTGGGCGTATGACTCAGCATTATTTCTGACCAGGGTCTTTTAGGATTCGAGACCCGATGTTGGCAGAATTTTCGACACTAGCTAGATCGAACTCAGCCGCTCTCTGGAGGAGAATTCTAGCGGCCGACTGACCTCAACGGCGGCCTTCCGTGGTGTCTCCGTTCAGTACCTGGCATATGCTGGTCCACTACGCGAACATAGGGGCCGCAATCAATCGCGCGTTCAATCTTTCCTCTTTCTTGTCCAATCCTCACCCTTAGTTACCTACACTACACTACCACATATGTCGGGAGCTTTGAGTTCAGCTCAACTGATGCGCGGTGCCCCTCTGGGGGAGAGATACTTGAATGAGGAAACCCTGCAATCCGACGTGTAAGTCAGTATCGGATCTCACCATCCTCCGGGGGAAGAACATCTCAACATCACGTAATAAAATATGCACTACACTTACGGGACTAATGACCATCGTAGTTGTCGCGACCGGGCACATGATATCAATAAATCACAATACAAGATAACCGCCTCGTATGGTATTTCAGTCTCCAACTTCAGTGCAACATTCGCTGTCTATATACGTTAACATAATTCTGCAATTAACACCTTCGTATTATGTATAGTTTCCTCCGCGTCCTTCGAAATTGTCTTTCACAGATTTCTTTGCAATCACTTTGGTATTAATGTTTTTTGATACGTCTTGCAAGACCACTGTATCAAAACATGAATCATATCGCTCTAGCACAGGAGCACAAACAACCATAGGCGTTTCCCCGCAACAAGCCCGCCAATGTTGCAGTTGCAGCAGGCGAAGGCGCCACAAAGCAGTTCAGACCTCTGGGCTCGATCGGGCCGTTCCGGCAACATGACGTCATTACCACGAGCTGAAATTGGTGTATCACCGCTTCCATGAAACGCATGGATCCTATTATTGTTCCAGTCATCTTCTGTCGTTTGGTTAT
The DNA here is from genome assembly GCA_964035755.1 of Teleogryllus oceanicus. Taxonomy (NCBI): domain Eukaryota; kingdom Metazoa; phylum Arthropoda; class Insecta; order Orthoptera; family Gryllidae; genus Teleogryllus; species Teleogryllus oceanicus. The sequence goes on along the minus strand of CAXIVR010000001.1, from coordinate 44,654,295 downwards.
TTGTTGAAATAGTATAAAAGGAAAAGTAAATTTTGTGTGTCAATCGACTTTAAGGTTTTCCAATTTTCGGAAATTCAAAAGTTTTAATGAAAATCGGGTCTGAGCCATTTTCATAGGCAAATTTGCTCGAGAAATTTCGAAGAAAAAAGAGAAACAATTCGAAACAATTTCGAGAAAATTTCGAAAATGTCCTAGGAGCTTTATGTGCATTACCCCAAATATTTAAATATCAGTTTCATTCGCAACGCACTGAGTGTAGCCTGATCGATTGGCGAATGTTCATTTTAGAGAAAATCCTGTGAATGGTTTAGGAGTCAGAGTTGCTCACAAAGGAAAAGATAGACAAATACTTTTTTGAAAAAAAAAACAAAAAAAAAACTTTTTCGTTAGCAGAGGCTTCCCCAAACGTGTTTTCGCTAAAATCGGAAAAGGGAAACGACAAAAATCAGACTGAGGTAGGGGTCACATATATAATGTAAACAAAAACATTACATTACCATATTTACAAATGTAACAAAATCTGTATTATTTAATGAATACTACTTTAGTTTTCTGATGCGCACTGTTCTATACAAGTATATTATACATAATCTGGGCGTACATACATATTTTATAATCTTATATAAAATCATTATGGAGCTGCCATCGTAATCATGGTTTATTCCAAGATGTTATCAATATGTCCACATATACCAATCAATAGAAAATCATCAATATTTAATCAGTTCCTACTTGAGAACACTGGAGGTACATGAGCAAAAGTTGATAACTCGTAGTTCACTGGTTCTTAAGGGCATGTGAATATAGGAAAAATTTACTTTTATGATAAGACAAAATTTTGGCAGTAACGAAAGCTACTTGAACCTTACTTCCCATCACTGTTCTACACAATATAATTTGCAATTTAAATGTGGATCACTAACTTCTCTCTTCTATCCTCCTTTCATTAATTATGAAATCTACTTGTTTTAACAGCATTTATTGTAGAGCTGTTACTTATACAAAAATGTATAAGTCGATGAAGGATGGACGTAATACTGCATAAAATTGATCTCGAGATTTTGACGGATTTACACGTTTTGGTAGCCCTGATGTTTTTAAACATCTATAGGTTCGTCTGAGGCTGAACTGGGAGAACGAGGAAGTGAAATCAGAGTAGCAGCCCGGGAAAACATGGAGACGATGTTATTGACAATGGATAACATTTGATTGTGTTATGTAAAACTTTCAGAACAATGGAAGGACTCTTTCAATATCAATAAATACAGAAAAACATCCGGTGTCGACTATGAATATCCGTTCAATAATGAATTGCAATGTCTAACAACAAAAACTCTTGGAACTTCGCTTCTTAACGGACTCTGCATGTGCGATCAGATTTTGTCATTCGATACATCACTCCCACTATCACTCAGGCATTTATAAGGCAACTTTAATCTGTACTCAGGCTCAGAATTCCTAACTTTTAGGAGTCCACAAATTTTGCGGAATTTTATTTTTCAACCCAGAAGTTTAAGGAAAACATCCCGCTAAAAAAGAATTTCTGAAATTAATATGCACATTTTACACGTTTTGTGTATATTATTTATTCATTCCCCAGTAGAAACCTATCTAAATAGTCATAAAGTAACTCGAACAGAAAATGAGTGGTGTGCGTATGAGACAAATGTCTTTGGAGTGCGACGGGCGAGACAATTGACAAAATTAGGATTTGTTCCTATATGTAATAAATTACTTCGTCTATCACGTTGTGTAGACAGAATCCATGATTTGTATATCCTTCATACAGAAACGAGCGGAGCTACGGTAGCACATACTTTCTTGCATTATTTCCAACTTCCTCAATTCTTGAAAATTCTGAGAGTTTGACGAAAATGAGATCTGCTGCCTTCTTTTAAGCGTCCTTTGATTTATTTGTACAAAAAATGTAATGAAAATTAAAAGATTTTTTTTGTAAGCAATGTACGCAGTGGGTTACATTGCAGTATGTTTGAGTAAGTATTATTGTCTTCTTTAGAGATATAAAATTCAAAAAATATCGGGCTATTAGTCGGAAATGTTAACAATAGTTGTGCTGTATTATATAAATTATTTTTTTAAAATCTTTATTAATAAAAATTATTTTTATGTTTATTTAACCTTTTAATTTTTAAAATTATTATTAATATTAATTGCTAAATAATTGCACTTTTGAATATTCTATATAGGTTCAGTTATTGAAATTTTTCTTTGAAATGGCTTTACTTGAAATTGTATCTTGACATTAGTTGTGTTTTGCAAGTAGAGTCAATATACTTCGTTTCAGTTCCCCTAAAATAAGTCCTGTGATTTTGAGCGCGTTTTGAGAAGTCATTTTAAAAACTTTATTAAATCATATTAAATATATTACAAAACGATGGAAAGGGGCCTGTCAAAAATTCGTCAAAAACTGAAAAATTCAAACTGTTGCGTTGTTTACCTACGGAGTAGCGGACGAATTTCGAGCAAAAACGCGAAGAAACTTACGCATCTACACCTGAAAAACACGAAATTTAAACTGCATCTCACATAAAATCCCTAAAAATTAATAAAACTCCAAAAGCAGCAAAAAATGATGAAAATATCAAACAATGTACGAAACGATCACAAAGTGCGATCAGTTTAGAGTCGATCTCTCCTACAACCGTCCCCCCAAAAAAATTCTAAAATTAACTGAAAATTGTTGCACACGTAAATAAAAAATATAAATAAAACACATGTAAATAAGAATATTAATGGGTAAGTGGGCTCGGAAATATACATGGCCCCCTCTCGATTTTGGCGACACTCGCTTATGAGTAAACCATGAACTCGTGTTTTCAATAAAATAGAATGAGGAATTAAAGCCCAAGTCTGTAGCTGATTTGCTCTTTCAAGTAGTTCTTATGGCACCGTAGTGCATGTTTTTTATCCATTCGTGCCAAAAACGTTCGTATCCGTCTTGTATGTATCAGGATAGGGATCCCAGAATGAAGAAATAGTGCATACTTCTCCTAGTAGCACGTTACACACTTTTTAACTGTTTTTGGTGCAAAATGAATGAATAAAAGCCGCCGGGTTTCGTTTGTGCCAGTTTCATTCATAATATTACGGCCACAAACATTCACGTAGGCGGCACGGCAACAGTGTCACGAACCACGACGTATATTGATCACGTAAAAGTGGCACTAATGTCACAATAGTAGTAAATAGTGCTAGTAAGTACTCAAGAACATATAGTCTACCTCTAAGAATGAGGTGAAACTCTGATGTAGCATTTATGATATAATTAATCTGATGTTAAGACCAAACATTTCGTAATTTTCATAAATTATATTGTACGGAATTCTACAATATTATAATTGAATTTTGGAGATTGATTTATTTGTTTCATATCTATAATTTATTTGTTGACAGATTGACTGAAAAAGCAGAACGTCCGTACCTCCGCCGTTCCCACCGCCGTCTCCTCTTCCAGCAGCTCCACGAGCGGCAGCTCCCCGTTGAGGGGCACCAGGTAGCCCCAAGCGTCGTCGCCGCCGCCGCCGCCGCCGCGCCGCCGCCGCCGCCGCCGCCGCCGCCGCCGCCGCCGCCGCCGCCGCCGCCGCCGCCGCCGCCGCCGCCGCCGCCGCCGCCGCCGCCGCCGCCGCCGCCGCCGCCGCCGCCGCCGCCGCCGCCGCCGCCACTACTCTTGCGCCGCATCCTGCGCCTCCTGCAGATAGGCGCTCACCTCTGCAGCTGCAAAGGAACAGCTTGTTTTCCCCTCGCACGCCCTCGTTAAAGTCGCTGCCACGTAAATTTAAGAAAAGAGGATTTGCAAATTATTATTATTATTATTATTATTATTATTATTATTATTATTATTATTATTATTATTATTATTATTATTATTATTATTATTATTATTATTATTAATAACAATAACAACTCCACTTAGGGACCGGGAGCGGTAGCTCAGTGCATCAACTGATGTCACTGCAGCGCCTCTGACCGGGAGGTCCTAGGTTCGAGTCCTGACGGCGGCAGGATTTTCGACACTAGCTTTTCAGCTCGGTCGAATTCAGTCGCTGTCTAAATGAGAACTCAAGAGGTTCTAGCTCTGATCGGTAGTTTTCCGTGGTTTCTCCGGTCAACCCCTGGCGAATGCCGGAGCAGTACCCTACCAAACGAACCGCGCGCGATCTTCCCTTCCTCTTCCTTGTCCTATCCTCTCCCTTACACACACACTTACACTAACATGCACTACACTACTACATATTTCGGGAGACCGGTCGGGGGCTTAGAGCTTGTCCCGGCTGGGGCTATGCCCCGCTGGTGGGAGAGTCCTGGTTAGGGGGAAACCCCACTAGCCGACGGTAGGTCGGCGCCGGATCTCGCCATCCAGCGGGGGAAGATTACCGCCATCTCCCGAGAAAAAACATGCACTACACTAACGGGACTAATGACCAAGGCAGTTGACGCGCCCGGAAACACGTACAAAAACCTTGTAGTTGGAGATGACGCTAGAGTACCCCCGTGAGTCTGAGAACTATGTCGATGGCCTACCTACTGGTAGGGCCTCCCTTGCTGAATAGGTCGAGCGTGAGAGGTCACACGAACAAATACTCACCACAACAACTTGCGGTAAATTCACACCACAACAACTTGCTGACGTTCAGAGAAATGTGGAGAATGTTCTTCGATTTAACTATCCACATGACAAACAATTAGAACCATCTGAAATATCCCTGAAAACGATGATCCTGTTCGATGGTCCTGTTCAAGGTTCAACTCTACTCAACTCTACTTCCTTCAGTGGTGAAAATTAATTTGGCCGGTGAAAATTAATATCACACGATATAGACTATATGCAAATTTCCTTCAACGCGTCTACTTTCATTCGAATCTCGCGCACCGTTGAGGAGAATATACGACAATGCTAAAGCAAAGAGAGTAATAGAGACAGCGAATAGAATAAAATCAATCACAACGTGTATGCAACTGGATCTTTGGTATCTCAGGTAATTTTATGGCTATCAAAACAGAGTAAACAGCTCCGTACCCCCATGGACGAAAAGAATAGCCGACACTCGGCGTGAATTGTCACTCTCGGCCGAGGCATCATCTAAACCAACTCATACCCCTAAGTTCAACAAAATATTCACCATGTTGAACAAAAATACCAAATTCAAAATGACACAAGGCTAATTGTGGCTAAGCAAGTAAGAGAAAACTCAAGAAAGGACTCAACGCATTAGACGTCACAAACGTGGAGTAGATTTCAGTGTACAAACTCGCTGGCTTGTCAGAGACGCGAAGATGTTCTATCGCAATCTGACTCAAAAACCGAAGGACAACGCTGTCCTTCCTGCAAAAGATAACGACAAAACATTTTGGCCAGGAATCTGGGAAGAAAGCAGATCCTACTACAAAGATGCTTCTTGCCTCCAATCTGATAAACTTGTGGAAACAGTTGGACATATTCACGAATTCTCTTCGAAGCAATAAAGAACATGCGGAACTGGAAATTCCCCTTGATTGATAAGATCCACAATTTTTTAAATAAGGAATTGAAAGCATTGCATTCTCATCTAGAAAATGCTGTTAATAAAATTTTATAAAACTCAAATGAACTTCCGAAAGGGCTAACACCAGCATCACTTATTTTCTCCATAAAATGGGAGACAATTCTCTGACAGAGAACTACATGCATATCACTTGTTTACCAGTAATATACAAAGTTATAATGGCAGCCATGGCTATCAAAATATGCAAACACCTAGAGACTGCATTATCTGTTACCAGTTCAACAGAAAGAACGTCATAAAGGTTCCTGTGACTATAAGGAAATCTTGCTACTAAAAACATCATCTTGAATGACGTAAGGAAACAAAAACTTTTGACAGTGTATAACACGGAAGCCTACGTAATCATAGTGTATAACACGACTCGATTTTGAAGACTGGAGATCTGTCGATTTCATTCTAGACTTACTGAGTTTTGAAAGGCTAGTATGAAGTTGTGGAGTATCAGGTTACCAACACAGCGGAAAGGAAGTAGTAGAAACAAGACGTATTCACATTAACAGGGGATTTTTTTTAAGGAGATTCCTTATCCCCTCTATTGTTTTCAATTATTTTGATTCTACTATCGAGACAGTTGTCGCACACTGACGTTGGTATACGTTCCACGGTGATGAAAGACCAGTAATAGATTTGTTTTACATGGATGATCTTAAAGTATTTGCTAAGAATGAAGTGATTCTGTCCGAAATGCGGTCTGTCGTCAATGATTTTAGCAATGACATCTCCATGAAGTTTGGTTTTGATAAGAGTACAAAAGTCAATTTAAAGAGAGGCAAAATGAGTCAGAGAGCATTATGCATACTGTGATTCAAGATAATAAGCCAGGCAAAACTTACAAATATCTGGGGTGAAGAATGTAAGAACATCTTGAAAAACACAACGAAAGAGAGAATTTGCAAGGAGTATTACAAAAGGGTGAGACTTGTCCTGCAGTCCGCTATGAACTCCAGGAATAGAATATCTTCAACATGTAGTTTGGCGGTGTCTGTAGCCGATTACAGTTTCGGACTAGTGGACTGGACTCAGCAAGAAATTCGAATCATGGATAGAAAAATCAGAAAACTGCTTTTAATGCATCATGTCGCCCATCCTCGAGCTGATGTAGTACAAAAACTTTGTGTCCCATAAGGAAGGAGGAAGATGCCTCAGACAAACTGAAGCCTCCTTGTGCAATGCATTAGTCGGAAGGGGAAATTATGTAGTAAGTCATCAGGATGACCTACTAATGAGGCAGTTCATTAAATCTGACTGAGGAATCGGAAACAGAGGCATTGCAACAATAAGTTGAAATTCTGATGCTACTTAACATGAAATGTACGACACGAAAAATGTTAAAGAAATCATGCAGAGACAAACCACTTCATGGGTAATTTCTAAAAACAATGGACAATGTGAAGATCAATAAAGATCAATCATTTATGTGACTTAAAAGGGGAAGAATGAAGCTAGAATCCGAAGTAGTTGTAAAAGCTACCCACGATCAAGCGTTGAGAACATGACATAATGATAATGCGGTTCTTAAAATTTCCCACGGTGAAAAATGCCGCAATTTTACAGGAACAATTAGAAACGATTGATCATATTGTCTCAGCTTGTCCAAATCTAGCAAAGACCGAACACTTGAAGAGACACGACAAGGTGTGCAGTTACCTATGCACTGTCATATTTGTAACGCCCTCGATGTTCTAAACACATACTTCAAGTGGTATGAACACTCACCAACAGCAGTGACGTCCGTTGGACTGTGTACAATATTTTTCGCCCAATAAATTCAAAGCAATCGCACGATAGCGCTAACAAACCGGATATTCTTATCTGGGATTTGGACAAAAAAGTGTACTTGTAAATGTTGTGTCGTGAGATCAGAACGTCGTAGCCAAAGAGGCAGAGAATCGTGTTGAACACAAGAGTTTGGAAATCGAAATCAGCCGAACGTGGGGAGTAAAATCACAGGTCGTCCCGATTGTTATCACTCTGAGATTTGTTCCGCAAAATTTGTCCAAGAACTTGGCTAAACCCGCAAGTCATTCAAAAGGCTGGGAAGTGCAAGACAATTCTTCATAGGAAACAGGCTCCGATAGTCCCTAGATTTGCTCTTTAGGAAGCTGGTTGCAACCCGGGGTAGACTTTATAATCAACCGACTCATAATATCCTTAGTCGTGAATTAGAGGAATAATAATAGTAATAATAGTAATAATAATAACAACAATAATAATAATCATATATTTATTAATGTGAATCAACATCATGTCAAAAAGTGTCGTAATGTGTGAAAATATTCTGATTTAAATAACATTTATTGTTTTCCCTAATGAAAATTAAGAATATGATATATGTCAACAGAGAAATTTTTTTTCTTTGATGTTATTGAGAAACCGTAAGAATTTATGTTGCTATAATTCCTTCACCTACCACAATGAGTAAAGTATAAAATTAAAATTTAAAAGAAAAGTTTTGAAAACTCCCTCCATTTATCAAATTTCCTCAGCAATGGGTGTTTCTTTGACAGAGTTAACATATTTCAGGGAGTTTGTCCATTTTCATTAATCTTCGCATCTGAATTTTTCGAAGTCAGAATTTACGAGTAAATAGACATTAAGTCACTGCATATTGATGTTGTAAGAAGGCAATGAAATTCATTTTGTGTAACTTCACATCATTACTTGAGCTCAGATATTGCCCATCGTCTATTGTATTTCTTTATTTAGCACCGAGAACCTTCAGCTACAAATCATAATGAGCATTTTGATAGCCCCTGATCAGATTTCGTCCGGTTTGTAATTGCCTAATTTAGGATTTATAACATATTAGTGGTTATTTCGAAACGTAAAACAAATGTACCGCATGTCAAAGATTGAAAATGTCCTTTCGTTATAGGTACACGTAAATTATGTTTCAACATAAGCTTTGTTTGGTATTCGTTGAGGGACACGAGCTTAATGTATATTCTATATGCATAGCTATATGTATTTGTTTAAGTACTGTTTTTATAACTGATGTGAATGTTATATAGTGTTTTTCTAAGTAGTACCTAATGACCATAGATGTCGAAGCAACTTTAAGTTTAAACTAGAGGCCATTCTGTAGAATGGCACAGACTTTCCCGTACCAAATTTTTCTAATTTCCTTGGTGTGGTCTTGCCTTTTTTTTATTCTCTGGCCAGCTGCCATTTATCGTCTCCCAAGTACATTTTTTTTTACATTTTTTCAACTTTTTGCTTTCCTAATAGCACAACCAAAATATTACTTCAAGAATATTAGAGAAGAATAAAACCTCGTCCTAAATACAAATTTTCATTTAAAAATTTGAAGCCTTTTTTAAGAAAATTGCGATTAAGCATTACTGTAAATGCGAAATTTGAGGCTCTTTTTCACAGGAATCTGTTGAGTTTTCGAAATACTTAATTTGAAGTCCTTTGAAGCACTTACACATACAAATCGATGGAAATATCTATATTAACGGCGAGGTACATATTTAAAAATATTATGTTTGTGTAATTTATGAAAAACAAAATAATACACCAAAATGAACTTTACATGATATTAAACGGTGCTATTACCACTATCCTTTGGAATAGTTTGCAGAAAAAATTTGGAGCCATTTTTGAGAAAATCTAATAATGTGATGAAATTGCCTCGAATGTAAATATACCGACGCGAGAAAGTAAAAACATTAAATTTTTGTAATTTTTGAAAAAACAAAAGAATAGAGCTATATGGCGTTTATGTCTTCGGATAGGGTGCAATTGGTACTTTTCCAACGAAAGATTTAAAGAAAATATTTGGAATCGTTCGTGAGAAAATCTTGTTTTTGTGACTTTTTAAAATTGCAAATATTTCACGCACTATTGAACGAAAGCTACTAACATTTTCAAAAAATCTACATGACCTTATTGAAAGAACTCTTTATGAGTCAGAAATTTCATTTGAAGGAAAAATCTGTCTTCAATTTTATAGTTGTAGGAAGACGCCGAAAAAATTCAAATTGTTGCAATTTTCAAAAATGCAGAGTTAACCGTGAAAAGCGGACCTAGCCCATCTTTATAAGTGTATTGTACTCTATTCTTACAAGAAATTTAAAGAAAACACTCGGGGCCGTTTTTGAGAAAATTTTGAAAATGTCGGAGGAACTTCGTAATTGCCATTTAGGAAGAGTGTTTTACTCTTCTTTAATATTCTTAAAATAATATTTCGGTTCCACTATTTGGAAACAGAAAATTTGAGAAAATAAAAAAAAAGTACTTTGGCTGACGATAGATGGCAGCTAGCAAGAGGATGGGCCAAGTCCGTAAAACCAGCCCACACCAAGGAAATTAGAAAAATACTACGACAAAGTCTGTGTCATTCTGTAACACCTCTAGTTAAATTATAAATCTAAATCATTAAAAATACTGGACAACTGTCCAACAACAAAAAATTAGTTTATTCCTTATAACTAGAGTCCGGCAATGCCCTTTTTGCCTATTTTATTTCTTTGAATGTATTTTTAGGCCACTTACCCCATTATCAATGTTTCCTCAGAAATGGCTTTTGCGAGGGTTTTATAATGCCAAAAATGCATTTTAGGAAATTGCCTAATCGAACGCTAAGTGTTGCACGCCTTAGTGACGCCTATAAGTGCCTATATTAATTTTTGAAATAGTGCCTATATTAATTTTTAAAACATTTGAAATATTTTTTGTTCCATGTATTTTGAATTCTACAACCATTTTTGAGAAATCTCTGATGGGTAATATTTTACTAAACAAGTAACAACCGCGTGAAATCTGCCAGGGCGTCCTCCGATCGAGAAAGTCTATGCCCTACATGTTCTTGCCTGAAATGCGTCGAGCAGGGACACCGTTTAGAGGCGTATGAGAATTTGACACCGTGCAGGTTGTCTTATGTACTTCGCCGAAGCCAGACAGGGTGCTCCAGAGAACAGGAAATTGCTCTCGTCTTTCCGATCTTCGCAATGACTAGGGAGCTATCTCTTCCCTGTTCCTTACCTAGAACACAACAGTCTTCAAAAATAGGGCTCCCGGAATCTTTTGTTTTTAGAATGTAGAATTACACAAGACAGACAGAGTTTTCTTCGATAATTTTGTATTGGTTTCGAAGTTTGGTGCATGCCAGATCAGTAAATTTGCTGTTCCTGTTAAGCATGCTTGCTACAATGTTAGTTTCAAGAGAAAGTTTCAAGAAGTGCATTGCTAAAAGAGTGGATTTGTGGAGAAGATTCACGGCGGACTGGAAATGTATTTTTTTGCCAGTTTTGTGAAAAGGTGGTAAACTGCATAAAAATAATTTCTTACAACTACAAAAAAATAGGAAAACAGAAAAAAGTGAGAAAAACTATTCAAACCTTCTTCAGCAAGCGCAGTCAAAAGATGAAGACAATAAGGAATTTCAACACTGACTTGTTCCATCTTCAAAATTTGAAAATCCATTATTTAACCAGTTTAACGAACAAAATATACGAAGTTAAAAAATTCCACACGAGTCATCTCTTTGGAAATATTATCTAATTCCGCAATGTTCTGACAATCGAAGAAATTCGATCGGTTTTTCACGAGTTGTGTTCATCCTTTATGTAGTACGTATTACGTATAAACTTTAAAAATATTCGTATTGTCAACTATAATGCCTATTTCCCTGTCTATTTTTAAGTACATATTTGCCTGCCTATTTTCGCCCGTTTTAGTGCCCACATATCCGATCTCTACTTATAACTCTAGTTTACGTTCATCCGCGCCAGTGTAATTCCGTCTTCCTTTGCGGGTTTTATACCTTCGCTAAACAGGGTTCATTGTAAAGGCGGTCATATGCCGAATATTCTCTCTCGTTCTCGAAAGCGAGAAAGGCTGAACGAGAATGGGGCTCACGAGAATCTCGTGCAACGAGAACGCTTTCTCGCGAGGGAGACGAGTCGATAATCTCGTAGCCCGAGCAGTCA